>BOPP01000038.1:1101008-1146117 GCA_017312745.1 Gryllus bimaculatus
GCGGACGGAGCGGGGCGGACGGAGCGGGGCGGACGGAGCGGGGCGGACGGAGCAGGGCGGACGGAGCGGGGCGGACGGAGCGGGGCGGATGGAGCGGGGCGGACGGAGCGGGGCGGACAGAGCATGGCGAAGCCCGACGGGTAGGGCATGGTGAGGTAGAGAAAGGAGATGCAGTGGTAGGTGGGGCAGGACGGAAAGGGAGAGGAAGGGTGGTAGCGTTGCGGAGAGAAGGGTGACGCGGGGAGTGAGGGGCGAGGCGGGGATGGTTGGGGGACAGCCGTGACTGAGCGAGAACGCTGTGCTGCCGGGACGGAGTGGCAGTGCGCGGTGTTGTTTCGAAGAGAACTGTCCCTTCAGGGATCGTCCATAAATTACGTAACGCTAAAGAGGGAAAAGGGATTGAGGTAGCTTTACCTACGAGTAGGGAGGATCAGAGTTTAATGTTTTACAATGCTACAATACGAAATATATTTTTTAATTTTTGTCAACAATTGGGAAAATATTCATTCCTTATACCACGCTTAAACAATAAAATAAAAAAACAAATTAAATTAAAAAATATAAATAAATTAAGAAGTGATAATGAACAAATTGTTCCTATTAAAGAAAATGTTTTTTCATCACTGGTATATTCATTGAACCTGTTTGTAATTAATATTCCAACAATTCGTATATTTCAAAATATTAATTAAATATATTTTAAAAGCTAGGCAATTATTAAATTAGTTAGTAATTGCCTCCCATAATTGTAAACAAACAACAACAAAATCAACAAAATGGTTTTAAAATTTGATGAGTTCCCTATAATTTAACTAACTTCTCCGGCACCCTTGGGTTGGACCCCTAAGCAGTTCAAGAGTAAATTATTTTAGCTTTCATGAATTTCTCTCGGGAAATAGTATACATATTTTAGGCAGGGTCGAACTGCAAGACCTGAAGCTCCTAGGTCCTCTCTAGTTTGCCTAGGATTATAGAACGTTCTCTGAAAGAAGCAACCTCTGCTCCTCTTCTTTCCCATCTCTCCACAATAATTCAGCGCAGAGCAGGAACAACGATCAATCAGAGTTCGCAGACGAAAGGTTAAGAATATTGGCAGCAGGTCACGGTCAGACTTGTTTATAGCCTGACGTATCGGTCAACCAGCTAAAATGTTACAGCGCCATTAAATTAATTAGCCACGAGATCACATCCGCATCAAGCTCAACTGGGAAAGACAAGGCGACTCTCGCTTAAGAAGCAAGCCTGCACCACCCAAATGAATCTTCGGGTTAATTCATTTGACATCCATGAAATGAATTACAATTCTTCTCGAGAATCAATGTGCACGCCACTCAGAAAATGAAACTAGAAGGTTCCTTTTTTTCAATGCAATAACTACGAAGTTTAGACAATCTTAGTTACAATTTGCAAGCGGCGGTGGTGTAATGGTTAGCATATCGGACAGTTAGACCCAAGTTGGCGGGTTGAAATACGATTGAAGCCGTGGATTTTTAAGGGCGAAAAAATCCTTCGTACGCCTTCCTTAGGAGGGGAAGTACAGTAGGTCGTCCCATGTTAGTAGATTTACTTGCATGTGAAAGATCCTCAAGCCTAAATCACGCCTCCAAGCTAAATTCAAATCGACTGTTTCGTCGCCCAAGAAATACCTCCGTTCGTCGCTTGTGGGTGAAAGAAGCGTAACGAAATTTGCGTGGACAGACGGAAGAGCGGGCCTGATAGCCCGAGTCTCGCCACGTAAAATAAAGCATTAATTCAATTTAATACATTCCTTATCAGTAGGAATACATAAAATGAACAGATATTTTAAATAACTAAAGAAGTCATTAGTTGATCATTCATAGGCGAATGCAAAACGTTATCAGGCCGGAGAGAATATTTTCATTTAGGAAACAAACCCCCTAATAAATATTTTTCAAATATAAAAAAAATATTAGCATGAGATTTAAAATATTTATTATTAATTATAATATTCCTTGTGATGTCATGCGGTCATTATGTAGCACTAATTGTTAAAACTGAGCAAAGTTACGAAACGAATGTAAGTCTAAATGTTGTTAGGTCCTCCATGTCCCTCCCTATGCAATTGGTCGAAGTTGACTCTGCATTTCTTCGATATTATTACATTCGATGCACTCGTAAAACGGATCATTGAGCCCTCAAATGTAATAAAAAATGTGTATTTAGTTCAATGTTAGGTTTTCGTTACTCCATAATTTATTTGATAATTTGCATATTGATAGGTGTATCAAGGAAAGCTATTGCACAACTAAACCTACAGGAATAAATGAAAATTTAATGACTTCTGAATGGACCGTCTGAGATGTATGTTTATCATTGATAGATACATTATAAAAATTACGAAAATCGAGATTATATATTAAATTAAACACTTAATGGTCAAATATGCTCTAAAACATTTCATAATTTCTTTAAAATTTGTTCACATATTAATAGGAAATGTACCAAAAACACAAACCTAAACAGATCTGCCGTGTTAAATTCATTCAGATGTGGCCGCTATCCGTAACTACACAAATTTCATAACGGTGAAATTTTTTTTACAAAAAACCGGGAAATAATAAAGCGCATCAATGTCTGAATTACATTATTAATGCAGTTATCATGTTGTTCCTTTTAAGGATACTTTCTGAAAGAAAGTATTGTTTTTCTAGAATTAACGATACAAAATATTTCACGGAGTACGCCAAATACAGGTACGTCCATACCTGCGTTTACTATCGGTATGTAGTGCAAGGGAATCTTTCAAAAATCATATTGATTTCTTTTAGAATGTAAGCGTCGAATCCGGTTTTGGGATCCCGTTATTCTCCAGTTTTACAAATAATTTCTACTAACTGCAATGTCTGTCATTCAGCCCACAATCTCCTTCAGAGCAACTATTTCATATCAAATTCCAACCTTAGAAATGCCATCACATGCTTTTTAAACCTCCCGTGAAAACCGAAAATACAGTTGCTTCACAAAAAAACGAATTTACAGGAATAATATTTTCATTACCTGCACATGAAAAACCGATCAAAAAATCTCCCCGACACCGCATAAGAATCTGTTAACATCCGGGCGCACAAATTCCAGCAATAATTGCGAGTGTCAAATACGACTTCTAAGTTTGGTAAATAACTGCGCCGGCAAAAAAGAAACCCTGGGGATTAGGAGCCATAAATAAAGGCGATCTCACGAAGCTCCCAAAGAGCCCGCCCTGCTTCTCCACTCGTTTTGCCCTGGTGTCAAAACCGAATTTATGCGTCCGAGGCGCTACAAAGAGAGCGCCGCCTCGCCGAAGATCTCGACGACGCCAGCCGCGGTCGAGGCTCTGCAGCGGCCGAGAGCGCCAGATACGACTACACGGGGGTAAAGGGACCCATGCCCGCTGAAGGTGACATCTTAACCCGTGCTAATGATTACCAAACGTAAAATTCGGTATCGTCTCTGGAATATGTTTACTCTTTCCGCACATTTCTTTTCTTCTTCTTCTTCTTCTTCTTCTTCTTCTTCTTCTTCTTCTTCTTCTTCTTCTTCTTCTTCTAAACCTTTCCTCTCTTCTCTTTTCCTTCCAGATTTCTCCTTTTTTCTTTACGATTGTGTATCGAAAATACATATTTTTTGCTCAATTTTAACTTTCACAACAATTTCAATTGTCGTGTCCCAAAGTACAAGAGTCGTCAGCAACGGTAACCCGTATAAGTATCTATAAAATGTAATACTTTGTATCGTTATGGTACTAAATGAATACAAATTTCTGTAAAATCATACTAAAGGTGCTCGATATATCCAATTGGCAAGAAAATTAATCGCATTTTTAAACAGTGTTTCTCTGTGTCACTTTCCAATTAGCGACATTTATAAATTGAGAAGTAGTATCTTCTAAAAGCACTGGAGGGAGGGAATCTTGACAATTTTCGTTTATATTCCATACTGTATTGGACAATAATAACGTTTAACCATCCTTATTCGTAATAACTGGAAATATTTCTTTTAGGTACTGAAATTAAGATCAGAAACGGATCACCTATTTCTCAAGAAGCTATTTAATGGAATGGAATGGCATAGGAGACCTCACAAATTTGACAATTGAACAATACTGCTATATTCACAAGTAAATCACGTAATTCAGTACATTTATTTGAGAGTACTATTTATACACTCGATCTGTACGCTAAATGTGTGACGGATGCTTCAGAGCTTACTTTATTATACGACACTATGCTGTTATGTGCCCTTTTCTCTTTCTAATGGTAAAGTTTTAAATGTTGACCGCCATATAGTTATATTATGCAATCGGCGAAAACAAGATCAAACTGTGAACATTTTTGATTTAAGTGATAAAACCTTTCAAAATGTTTTGCATTTATAAGTTATGGTTAGAAAAATGCTCAATGAAATTGCCGCAGTTCAACAGATAGTGTTGGCTGCTTCCAATTTTATTCCTACGACTACTAATGAAGTTATTCTTAACTTGAAATAAAGTATTCTTGAAATACCCAGAGTTATATTTATGAACACCTCGAAACTGGTATTGCTCTTATTTTTTGTATTTCTACAAACACAATACCTGCAGCTCTTGTGTTCTTAAAGGCGATCTAAACATTTTGGCCATCTCTGCCTAGTTGTACTACAGTAAATCGTGCTTGAGGGCCAGTATTTTTTTCCGCATTAGACAAGATTTTGGATCGTTCATTACTATACAATTTACGTTTGCCAGGACAAAGATTTGTATCCACATTAGGGAGATTTCCGCAGTGCGCACGTTTTTGGTGTAGAACTGAATGTAATAAATGAAATAAATAGGTTCTGAACTTCACTACTTTGAAGCTGTAAAAACCAAAAATTAAAAAAAAGGAAAAGAAAAAAACAACTTAGAGAGAGCAGTTTAGAACGCGGTCTGGTTTCTTTTGTGGCCCTGCGTGGGTCGGGTAGGGCAAGGGTGCAGCCAGCCTTAGGACCAGACCTCATCAGGTGGCTCCTGTGTCGTCCTCCCCAACGAGTTGAAAAGGCGTACCGCAATAAATTCTCGCGAGCTCCTTCTTTTTGTAACTTTACTACTAAAGGTCCCGTTCTCTCATGTTCACCGTTATAGCAGGTATGTAGCTAAACTTCATAAGGGAATTTTTCACGTTGTCTGGTAGATTTACGCATGCAACCTACCTAACATACAAATCCATTTACTGAAACAAATGTTAGGATAAGATATAAATATTTTTCTAGAAAAAAACAACAACTGCAGGACGCTCGAGATATATACGTGCGGGAACAGCTGGCTACGTAGCAGATTGCAAGCATCCAGTATCAGACGTAAATTATTTTACTGAGATATAGCCAGCTCGTTGCTCTGGGTAACGTGCCAAAAAGGAAAGGCAAGAGACAGAAAAGGTCGATGTACACAACAGACTACAGGCGAGCTAGGTGTGTAGTCAAAGTTCACCGTGTAACTCGAGTAATAAATTTATCTCGACACGTTGCATCCCTGTGGGAACAAAGTCACGACAAATGCTAAAGAAGGAAAACTTTCTTCGGGAGAGGCAACAATAAATGGCAGCTTATTTCTCAAATCGCCCAACGAGTTGTTACTAATTGTCAGGTCGTAGTTCACACGCCTCTAACCCATTTACCCTCGCGATTCACTGCAGAGCAGAAAGGAGGCTCAAGAGAGAAAGAAGCTGCGGCAGTCTGAAGTTTACGAGAATCGTTTGAGCTCTTCCTTCCCAACTCACAATGTTGCGGTGGCTGAATAAACCTACTTCCCAGGAGAAGAATCACTGATGTTTTGACGCACTCGAAACATCTCTAGGGAAAATAAATCGTGGGAAATTCTCAAACAAAAGGTCTTCGTTTAACAGATTTACGAAATTTGTTAGCCCCACTGAAGGCGGAAACGTTGGATGTTACTTTCTCGCGTATTGCTTACGTAGTATAGAGAAAGTATTGTAATGCTGCAACAAAAAAAAAAGCGATTTTGCGACCAAACAAATCTTACTGTGAGGTCGTGACATTAAGTGGATAAATCTTGTTCCAATAAGCACTAAATTCCTCGTTGTGTAAGCAGAATCTACTAGTTTTATATACAGTTTCTAAGGTCCCGTATTTTGTGTCATTTGATTGGGAGCGTCAAATTTTTAAGTATATTTACGAAATATTCATAGGAAACTTGAGTTAATAATAACTCTGCTAGGTAACCAGGAAAATTCATACTTTAGGGATATGCACTAAAAATACGCGCGTAAGTAATTTAGGCAAAAGATTGTCAATTAGCTTTCACGAACAACCGAGCAAGTCTACTACGGTTATCACTTTTAAAAAAATTCGTTCAAGGGCTAAACGAAAATGCAAATGCGGCCACGACGAAGTCCACATTTACTGCGCGTCAGCCGTAAAAATAGAAAACAGACAAGTCATTTCGCCGGGGAGTTTATCTAATACGCTAAAAGCATTTTCCGCGTCGCCGACCCACGCGCCGCCATGTGGCGCTGAGGCGATACGACTAGGGATGTTAAAAACACATCGGTGTCTTTAAAACATCAATATTTCCCACTACAAACATCGAAATATTAAGATCGAGATATTGTTTTCCATTTTTTTCCAGATCAATATAGTATTTTCCAGAAACATCGATGTGTAAAAAGAAGTTATCTTTCTTTATAATTTTGTACATTGGTAATATTGCTTTTTGATTCTTATCTGTATAGGAAACTGATTAGAAAATTAAGGTGGCAGAGTTTTTTTAAGGCAGAATATACTTTAAACTAATATATACGCATTACGTATATAAGATACAGGATGTTTTTACTTCGATGTTTTACGAATGAAGGTGAGCTTTTAAAATTAATAGCAAAACACGATGTCCTTTATTTTTGTATTTGCTTCTTTACAGTCGATAAACATTATTATGAACATGTTACTTATACGTGGCCAAACAATAAAATATTCAGGCAACTTACTTTATTTAAGTACTCTAAGAAAATATGAAACCAGGATGGGAAAATAATTTGTGTTCAAAAAAATGAAATAAAATGATTTATCATATTTAGAACATTGATACTTTAAATGTGGATGATATTTGTCGATTTCATCGACATCCAAAACTTTTTGGTGATGTATCGAAATATAGGAGTTTTGATAAAATTTGCCATTACTAGAATGAATTGAATTAATGCCTTTTTTTACGTGGCGAGACTCGGTTCATCAGGTCCGCTCTTCCGTCTGACCACGCAAATATCCCTAAGCTCCATTCTCCAACTAGCGGAGAAAGGAGGTAATTCTTGGGCGACGAACAGGCGATTTGAATTTAACTCAAAGGCTTCGTTTAGGCTCATCTTTAAATGTAAATCTACTAATATGTGACAGCCGGCTTTACTTCCCCTCCCAAGGAAGGCGTACGAAGGATTTTTTTCGCCCCACGGCGTCGATCGGGTTTGAACCCGCCAACTTGGTTATAACAGTCCGATACGCTAAGCATTACACCATCGCGCCGACAAATTCGTCGCGTCGTGAAGGATATTCTTTCGCCCGCACGTGGCCCTGCTCGGCAGCCCTTTCTCCGAATCGCAGCGGCACAAAGGGCGGCTCTTCGCGCGCGGGCGAGCGGAAACGCGCGGCGCGACTTCCGTTGGCGGAGGCGGAGAAGGAGGCGGAGGCGGGGTGGAAGTGCTGGAGGCGAAGGTAACCTCGCGGCAGCGGTGGTGGAGGCAGAGGTCGAGACGAGGTGAAGCAGGGGTCAGAGCGGCAGGTATCGTAGAAGTAGTGAAGTTGGTGGATCCAGGTCAGAGGTGAGCTCGTGGCGCTTGAGGTCGATTGGGCGGAGGTGCTTGAGATGGAGTCGGAGTTGATAGAGGAGGTGGTGGTGGCAGATGCGGTATAGGAGGAAGGCGGGGTGGTAGTGCAGATATAGAGCAATAAAAGTGAATATTCCTTGCACTACGATACATGCAGAAGATACGAAAAGCGGGTAGGTACGAATTCGAGAGTGGACAGACAGGAAGAGGAGATGATAGAGACGGAGGGGAAGACAGAATCTTGAGACGAAGACGGTAGATGATGCTGATGAGGAGGAAGACAAGGAATTGGCCGCAAAGGCCGAGGTGCAAGAGCAGAACAACGATGACGAGACAAGGAGGAGTAGAACGAGGATCAAAATGAAAACCACGTGATCATGGAGTTTATAGGGAGGCGGTAGCAATGACGGGATCGGGCGGTACGGGCGGTATGGAGCAATAAGCCGAGAATGTATACGTAGTTGGCAATAGTAACGTCGGCGGCGGAAGAGATGGATGCGGAGGAGGAGACGAGGGAGGGGGGAGGATGCGATCCGTGGGCGCAAGCACGCGCGAAGCCGACAGAATGCCGGGCGCTCGCCACCCAATCGCTGCCCCGCCTCCCGCTGGCCTGGCATTCCACAGGGGCGATAGAGCGCGCGCGTAAAATGAGAGGGTCGGTCTGGCGGCTGACGAATGGGTTCATTGAGTGGGAGTGAGGCATAAGAATGGAACCACAGAAAAAAATGATGGAGAGAACGTGCGAAAAAATAAAGAATGTGAAAGGACTGTGCAGAAAGGAATCGGTGAAATGAAATCACATCAAAATAGGAATTGAGGGGAGGAAGGTGAGAAAGAGATAAAATAATGAATATAATGCGATTCACAAGGAGAACGCAAAAAAAAAACAACAAGAGGAATGGGAAAGTGAAAGTGAGAAATACAAACGAAGAAATAATGTATCAATACTGCGAACTAAAGAGATAATTCATAAAAAGAATACTAGGAAACTTTTAAAGTTTTACATTTTTTTGCTGATGATCAAAGATAAAAGAGCCCAAAACTAAATAATAATAATAATAATAATAATAATAATAATAATAATAATAATAATAATAATAATAATATTAACAATGTCAGACCCCAGGTTCGAGTTCTGCGAAGACATGGTCGCATTTCTGATTGCCCCTTCACTTCTTCTCATCATCGTCATCACCATCATTATCCTATCATCTCACAATTCACACAGTTCAAGACGTAACAACTGGAAAAATTACACACGTTAATCGTGTAGCGTGGTCAGTATTACCTATATGCCAATAATAATAATAATAATAATAATAATAATAATAATAATAATAATAAGAAGAAGAAGAAGAAGAAGAAGAAGAAGAAGAAGAAGAAGAAGAATTCAGATAATTCTGCTAATCAACATTTTCTGGGGGACCCCCAATGGTCAGCCGACCAAGAGATTAGTCACCGCGGCGATAAAGAAGACCGCGATCAGCAACACGATTCACCCACGCGTACACGCAAGCGGAAGTAAGCATTCTGAGCTCAAATTCGCTTTCGACAGCGCAGGCAGCAGCAGCAGCAGCAGCTGCAGCTTGGGTGGGACGAACCGGCGCGCCGGGCCCTTTCAACCGCACGCACGTGACGTATCGAATGGCGGCGATAAGCGTAGGAATGGCCGGCGAACCGGGGGCCAGCGCGCCATCTCCGACGCGTGGGCGGCCGCACGCACAGCAATTCGCCGGCCAGCAGCGCCGCGCGCGCACAAAGCCATCTGTAATCCCGACGGCCCACGGCCGGCCACACACCCCGGCCGCGCCCCGCCCACGCACCCACGCCTCGCGCGGAGCGCTCGCTCTAGCGATGCGACTTCGGCAACAAAACATCGATGAGAAAAACACCCAATGAAAAAGTAAAATATAGATTTTAAACTGACATCCCGTAATAATCATCGACGTTTTGAAATTAGGGGAAAATAGGGGGAACGCGTATTAAGAGAAAAATGGGGCGTTCGACGTGAAAGAGAAGATGTGAAGATGCGTACGGTGTCGTTTCATTTATGTTGCTGAGGAGGCCCAAGTCTTTGAGGTCTTTCGTTAATGAAATAATTTCCTTATTAAAGAAATATACAAACATGGAGTTTTTCCAAACGCACGTCAGTGGCAACCAGTTAACATTTATCATATGAGTTATGAGGTCTCTTTTAGTGCTAGGACACCTATCTTAATACTATAAATTGAGGTTCATTTGTAGTTACGAGCTATTCCTGCAGATTGTGATGCTAACGTTATATTCCAATAACGCAACTATCTCTCTACTTCTTTCATTTTTTAGGATATTGGATTTCCAGGTTAAGTGAACCGAAGACAACAGTTCTTACTGAGAGTTCTGACGAGTTTATTTTCACGACACTGGTCCTTTCGAAATGAAAAGTAACGTAATAAAGGTAATACGTTGTGATTTTGTTGCCTTTTATATTCACTCTCCATTGATTCGTCTACCTTGTCCAGGTGCGTCTGTAGGTGATGTGATGCTCGAGTACATTTCTACGATAGCTGTTTCGTCAGTGAATGTGGCCATTATAGAGCATTCTGTTGTTCGTAGGTCAGAAGTATATATTACATACAGTATTGGTCCAAGAATACTATCATGAGAGACACCTGCGATCATTGGTTTTAAATTCAGAGAAAACATAATAAAATTTCATTTGGAAAAATCTACTGGATTCGTATAATTCAAAAAAAGTGGAAGGAGTGTGGGAGAAACTATTTGATTTTGAATAACAGTCCTTCCTGCCAGACCATGTCAATCGCTTCTTGTATGTCCTAGAAGGCGGCAGATGTAGTGCAGTTCGCTTGAAACACGTGCCCGACCAAATGCAGGATTGAATTTAGGAGGAGAGGGAACAAGTTGTCGCGCGCTTAGTGTCTCGTATTCGATGAAATATTAACCCGTGAAAGATCCTGGTTTTCTTATCCGTCAGGAATCGTTTCCCGGTAAGCGAGAGCTTATGCGTGGGCAGCACCGCACCATGTGCTCGCTGGTCATCAGTAGTGCATACGAAAGAAAGATCAGTAACCTAAACCCTAAAATCAGTAACCTCTGTTGTGAGGAACCTTGGTCTACATCTAAGATAGCCACTTAACCTGGAAACCCCATATCATAAAAAAGAGGAAATAATCATAAATAAAAGTAATCAAAAATCATGGCAACGTAATCGATGATCTAAGCTCTTCTTATACAAGAAAATACTACTGTACAAAGCAATAATCAAGCCAATATGGACTTACGGCATTGAACTATGGGTTGCAGCGAACAAGTCAAACCTGGAGTTTCTGCGGCACATGACAGAGACTAACAGGGAGCGAAGTAAGAGGCATCAGACGAGACAAAGCTACCATACGAATTCAGTGAATATTTTGAACAATAATGAACATGTGTACAGACTGAAGTGTGAACATATATTAGATGTACTATTTAGATTCACTTAATAGTTATTTGTACATTGTATAACATTTATTAATTGTTCCAACAGATTGTAAATTGGCAGTATTGAAAATAAAAAAAAATAAAAAAGTCAGGTAGCAACAAAGCGTGCTAACGGGGGACGTCCGTGGAACTGATAAGAGATGATTCTTTCTTGGTTGTCAGTTTTCTCTTGCAAAATGGGCTAGCAGCACGTGCGTGAGAGTGCATCACATACGCCCAGGTGTAAGAGTTGCGTCTAAGTAGAAAATTAAATGAATGGTTTGCGCCATTCAACAACAACAACAAAAACAAATTGTTTTGTCAACGGATGAATAAGTGGTACTAACATGTATTTGCTTGTGAATTTTATTCTGTATACTTATTGCATGTTTTAAAGATTGATCGTGCATATTATATGGCATATTTGACGCATTTTTATAACTTAGAAATTCGGGCTTACTATCCCACTGGTTATATTATCATTCCTTTATTACATGCACGCAAATAGCTTCAAAATTTCACGTCGTTACAGTGTTTACAGTCCAGAAAAGAACGGAACAAATCGTTTCGTTGGTATGCAGTACGTCATTTCTCTTCTTTGTCGTAGCTCTCCTTCCCGTTTTGTTCGCCACGCCTTTACCGCATCGTGGCGACGTGGGCGGTCTCCGCGCCAGAGACGAAGGCGATTTGGGTCAGCCTCCAGGAAGGACGGCGTCGCGGACTTGCCACTGCAGCGAAGGGACACGTGCGGCGCGAGAGACGTAATGGCATGATAGCAATGTAAGTATGGTCTGTCACCATGCATTATTTTCTCCGCCCTATTCCCCCCCCCCCCAAGTCATAGTTTTACTTGACCAAAATATCAGTACAATTTTCTCGCTTAGACGGAAAGAGCAACAAATTACTGAGAGACGAAACCAGGACATGTCTTTATTCGGTATTTGGAATAATGAACGGAAAATCTCCATAGAAATGGGGCTTTGATTAAAAGCAAAGAAAATCAAGTTACTACACCATGGTGTGCCTGAGGGATAACAATTCAAGACTCCTATTTTTGTATTTGAGATTGTATTTAGTACAAAAGTTCGAATTCAGCGAGAAAATTTTGTTTGAAATGAAAATAATATGAAGTGTCGATTACATTGTCGATTTATTTAATTTGAAATGTAATGTACTTCTCCTCGAGCTGTAGGAAGAATGATGCAGAAGCTGGATAAGAGAGGAGAAAATATTGTGGGGAGGGCGACTGAAGAGGGACGGGGCAAAACCGACCCACTAAGTGACGTGGATTGACTTTATCTAAGTGACAAGACATAAGACATGGAGGAGCCATGTATGGTAGATATGAGCAGGACGGGGAGCAGCAGGGTCGATTTTTTATAAGATGGGAGGAGTACCGCAAGGCGATTACTGGAAAGTAGGACTAGCCCAAAGCGGAAATTAAGAAGGTGGAGTAGGGAGGAAACGAGCTGAAAGAGAGAAAAAAGATGAAGAGAGGAATGTTCAAGATACAGATGAAGAGAGAAAAGAAGGAAGTAATAGAGTATACCCTAAAAGAAAGAGGTAGATTAGAGAGAAAACAAAAGAGAGAGGGGGAGGAAACAAAAGAGAGAAAAGGGCGAGAGGCGGTAAAAAGAGAAGAGGGACAAGAGTTGAAAAGGAGAGGACGAGATGACAGATTAGATAGAAGAAAGTAAGAAAAAAACATGTAAATAGTATGTGAGAGAGGCGAGGTGGGGAAGAGATGGACTGACACCAGAAGAAACAAGGGGAGGGACATGTCAGAAAGGAGACAAGAGAAGAGGTTAGATGAGAGGACTGGACAGGAGAGAGCATAGGAGCGGAGAGAGCGAGCGCGGGGGCGGGGCAGCGCCGCGGTGGGCGGTGGCCGGCGGCGAGGGCGAGGGCGAGGGCTGGGAGTTACGACGTTCCGCTCCGCGCCGATGGCGTCGATTCGTCACGCGACATCGTCTGCCCCACGAGGCGCGGCCGGCTCCACCCGAGCGACCGCTCCGCCCTCGGCTCGGCAGCCGCCGGCCGCGCCGCATGTCTTCATCCACAAGAACTCGCCACACAGCAGAAGAGAACCTCTTCGGTCGAGTGATTGATTTAGTGCTTCCGCGCGCATCTACTGCCGATGTCCCGTAAATGTAGTGCACGTTATATCGTGGAGGGTGGCGGTGATCTTCCCACGCTGATGGCGAGATCCGGCGCCGTCCTACACATCGACTCGCGGTTTCCCCCAACCAGGTTTCTTCCACCAGCAAGCACAGTCCCAGCCGGGGGGAGGGGCAAGCTCTTAACTGCCCAATTGTCTCCCAGCATGTGTGGTAGAGTACTGCATGAAAGTGTATGTGTGTGTTAGTAACGAGTGAGGATAGGACAAGGAAGAGGAAGGAGGGATCGCGCGCGGTCCGGGGCCCATTTCTTAGGGTACTGTGCTAGACTTTGCCAGGTATTGATCGAAGAAACCACGGACAACGACTGATTAAAGCAGCCAGCCACTAGAATTTTCCTCCTGTGAGCGGCCGAGTTCGATCTAGCTGGTTAGCTAGAGTCCAAAGTCCTGCCATTGTCGAGACTCGAACTTTAGGATCTTCCGATCAGAGGAACAGCAGTGATATTAACTGATGCTCTGAGCCTCGTAATACGGCGATTCTCTTCGAGAATAAAATGGCGCCACCAGTAGCGACCTAAAGCATAGCAACTTTTGAGAACCGGCGGCGGTCTAATAACTGTTAAATTCCAGGTGGATAGAGAGTATTCAGAAGGTTACTCCCATTTGGCACCACTACTTATCAATATTACTTTTTTAATTTACATATTCCTCCATGCTAGGTGTAGCCCAGGTTTCCAACTGGTAGTTTTGACCACACATTGAATCTGTAAGCCCACTCTCCGCTCCATCTGCTCAGCTCAGCAGACGACGACGCGACTGTCCCGCCACGCTCTCGGATAACTTCATCCACACGCCCACGACACAAAGAAGAAAAGAATCTCTTCGAGAATGTGGCCACGGTCTCCAACATGAGGCGCGACCAGCAGCGTAGCGGTGACCTCCCTGGAGTTGCGACAATTTTTCAGGACCGGATGTCTAATAACGGTAATTCTAGGCTATGTTTTTGAGTAGAGAAAGCGGATTTTTCGTTCATCTTTCCGCTGTTTAGCACTATTGTTCATCATGATGAATTATCGTCTCCTATATTATTTCAATAGTACAGATATCTTTGTGGCTCTCACACGCAACCGATCTGTCGATCGATCACCGAGCAACGAAGATGTGACGAATTGCACTGTGTCTTTAAAAATATGAAGGATTTGTTTTTAAAAACGCATCTAAATATTCATGTCAAATGCAACCTGCAACAATCATTCATCTATATCGATGAACAACACCTAAACAAAGCGTTCTAGGGCCTTAAAAATTGAAATTGTCTTTCCAGCGACCTCAAAGAAACGTTTCTCACACCGTAATATAATAATTGATGCGATATTCTTGGATATTCTATTACATTTTTGTCGGTTCGGCACTTATCGATACATAGCTATGCCAGCTATATTTGAACACTTGGTAACGGTGGCCATGTTTATGACGTCCGGCGTAGAATAGATTCTTCTCTTATACTATTTACGCTCTCTGTGCACACTGGCGAGGTTTAATTGCATAGTTATTACTTCAGGATTCGCTCTCGCAGCAACAAGTAGAAGTACTATTTATAGTTGCTTCACATCGATGAATATTGTCTCTTATGCGTATTGTGAAACTATTCATTTAATGTTTTGCCGTAGTCTACAAGTGCTGTGTACCAGTGGAGAGTGAAGATGTCCAAGAGAACGCCGCTTCACATTGGAATAGCAGATTCGAATCCTGCGTTACCTATGGACATGTTCACCTTATCGACGTCATACAAATCTCCCAGATGATACTGCCAGATAGCTTCTCTCAACGTAATGGAGAGATCCATGGTATATCGTAATTCATCAAGGACAAAGTGGAACCTAACTGACTGAGGAAAATATCAAAATTAATTGTTTGTAAATTGTATAATTCAAATGTACACAAAAATTACGTGAGGTGGTATTTAGTACCTTGAACTCCACAAGACCTTGTTCTCCAGTAAGAAACATGCGCATAAGGAAAATCTCTCACAGCTTTTATCATATCTATTATCAACCTTCGCTTAATTAACAATTAAAACGTTTTCATTACGAACGCAGTTGTTAAATCATCACCTATTTCAAAAGCAAATATGAATTACATTTGTCGGTTTTACCATTCAGCGTCTCCCACACACCGATAAACATCTTATTTCAGAGGAAAGAAACAAATGTACTGCAGGTTTTTCCAACGACATTTCATCACTTCTCCGAGTTTCTACGTTAACGCGCAATGGGCACTGGAAGTTTGTAAGACGCCAGTAGATAGAGTCATACATCTTTCCTGCGAGAGCCTCGCCAGCGACGGCTATCAGCGGCTTTACGGTTCCCCCGGGCTCCGCTTCAGAATTCTCGCCTGCGGAGGCCGGAGCTGCTCTGGAGGCGCGCGCGCGCGGGGGATAGGGACGGGAGGGGGCGCTGAAACATGCATGGGGCCTTGCAAATTACTCGGAGGTGGCCAGGCAAGGTGGTGAAGGAGAGGGAGGCGCAGCAGTGAGGGCGGTGGAGGTGGACGGGTGGCGCGGGTGATGGTGATGGCGGCAGTTGAGGGGACGGGCAGAGTTGCAGGAAGTGTTGGAATCGGGGCTGTCGTTGGACGATTGGAAGCGATGACATGGCGATGATGGGAAGGGAGGCGGTGCGGTTCTTGTGGGGATGAATGCTGGCGAGGAAGCGTGTAGGTGGCGGGGAGAGCGGAATCAATAGCGGGTTTTGGAAGTGCGAAAACCAGGTGGCAGGGAGGCGGGGTCGAAGGCTGAATGGCATCAGGGTAGGGCTCGTGTGATGGGTGATGGCGTTTTGCACGATGATATGGTAGCGGTGGAGGTCCCAACGTGTTGGAGTCGGCTGAGGGTTAGAGGTGGCAGTTGGTTGGAGGCGGCAGTGGATTGAAGGCAGCAGTGGGTTGCAGGCGACAGTGAGTTGGAGGAGATAGTAGATAGGTTGTGGTAGTTGACTGGAGGCGACAATTGTTGAAGCCGGCAGTGGGGTGGAGGTGGCAGTTTGTTGAAGGCAGCGGGTTGGAGGCGACAATGGGTTGGAGGTGGTAGTTGGTTGAAGATGTCAGTTGGTTGAAGACCGGCAATGGAGTGGAGGCGGAAGTGAAAATGGGAAAGGTATGGGTGGACAGATGTGATGACGGTGGAGGCAGCACTAAGGCAGAAGGCGGCAGTGTGTGTAGCTAAGGCGGATAGGGCGGTTGGGGAAACGAGGGGCAGCGGCACTGGAGGCTGGAGTAGGCGAATTTCGGGCACTGGCGAGGCGGTGGCAACAGAGGGTGGTGGTGGGGGCGGCGGCGGAGGCCCAAGATTCATGACGTCAGACGCAGCAGAGCGAAGCTACCTACCGGCACGCATTGCTGGGCGCCAGCCACCATGTAATGAGAGGGAGCTGCCGCCCCCGCCGCGCACCGCCCGCGGTGGGCGATAATGCGATTCTCGGAGGCCGCAAGTGGGAAATCGAGGCTGCAAGTGTAGGAGTCCATATTTTTCAAATTCCGTTCTCTCCTTCCGTTTCCACGTTATTTAGCTCGCGTGTGTGGAGTTGTCACACCTTCAACTGGTGAGTTTTTTGTAATGAGCCCTATGTTTCGAAGACATTTATTTTCTTTCATTGCAGAATTACCTCCACCTTTTTTATGCCTGATACGAAATACATGAATGTGTGTGATTTGTAGTGTATTTCACACTAAATTTAAAGAAATACTGATTCAAGCCTGATACTAATTTGTCAGCTCTCTGATATCACCGTGAAAAAGTAAAAATTAAAACAAAACTCAACAAGTAAAACTTGAGACACTATTATTTGCTAGACTATTTTATTGAGAAACGTTGTTGCACAACCATCTCAAGATGTTTCCTGAATTCTAATGATTCTTCTACAAACCACCTGACTTTTCCGTAATTCCCTGATAATAAAAATATCTCATTTGTCTGATTTCCATGTTTCCAGAACGTGGTGATCCTGTACTTAATTTCAAGTAATTCAAGATATCGAAGTTTGAAGAACGATTCCACTGATTTACTAGCCACTCGTTTTGCTCGTCAGTCGTCAATCCGTCAAAACCCGGACCTCGGGGGCTGCGTCTACCAGCGCGCGGGCCAGGAACCGCATTTCGCCCACCGTGCCCCAGCACATCGAGACGGCCCGCGGCAAACTCCTAGCTTCTGACCGCTTCGGAGAGCGCCTTCATCGCGATTATCATGATGTAATTGGCGACGCATATACAAAAAGAACCTGCGAAAACGGCCAGTCCACTTCATTACCAGAGCAATTAGAGGAGATGCTCGTGGCTTAGAGCTTATAATTTTACACTTTTTTTCTACACCTGGCGATTCGGGTTGTAAAGCGTACCCTAGAAGACTGAAAATTACTGCACGGCTTCGGGGTTCCTCCAGGACACGTCATCTTGAGCTTAAACGGGTAGAAATAAATTCAGGGGAATGATTATCTTTTATACAAGAAGATAAAGTCGTGTGCTGTAATCGAGAACCAGTCTTACGGCAGGATCCCTCCATTTAATTGAAAATATTTGACTTCTTATATGGTGTTCTTACATTACTAGGATCTGAGGACGCAGATCAGTTAATATGTACCTACCTCCTTGATTGTGCAAAAACAAACGCGAAACTCCGTGTTAGTCAAATAATAATGGGCCACTTTATTACTCCCCAAGCAAACACGAAGCCTTCGAACTTCCTGACCTTTAGAAGCGTCCCTCTCTATTCTTCTTTTACCGTATAAAGAGATTCCTTTCGTTCTCGGCAGAGAAAATTTTCCTGGGAAGTTGTAAATTAATACCTCGTAAAAATATTTTTCTTTCTTACGTTCCACCGCTCTTAGTCTTTGTAGTAGAAAAAGTTTCGAAGTAAGTGGTAAACAGAACAAGTACCCTACTGTTATACAACATCCTCAACGTAATCATTTCTTCATAATAACGAAAATCCTGTTAAGGAAATAAAGTTGCATGTTTAATAGCAAACTATCTTAAAGCGTAAATGTGTGTTTCTTTTATTTTGGAATTGCCAAAAAAGTTCAAATCCAAACCCTATCAAAACTCTCTGATACTACTTCCATTGGCTAATTACCACTCTCTTTGCAATGTGACGAGAGATTAAAACAGTTTATTGCTACCGGAACACAAATATTTTAATTTTTTGCGTAAATATTCAGTACTTTTGAATAAAAATCTGTATTTAAAATTCATGCCGTCGTTTTTGATTTATTTTCCTTCGGACACGTTTGAATTACAACAGCGGAAGTTCCAAGAATGATACAGATTCCAAACTGGGCAGCTGAAAGTGAGAACAACGAAACAGATCGCTGGACACTAAAAAATATGCTTAAAAAAATGAAGTGTTTCAGTTTCCAATGAAAATCATCATCACAATCTCAAGTGGAACATTATTTTTTTTTCGTAATTATGTAGATATATTTTTTCCAGAGTGAAGTTACTTAGTTTAAACTCGACCGCTCGGCGTTTTGGGTCGCTAAATTAATAGACTATCTTCTGTTCAAACGTGAAAGTCGATTTTCTTCGAATTTGGCATTATATTCCTTGAATATGAGAATTAAAAATTACTGGAGTAAGTTTCATTTTTGACGCAATGTCTACAATATAAAGTATGTTTCAAACTATTGCCTTAACCTTTTATAAACCGTAACCCAAGGACACGCCATCTACATCACCCGCAGAAAGAAACATGGTATACTTTTTCTGCGGCAAACATGTCGCAGAGAATGGCATTTACGCATGCTGTTCTTTTAACCTGTCGAAAATCTCCGACTGAGGTCAGTCGCGCCCACACCCTCTCCGGAGCAAGTCAACCGATTATACTATTATTATAAACCTCCATTCACAGCTGTTATAAACACAGAACCTCACATTTTAACGCAAACAACCACCATAAACGCGAACCTTGTCCCACGTAACCCAGCCCCAAGCAAATGGCGCGACATGCAACGCGCCCGTGTGTAGTCGCGAAGGCGCGGCCGCGCCCGTGAGAACGCTGCGGTTTGCGGGCGGTCCCCTAATTAAACGAGCGGCAGCGGGCGGCGGTGGTAGAGATGGTGACGGCGGCGTGGCAGCGACGGTGGTGGAGGTGGTGGAGGTCGTGGTGGAAATGACGGAGGCGCCGGTGGTGGTGGAGGAGGTGGAGGTGATGGTGGTGGATGTGGCGGTCGTGGTAGAGGTGACGGAGATGGAAGTGGCGGTGGAGATAAAGGTGATGGAGGTGGAGGTCGTGGTGGAAATGACGGTGGCGTCGGTGGTGGTGGTGGAGGTAATGGTGATGGATGTGGCGGTCGCGGTGGAGGTGACGGAGATGGAAGTGGTGGTGGAGATAAAGGTGGTGGAGGCGGAGGTGACTGTGGTTGCGGTGGAGGTAGTGGTATTAGTGGTGGTGGTGGCGGCAATGGCATTAGCAGTGGCGTTGGAGCTGCTGGTGGAAGTGACGGCGGAGGTGTCAGTAGCTTTACCGGTGGCGTTGGAAGTGGAGATGGAAGTGGAGGTGGCAGTGGCGTTAGTGGTGGCGTTAGCGGTGGAGGTGAAAACGGTGGCTTTGGAGGTGGCGGGGGAGGTGGTGGCGTTGGAGGTGGAGGAGCGAACAGCGTTAGCTAGTGGCGGTGGCGTGCTTGAGGTGGTGATGGTGGTGGCAGCTGCGATATCACAGGCGTTGTTGGCGGGGGCGATGGCTAGTGGTGCTTTAGGTGGTAATGGTGGTGACAGGCGTTGGTGGCGGGGGCGATGGCGAAGCGGTGAGACCAGAGGTGATGACGTCGGCCGTCGCGATGCCGCTGCGGGCGGCCACAGCGGTCCAATAAACGCAGCCGCGGAGGGAGGGGGCAGTAAACGCGCTAGTTGCGAAGTGATGACAGAGATGGAGGTGGCAATGCCCTGGCTCAAGTACAAATTTGCGTCAGACAAATGTTACTGAGAGCGCTACTGAAATTAAATATTCTGTTACTTACGACGTGTCAAAATTAGTTTTTCTTATTATTCTGTGTTTTAATGCATATACACTTTAATGCATTTTACATGTTTAAAAAAAGAGAATAATAACAATGTATGCATAGTTATAGTGCAAAAAGGAGACTAATAGTAGTGTATCTAATAAGTAGCAATAAATTTATTTTTGCAAATTAATCTTCTATTCGTATGTAATCAATGAATGTAGTAATTATTCTGTAATGCGTGAGAGGAAATGATAGGGGATTCTTAGTTCTAATGCACTTCCCATTCATGAATATTCAGTTTCTGATTACATTACGTTACTGCTGAGTAAATGGATTATAATTGTAACTCTATTACATAAGCCTGTCCTGTACATTAGAGCTGACTGTTTCACCTAACATTTCTGTGAGAATATCAAAAGGAATTTTTCAATTGATACACACACAAACAAAAAAGAAAGATGCAAATTCAAAACTTGTAATGCTGGTGAATGATATTTACGGTTAACTAGAAAGACCATGACATTTAGTGGGTTTTCTGATGATGATGACGATGATGATGATGACGATGATGATGATGATGATGATGATGATTGTGGTAAATTACTATGCTTCGAACAATGATTATAACTGTTCTACTTTTAAAGCGCGAGGTCATTCTGATAACGAAAATTGTGACGGCCTCGGCAACGATTACAATGAGGCGCTAGAGCCACTGCGAATTCAGCAGTGCGTAGCTTGCAGTTACTGGGAAGCTGTGGTGGTGATAACAATTAACACAGTCGCGTATTATTGCCGTGACTATTCGTCTGGAGGAGTTTGCAGGAGATCATTCGAATAGGGCATTACGTGATAACCAAGTAACTCATCATAACGGAATAGTTTGTAACAGGATTACCGAGAAGAGACAGTCAATTTGGAGAAACTAATAGTACTATCCTATATATCACAGATATGAAGATATATTCAGGTGAACTATTACTCAAGGAAATGTCTTCAGCTACATCGTGATTATCTTGTGAATGGATGTTAATGTTTCAATCGATCTTCATTCTGTAGTATATTACAACCTAGTATAGTAAATAACTCTTTAAATTCATTATAAAGAGTAAACATTTTTATTTTCCGAAGGTAATTCCGTATCTTGTAAAACAAATGAAATACCAACCGTACAAAATAAAAAAAGAGCTACGTAAGTATGTACGTTGTTGAACGTATTCGAAATCTAAGGATATCCATATCACGGACACAACCGTTGTTTCTTCCCACGCACATTCGCTTCGGTCACGGAGCAGCATAAATCATCTTCGCCGTGATTACAAATACCACGGGTTACGGTTTAATGAAATCGGGGACGGCGACCATCCCCGCAGGCGAAGCACGCAACACGACGACCGACGCGCGCAGCTGCGGCGGGGGCGGCCGGGGCGGCAATAGCGGCGGCGGCGGCGGCGGCGAGGGTGGTGGCGGTGGTGGTGGTGACGGCGGTGGCACCGGTGGTGGCGAAGGTGGAGGTGGTGGTGCTGGCGGAGGTAGTGGTGGTGGTGGTGGCGGCGGTGGCGTTGGTAGTTGAGGTTGTGGTGACGTTGGCGGAGGCGGTGGTGGTGGTGGAGGAGGCTGTGGCAGTGCTGGTGGTGGTGGTGGCGGTGGTGGTGATGGTTTTGGTGGTTGTGGTGGCGGCGGTGGCGGTGATGGTGCCAGCGGTGGCGGCGGCGTTTCTGGTGAGGGGTCGTTGGAGGAGGCGGCGGTGGGGGCAACGGTGGCGGAGGTGGCGGCGGCAGGGTCCCGCCCCCCAGGGCGCTCGTTGGCCCACTCGCAGCGGTCTGACCTTTGGCCCCGGGCGGGCCCCTGGGCCGAGGCGCTCCGCAGGGGGCCGAGACGCATCGATTTCAATCGGGCCACGCGGCATCCTCACGTATTTACACGCGGGGGATTGCTTTCCGACCACGCGACCGCCGCCCCGCGCCGCGCCGCAGCACATTACGTTCCGAGCGCTGGCGTCCCGCGCGGCGACGCCGATGCTGCCGCCGCGTACGCTCAATTGACCGATGCTCCTTTCTCCATGATGCAAAGGGTGCCATAGAACCGCTTGGCGAAGGAACAAGATAAGCCACGCCGGCCACAGAATCCTCCCGTTATTCGCAAATGTTCGTTTTCGATTTTGATGAAATGTGGTCTACACTCTTGTTACTGTACACAAATAAAAGTCTTGTTCATGTTCATAAGGGATTTGGGTCAGTGACATGATACATAGTTCAATAAAAATAGATACAATGGAACATATCGTACAACTTTAGACAGCAATATTTCGATTACTCTTTCAAGCATACTCCTTTGGAGCAAAGGAGAAGAGATGGAAAACAAATGAAGACAATTGAGGAGGTTGCGGAAGAAATAAAGGAGGACAAAGTTGAGAATAAGGAGATGTGAAGAACGTGGTGGTGGAGGAAGAGTAGAATATCAAAATGGCGATTGAGACATGGAGTACAATGAAAGACAAAAGGAACGAAAAAATGAGAAGCCAAAGAGGGGAAAAGTGGCATAACACCAATGAGGACAAAAAGGAAAAACGAAAACAAAAATTATGAGAAACGGTTGTACGATAAATAGGACAAGTAAAGGCAACTGGGATAAGAAAACAAGAGGGAAGAAAAATAGCAGAACGCCACGGAAAACAAAGAAGGTAAATGAGAAGAAACTGGAGGAACCAGCAGAGGGAGCGACATCCGATACAATGGCACTGTTGCACGCGCAAGGCTTCGTGTTCGCTTCCGAGCCGGCTGTAAAGCACGTCTTGTTCGTCGAGCCAGCCCCTGCGGGACCTCCCGCCCGCTACCCTCACTTCGCGACCGGCTCAGGTCGCGCCAAGTTTCGTGCAGCACGACCTAGCGGCGGAGGCGCGCAACTGCAGCGTCGTCCCTCCCTCCCGCCTATCCTTCCACCGGTGGCGGAGACAGCGGCCGTGGCGACCTGCATACTGCATGCACGTGATGTATAGCGCCGCCTCCGGCCCGCCCGCCCTCCTGCCGCGTTGCACCTCTCGCCGGGGAGCGGCCCAAGAACACAGGACCTGAACTCGCAGATCCTAAATCATTCCTACCGGCTGCAATGTCTTCACTCGAGTTACGAGTAGCGGAACTTTCACGGAGGTTGTGTCTGCATTAATTTTCAGTGCGCACTCAAAGCAGATACTCCGTTGCTAATTTATCTCCCGTAAGAATCTTTACTTTATTTTATCTCTGTTATTAAATAGTACACTCATCAAATAACGATGTGACCAGGTATCTTCTAGGTGGTGGCGAAATTTCAGCATCGGGCATTGAGTATCCGCCGTTGGCTGAATGAGTATTTTAGAAGCTGGCATTTCCTTAAGTTTGCTTCTGTTCCTTCTTCTCATCTCTGGTGGGTAATAGATTCTTTAATAACCGGCCACCGATCACGTGTGTTCCTAATTTTTCCGATCTGTCCTCACTGCTTCACTTGGAGGCGGGTACTGGGCTGATCTCCAAAGTCATATGATATGCGGGCGATTCTCCACGAGCAAAAATCACACCTTTATTGTTCGGAGTTCGGGGAGACAAAATCTGGAATTGACATGTTATCCCATGAGCATATGAAGTAAAAGAAATAGAAGAGAATGAATCAAGGAACAATTATTTTTCTCGGTAAATTAAGGAATGATAATCATCGATGAGTGACGTTCTGTCGTTAGAAACAGCCACTCTCTGACAAAAGGTAATCCAAACATCACATGAGCGCCCGTAACCGGAAGTTGGCGTGGTAGTTGTGACTGCAACGCCAAACACCTATTGGTCACAGGAAGTCGGAATGGTCTCTCGCAAATGCGATGTCGCGTGATCTCTCGTAATTGAGACTTTGTATGTACTCTGTGCACGGATTAGTAGTAACGAAGCTATTGTGTCGTAGAAAATGGACTTTCAAGGACAAGAGTTAAATAATCTGAATATTGACGTACGATTTCCTGTACGCCAACCAAATAACCACAATAAATTGGGTAATCTCACTCGTTTGTATCAAAACATAGAGTCAAATATTCTCTCTCTAATGTCACCATAAAAGAATTGGACATTTGTTCTTATAATGCAAGCCACTACGTCCTTCAAAAGATTACATTATATATTACTTGACGGCAGGAAAACAATTATCACCCTACCTTTTACTAAACGTCGCCCCATTTATTTACATAAACGGTAATGGCAATTCCATTCAAGAAACAAACGTGACATTTTTACGCTCTCTTTAAAGGCAAACACCTTTATAATATGAGGTAAGTACGTATCAAGGATTTTATCTGATAATGGCCTCTAATTGATTGGGGAACCTTTTGATTGGAACATTCAAACGTGAATGACCATGTTAAACATGGCCCCCATCAAATGTGAATCATTCAGACTTTTAAGATTTTAATCTCCAGTTCGTGAGACATCAATGTGGATCAAAATGCAAAACTCAATCGATCATATTTCGACAACACTATGCACCGATTCAGTAGTGAGGACAGTGAACGTCATCTGCGAGAGGCAAAACTTGAGAGATTCGGAGTATCGTTAAACATAAAGAAAAGATTCGTTACACATAACGGAGCTTCCTCAATTTGCTATATTCCCAACTAAATTATTCCTACCTCAATATACAGTGCTAATTAATACGTTATCTTTAGGATTAAAAAATGACCGATATTTACAAATGATCGGTAATAATATCTAAATAGCGTATTATTAATTTGTAGATTAACAAATAATCATAGCACATTATTTGATAAAATAGATATATTTTGTGAATTGTATTCTCTGATACATATTTTTGTAACATCGATAATATTGAAGAAATAAATTGCATAAAAATTTTTTTATTGCAGTTTTACATCGGAAACAAATATGTTTTTCCTTCCGATAACCTTCTTTTATCTATTCTCAGGTGAAATTCAAACAGTGTGCACTTTAATCTAATCGTGAATACTCAGTTAGCGGAAAAGAGAATTCTGACAACCAATTGGATAATTTCACATTTGATATGTTATGTTTTTTCTCACCTTAAAAGTTACCTCCTCGTACAATAAAAAAAAATTCACTTTAAAATGGATAATATCAATATTACAAAGCATCTTTTGTAGGAACAACTCTTGATGTTGAAGAAAAAAAATCTATGTCAACGCGTCATACTCATACCGCCTCACCCACTCAAGATAGAAAGAGGGAGAGAAATAACAGTCAGAGAGAAAGAGAAAGAACGACAGAGACGGAGAGAACGAGAGGGAGAAAAACAACGAGAGAGAGAGAGAGATGGAATGAGTGAGGGAGAAGGAGAGAACAAGAGAGGGAGGGAGAGAACGAAAGAGGGAGCGAGAGAACGAGAGAGAGGGAGAAAACGTGAGTGAGGGAGAGAGCGTGAGAGGGAGAGGAGGTGAGAGAGGGAGAGAACGTGAGAGGGAGAGGAGGTGAGGGAGGGAGAGAACGTGAGAGAGGAAGAGAACGAGAGAGAGGAAGAGAACATGAGAGGGAGAGAACATGAGAGAGGGAGAGAACGAAAGAGAGGGAGAGAACGATAGAGATGGAGAGAACGAGAGAGGAAGAGAACGAGAGGGAGAAAAAGAACGAGAGAGAGGGGGGATGAGAGAGAGGGAACGAGAGAGTGAGAAGGAGAGAACAAGAGAGGGAGGGAGAGAACGAGAGAGGAAGCGAGAGAACGAGAGAGAGGGAGAGAACGAGAGAGAGGGAGAGAACGAGAGAGAAGGAGAGAACGTGAGAGAGGGAGAGAACGAGAGAGAGGGAGAGAACAAAAAAGAGGGAGAAAACGAAAGAGAGGAAGAGACCATGAGAGAGGGATGAAGAGGTGGGAGGAGGCAGCTGGTCGATCCCACTGCATTGTACGCTCACTGAGGCGGCGGTGGAGTCCGAACGCGTTCAGATAAGATTCAAACGGCCGCTGCGGAATGACAATCCCGAAATAGCGGGCGCACCAAGCCACTTCATTTCCGGTGGGCGCGATTGCCGGCCTGAGACCAATCATCTTCCCGGGCGTCGAGGCCATCTGCGTTTTCGATTTCGTCGCTCCACATCACGAACCCATCACTGGAAAGAGCACGCTCCGTACGGTGGCGGCTATATAGAAGAATTACTTCGTTCGCGAATGGAAATAGGCTGCGACAACCAAACAAACCTATAAGATAATCATAAAAAACGTATTTCACCGCAAACCGGTCATCTTGACAATCGTCTTGCAATATTCAAGCCATGCAAATAAAGCTTCCCTGAAATTATCAACGTTAAAACACGTATCACAATAAATTAGAAAGTATTTAAGATTTTTTTTCAACATACTGCCAGAGAGCGATAATTGATCAAATAAGAAATGAGAAAATCACAATAATAACGTATGTGAAGACATTTCGGCATTAATAAATGAAGGTCAATTTCGAAGAAGAAAACACGAAGAATGATTTTTAGTGCCCAAGTTAAGGTGAGAAATAAATTTTAAAAAGTGAAAAGAGAAAGGTGGAGAACGACCGCCAGAAAGAAAAGGAGGAAGGAAAAAAATTAAGACGAAAGAAAAGAGAGATACGGAGGAAGAGAAATCAAAGAAGGGTGCGAGAGATAGAAAGAGAAATATCAAATATTCCGACAGACACCAACAGAGATAAATATGACGACCACGAGACCGCCTCTTACTCAACATTCCAGACGATGAGTGATTGTGTCCCCACTTATTTTCAAGACCCGACTGATGTTCACTGGAGCGAGTCGCTTCAACAGAGATGTTTCAATTAAAACGGAAGGCCCTTGAGCGTGATCGATAAGCAAACGATTATTTGTCGTTCCGAGAGCTCTGGCTGGCAGATCGATGGCCTCGGAATCGAGATGTTTAGTTCACGTGATTGATACGACGGGCGCACTTCTTTCTCCCTCATCGACATCATTCCACTGGATACGCATTCTGTACGAAGAGATAGCTCTCTATACGAGTGATACGCATACATGCTTCACTCGATATAATGATAATTACTTTCAAGCAAAAGTTGCTTGTTTTTCAGATATAAACACAGGTGAAAATTAATGTCACTATTTCGGTATACTACCTGAGTGAGTTCATAAATTAACGATAACTTAAACTGATAATATTGTGAAATTATTAACAAATATTAATATCAAACGCAATAATTACAATCCAATACATATTTTTATTTAATGTTTATAAATAATGAAGATATTAATTTCTATACACCGATTCCCTGAAAGACAAATACCGATGTTACGAAAAAACCGGTGAATCGTTTCACAGGGCGCTTCTCTGTTTCTAAGAATCCTCGGCTGTCCGGGAGACGCCGCGTCGTTGGCTGCTTCTAAGCCTTGCACTTGAGAGTTGTTAATTAATATCCAGTACATTTTTTCTTCATAGCAATTATGAATCAATTGTGCGGTATCAGTATACAGAAACACCGAAAGAAAATATGAAACTTTTTTTCATCGAAAAGACTCTTGTGTAGTTTTTACGAGTCCCGTTCATGGACCTTGATCAGTGGAAATAATAAGTCTGTATAGTTGTTTCTCAAAGTTCCGGAAACTATATTTCTATCATCACGACTACAACAAATCCCTATTGGGAAATGACTATAATGTAGAAGATCACGAAAGCTGGAATGACGTATTGATAAACCACTTCAGAAATCTGTAATTGCTTTATGTTTTGAGGTTCCAAGATACTGTAATTATATTTCATTATTTCTATCCATGTCTTTTTACAGTTATAATGTGTGGTAAAGTAGGCTTCAGTGGTTATACACGTTATTGTATTTTTTTTAAATATTGTATATTAAAGTCCTGATGATGGAAACATATTTTCCGAAACGCACACGTAAGCTTCCGCGGCTCGAGTTCATGACTTCTAGGCTGTCCGGGTGACGCCACGTCGTTGGCTAAGAGGCCGACGTTTCGCATGTCATATCACAGGCTTCCTCAGGGTAGTGACAGGGAAAAGGAGTCACCCGGCCAGCCAAGAAGTTATTTTCCGAAACGTTGGGAATCAACTAAACAGTCTAATTCTTTCCCCTGACACATGAGGTTCCATGAACCAGCCTTACACGTATGGTCGTAAGGATGCAGCATGTACGTTTTCTATGAACATCGCAAGCTTCTGCTATGAGTGAGAGAGGAACCCGAAATCTGCCCGGCGCAGCGAGGCAAGGAACCTTGTCGGAACCCTGGAGAGCAGCAACGTTGCGCCTTCTCCAGGAACGGGGCAGTTCCCCTTCCCACCTGGTAAAGTGGGCTTCAGTGGTTGAACACATTATTGTATATTTTTAAAAATAATCTTGTATATTAAAGTCCTCATGTTGGAAACATACTTTCCGAAACGTACACGTAAGCTTCCGCGGCTCAAGTTCATGACTTCTAGGCTGGCCAGGTGACGCCACGTCGTTGGCTAAGAGGCCGACGTTTCGCATGTCATATCACAGGCTTCTTCAGGGTAGTGACAGGGAAAAGGAGTCACCCGGCCAGCCAAGAAGTTATTTTCCGAAACGTTGGGAATCAACTAAACAGTCTAATTCTTTCCCCTGACACATGGGGTTCCATGAACCAGCCTTACACGTATGGTCGTAAGGATTCAGCATGTACGTTTTCTACGTACTTCGCACGTCCTTGCTACTAGTAACCCTCGAGCGAGAGAGGTACCCGGGATCTGCCCGGCGCAACGAGGCAAGGAACCCTGTCGGAACCCTGGAGAGCAGCAACGTTGCGCCTTCTCCAGGGACGGGGCAGCTCCCCTTCCCACCCGCCAAGCCATTTCCCCCGACTGCCGTTTGTCAAGGTGGGAGGTGCGCTGTTTGCTTGACCTACCCTCAGCGCCCCCCACCCCCCACACCTCGATGCAGTCGACCTGCTGTGCACTCGCTACAGGGGTACCAACCCGCGGGTGGCACGAGCCCCGCCGAGTCAGTTTGCGATGTCGTGTTAATGTCTGCCCACAACCTTGTCTAACTGTACACACTCAATGTTACTAAGTTAGTGCTACTTTTCATCGTTGCAACAGTGCTTGTTTTTATTTACTCATGCATGAGGAAGTATCTCGCAAGTTACCTGAGGTCATTTCGAAATCATATGAGGGGTTTCTTACAAGAACCACGCAAGTCTAAAATATATTATAAATATAAAAATATAATATAATATCTCAAAATATAAATATTTTGAGATATATCAGCAATTTATTCTCTACAACTGGTACCCTACACTGGCGGTATCTGCTACGATATTGCCTTTAGTCAAGCACCAAACACATTCAAAGATATAAATGCATTACTATGCATGCCTACCCTATAACGTTTTTGGTGCCTCCTGACAAAATATGAAATTTGGACTAGTTTGGTTCATGTACGAAACCCATCATACACTATATGCTTTTACTCATTCATTTCCCTTTAGATATTTCTGCAATTATGAGAGAGAAAATTGCGATAACCGATATTTAAATATTTAAAGCCATGCCTCTCTTCGGTGTAAAAATGTTAGTTAGAAATTGACAAATATTTGAAAGCAATTTCAGAAATTCTACCTACTAGTAACCAAATTAGTAAATTCAAATGTTGAATTCATATTTTACATATTGTAACTATGGCTAATGTCTAGAAAAGAGAAACTATAGATACTTCACCATCGTTTTTAATTTTACGGATTTTCATTAACAACATGAAAACATCAACAATTCGCAGCGGCCCGTGGAAATAATGCTGCAAACTTCAGGTTAAAACATCGGCATTTTGAAAGCGAAGAAAACAAATTTTCAACAAAGAGTTACTCTTTCTTTTCGCGGCGAACTTTCGAGGGTCGATAAACATTTTATGGCACGTTGCGCAGAACACAATAGGATCATAAAAGATACTACTCTTTCTGTCCCTCGGCCCGTCGCATGCAGAGCCAAATATTGTACCTCAACTCGTCGACAATCAGGCTCAAAACATCCCATACAGGAGGCCGCTTAACCCTGACCTCCCTCTTTCTCCCTCCCTCGTACAAAAGGGTGCCCACACAAAAGCCAAATTCCTCCGGTGTTGGTTTTTGTGTGACACGAATGACTTTCAAATGGAAAAAAATGAGAGAAGTTTTCCGAGGGACGGAAAGGGGGGATGGTAAGGGCCCGGGAAGGAGGGGGGGCAGAAAGTCACAAAGCTGGGGGTCTGTGGACACAAGAAGCAGGTAAGGACCCTCTCCCGCCTCCACGAAGCCTGGGTCTGTCGGTGCGGGGGCGGGCACCGTCACACAAGGAGCAATGTAGGCAACGGTGGAGAGGGGGGGTGAGGGGGGCTATGTCCCTGAGAGAGGGTACATGGTGAAGCAGAGACGCAAACACTGAGGGACAAAAAGCAGCTTAATGAGGTCACAGCGCCTGGGAGTTCTAATTACGGGCAAATATGGCCGTAATGGATGAGGCTGAGTAACACGGGACGCCCGTCTCGCTTCATTTGTCCGCTCACGCACGCGAGACGAATGTGCTTCTCCCACCCCCTTCCACCTCCTTCACGCGTAGACTTTCGCCGCCACAAAGCCGGCACCTGTGAACTGCTAACTCATAGATGCAAAGTTCGTCCGGAGATAAAGGCGCTGAAACTCAAAAATTACCAAAATAAATCTTGGACGCTCAAATATTAGGAAGAGTCGAGGCACCGAAAATGTGAGACAGAAAATTTTGGATATTTAAGAAGAGTAGTGTACTTGAATACATTTTTACTTTACGTTCAAATTAAATAATTACAGAAGTTGATATTATGTTTGATGTTATATTTGGAGTAATATCGTGCAGGGGTGTTAACTCAACAAATTTTTCGTTCGCCTTAAGGTGAATCGGTTCCAACAAATAATTTATTATGCAAAATAAATGCTCTGAAAAATTACACGTCAATGATATCAGCTAATATTTTTATCTTCATATTGTTTCAAATTATGTAGCCTTCATATTTACGTAAATTTTCTTGTCAGATCGTTACAGCATTCTTTACAGCAAATATAATGTATTACATGCCCTTCACAAGTATGTATGGCACTTCAGTTTGCGAAATAAATCTCCTTAAATGCAACACAGAGAATTATTACGTACGATCAATATTCCGGCAGTCATTTTCCTGCAAATGATATATGAAAGCATATATCGCGGTCTCGTAATCAAAGAACCAAATCTCGTACCACTTATCTTCGGGCTAGGCGTTCGAAGGTTTTAATTTAACATTTCGCCTTCCATAATGTCTGATACTGGAGATTGCAATCTTATGTAACAGACCTGCGCGCATGTGTTTGGTACGAGATGGCCGGGCGGCCGAAATACGCCACAGTTCCTGTGCGCGTATTGATACGACACACGGTCATGAAGAAAACGAGAGGTTATGTAATGTCCATGTCATTTCTTTCCCAATGGAGAAGTAAACTAATATATGCAAAGTTTTGGAATATATTCACGTAAACTAAAGAATACATTTTAGATTAATAGCGACCTCATTCTAAAATAAATCTGTACACATGTGGGGAAAACAAGTGTCTAGCAGGCTCATTTGAGCAGTTAATTCTCTTTATTCCTTCGATCATGTCTGTCCAAACTGTGGGTAAATCATTTACACCATTTACCCTGTTTAACAACAAATATAGAAGAACGTCATTGACGGTGTACACATTCCTTTTGAGATCATTTTAATATAATTCAAGTCTTGTAATGTTCAAAATTTTCCAGTCCGTAATGACGTTAAGTCAATATTCTATTGCCTACAAGCACAAATGATTTTGGTGTTTTGGTGAGAAAGTAGACAAGTGACCGTGAAATGGAGTCTCGCCCATTCTGCTACAACGGGTGATGAGATAAGATATGCGGCAACGCCTTTGAAATCCCGGCAGATCTTGTCTCTAAGGTCACCGATAAGGATCCGTGCAGTGGAGAGCTTCCAAAAATATTTTTATTTCTATTGCCTTTTGTCAGCACTGTTTTAGAATTTGAAATAATGAATGAAGAAACAGGAGCCTCTTAATGGGAATAGTTGTTTTTGGAAACTACAACCTAAGTCTTTCATTCCGCTGATTCCTGTGATTTCATTCCTGTGATTATTGATGAATAAAGTTTTTGAAGAAATGCAATTCACGAAGTTACTTTCAGCCATGCGGCTATGAAATAAGTTTCTCAGTCCTCACTTTTTTGGCGAAGCTATTCTAATAAAATTGGTACGAGTTACAGAAGAATATTTTATTCTAATACGAGAGAGAAATTCAAAACTACTCTCAAATCTGTCACCTAGAAATAGTATTAAACATTTAATCATTTGGTGCAATAAAATCCAGTACGTAAATGATTAATACATTGTACACTTTATCATGAAACTTCAAATGAAGTATTGTAAGAGTTGTACTAAATATTCATAAATCACTTGGTTTCAAATATATTATCCAATGAGCTGCAAACCACCATTTCCAAATGTCCATTTTTAGCATGTAAGAAAATACGTTCAAATACTTTCCTGGAAAAGTCGTTCGCCTATGAGGATGATAATGTAATCTACTGACCAGGGTCACGGCCCCACGGTTCACCAGTTAAACGTCGTACGTATTTGCTGAACCACGCCACTGATATTTCTATGCAGTAGGACGGCGACTTGTTTATCGACCTTCACAAACCATCTTCATAAAGTTGTTAGAAAAGGCGGCTAAAAAATACTTCTCTGCTTTCCCTCTAACGGTTTGACTACTGATGACAAAACATTCTCGAACAGAGAATAAAGAAAAACTTAAAAGGCAAAATGACTGAAAGAATTTGGAACTTTTATTTAGCGTTGTAATTCTCCCACAACTTAACATGGAGTTGCTGAGATTGCTCGTCTTTTCTCCAGCCGAGAAAAGGGGCATTGGACAAGTTCCACGCGAAATCGTGATTACATCTTCCCGTGCAATCCGTCTGAACTCGAGTTACAAGCGTCCCAACAACTCATTCACTAACGAACCGTAATATTTTACAGCAAATCAGGAGGTCGGCTGTGGTAAGTAGTAGTGACAGCGTCGAGATAGGCCTCAGACAACACAAGAATGCCGAAGCCTCCCTTGAAGAAATGTGTGTGTACGGTCATCCATTGCAATAATGCACCCCGCGGGGTGCTGACAGCCCAATTACCGTAAATTTAATGCAACAGAAGCGGGGGAAGGGAGAGCGAGAGAAACACGGGGGAGGCCGCGGCTAGGCGGCAAGGTGTGCAGGAGACTGGGCCGCGCCGAAACAAAAACGGATCGCCCCGGGCACGGATCTCCCAGGTCGATAAACGAGCCGAGATGCAGAACCGGTGGAATGTGCATCGACAACGAAACATCGATGTTCAAAATTAAAACATCGATGTTTAATATACATCGTCCAAAAACCATCTATGCTTTTAAACATCGATGTTTTCAAGTTTCTTTAGTATCCTCTAACTTTAAATTTGTGTACAACACAATGTAATTTAAACAGTTGTCGTGCACATTAATTTATAAATAAAGTTGATTTGAAAACAAAGTTAAAAACGCCTCTCCTAGTGCGAACTAGGTGAAAAAATGAAGGAAATATCAGGGCACTAAAATCATCTCGAGGAACGTATAGTAGTCTGCTCGAAGGTAATACAAATTCCGCATTCGTTAGGATTGAATACAAATACAGTGGTACGATCAGTTACTATTTTGATATTTACAATTTTGTGATTATGAACATTTTTCATTCACGAACAAAACATCAAAAACGAGAAAATATCGATATGAAAACATCGATGTTTAAAAAAAAACGGTTTCAATACATCGATGTTGAAAACATCGATATTTTTTTAGAAAAATTGATGTTTTGAAAATGGGTGGCGAAAACATGAAAATCGATGTCACATCCCTAGTGTGCGTTATCAAGACCTATCACCCGTCACACTTGTTACTTCTAATGGTGTATAATCCCGTTTGGCAGCCCCAGGCCAGTGACTCGCAACAACTCACCAGGAATCAGTTATTTTTGGTATTAAGACGCGTTGTCGTTCCTTCTTTTCTATTGTCCAGCCTTCCTCAATGTATAACTCCGGCGATCATAAACAACAAATGATTGCCGCTCGGGTGAGTAAGAAGATTCCGTTTAAGCAGTCCTAAGAGACTGCATGGGAGAGAACAGGAGACTTGTACAGTTAGCGGGGCCGTCTAGTGTTACGTCACGAAGTGTGGCCTATTTTTGCTTTGCAGCTACTAGTTAATCATTCAATACAGAAGATAATCCATTTCAAGTGCTTCCGCGAGTATGTACGAATGAAATAAAACTATCGGACACGTATTCTCCACACGAATACAATTTAACAGCATTAAATCGAAACTAATGACCGGCTCATTAATAAAAGAGACAAGATCCATTGTTCGAGTTTTTTTAGCGCCCAGACCGTTGCAGGCTCAGCTACCAGCACATCAGGACAACCACCATATGGCGGCATCAATTTAACCGGTGACCGTGCAACGTGTGTACGCATCAGAGACTGTTGATTTGTGTGTAGAGACATTGGACATTTGTGTGTAGAAACATTGGATGAGAAACAGACCTAGTGCCCAGACGTTTGGAAAATTGTATTTTTATTAATGTTACGATTTTATGCCTTTTAACAATAGGAATCATTTAATTACACGTTCAGAGTTGTTTCAGTACATTTTCATGTTTCCCTTTTTGGTTATTTTAGCTTCAATATATATTTTTGACATTTTGCCTTATATCTGCCTTGCCGTCCTTATTTTCCCCTTTTCCCTTCTGACTCCAATCTCTATCAAGCCGGAAACATACTTGCAAGCCTAGACAGTAGAAGGCACGGTCATGTATTACCTTTCAGTGGGCGCGGAGGCTCCAGTGTCAGATTGTGTTAAAAATCTTGGAAAGGAAAATGATTCCAGTGAAAATTATTTATATCTTTCGTTGATTCTTATAGACTTGTTTGTTCACGAGAAATCTCATCCTAAGTTTGTGTATGGTCTTGCATCCTTTTAAAGGAAACAACTGTCTTTACATGACATACCCTTCTCAGTTTCCACAATAGCTTTTCGTAGAAGCAGCGTCGCTAGTAAAACAAATTCGTAGTCATTCTTCCAAATGCTCCTGTGCAATCAAGAAAACAAAGAAAAGGAGGAGGAAGATAACTATTGTAAATTTTAGAGTTAGATTAATATTTTCATTTTAATTATTTTATTTTTACATTAATTTGTTTTAAATGATGATTTTTTACAGTTTTCCGTTTTTTTCACCCTTTAGCCAAAATATGTTCTTTTTTGCATGCGTACTTTAGTGAAAATAAATGCCTGTTTTGCAAGTGCAATATTTTATATACATTTAATAGCCCCCCAATAAGTAACATTTTTCGAAAGGATGTGCATATATGTATTACAAAACATCCAAACAAATTTCCAGTGAAGGGAAGTAGGAGGCGAGGGAATGCTGTGCCTGGGCGTGTTCGCAGGAGAGTGGTTGGGTGGTTCGGGTGGTCGCCGGTGGGCGGACCAGACGGCGCGGAGACAGAGGCCCGGTGCAAGCGCAGCACATCGAGTGGGCGGCGTACCACTTCGCTTGTGCAACAGAGAGGACTTGCACCCAGAGATTTACAACTGAACAGGGGCCGCGGCCGCATTGGCATTAGTCAGAGAACGCCCTGCTTTCCTCGCGCTGGACGAAACAGGCTCTGCCCCTGCTCGCCGTCTTGCCCGCCCGCCCCCCGCTGCAGCTGCCCGGCGCTGCTCCAGACGACGTCGCCGCCCCCGCCCCCGCCCCACGCCCACCTGGCCACTTGCACGCGAGCAGCTCCTACTGGCTGCAGTCTAATCGTGTCGCTTGCTTCTGCCACTCTCAGAGCACAACTCATAGATAATCCATTTCAACATTCCTAAATGCATTAAGCCGCCAGTCCTTTCTAATCGATTCTTTGATTATTCCGTGTTTCCGGGCGCGTCAATGGCTGCGGTCCTTTTCCCGTAAGCGTAGTGCGTGAATTTATCTTGGGAAGTGGTTATGATATTCCCTCGCCGCCATACACGTACTTGTACACGTGTTCGTCGACGCCGGAGTGTGTTTGGAAGTATGGGATGGACAAGAAAGAGGAAAGAAAGATCACACGCGGTCCATGGCCCGTTTAATAGAGTACTGCTTCGTTATTCTCTTGGTGATGATCGGAGAATTTACTTGAAAACCATCGATCAGAACAGCCAGCTGCTACAATTCTTCTCCAGACACCGGCTGAATTCGACTTGGCTAACTAGCTAGTGTGAAAAAATCTGGCACGATCCAAATCGAACCCTTTGACCCCCCGGTCAGAGGCACTGCAATGACATCAACTGGTACTCTAAGCCACCTAAGAGAGTTTTTAATCGATCTGGAATGTATTCAATTCGATTGGAAATACATTCAACTCAGCGAGAAACTGATTTTAGGAACTCTAAAAGTCCAAACGATTTTATAATTCAGTCATAATTATCCCGGTTCTAAGCCTTTGACTCCAGCGTCTACATAAAACTATTGGTTACAATAGAAATCATGGAATCGAGTCACGCAAAACAGCCTGATGGACCGGTGTGTACTGGAGATCAGATCTTTCTTCCCCGGAGCTCAGGCCACGGCCTTGTTCACACACAAAACGTGAGCAGGCGATCGCGCGTGCTATTCGAGAAGCTGAGAGCCGACGCGAAGTCTCCCAGCCCCCGGCCCGTACATCGGGTACGGTTACTCCGAGGCCATCGGTCGCACAGGGGCCCCAAGCGAGGATCTTCTTCAGCAGCACACAAGGTTAAAGGTCACTCGCACTGTACAAGAACGACACGACAGCTTAGTGGGAGGGAATTGAGGAAATGTGGTGGCAGCGGGGAAAAAAGGGGAGAGAGGCGAGAGGCAGAAGAGAGGGTGAGAGCGGGAATGTGAGAGGTAGAGGGGGGCTAAAGAATATGCAAGAAGAAAAAAAAATCAATAATGCAAAAAGTAAAATGTAATAAACACGTATTATTGCCTTGCATTATTAAAACAAAATAGTTATTGTAAACGTGTTTTGTTTGCCCATTTACCCTGAATAATTGAGGTGGTTGAAAAATAGTTTTAACATGTCAGTTTTTCTTTCACTAAAGAAGTTGAATACACCTTTGTTCTTTAATTATACGAATTAGTACTGAATTATTTTTTAGTTTTGTTATGTATTTATAAAATTAAAATTAATAACTGTTATAATATTTTCACCCAATCATGAAGTGATTCCAATTCGACATCAACAATATAAAAGAAGTATTAACAAAAGTGTAGAACTTTTTTAATAACCGTTATTTCTTGTCGAAAAGCCAATTTAACGAAGAAACAAGAACTCCTGGCTGCTACATAAACCTACAACTCTAGGAAAAAGTTCGGTCTCCACTAAATGTAATTTAGATTTTCAACTGACATTGAATTTGTACTGTTATATGTGAGATCATGATCTGTCCAATGACATCTCGCTCATGTACATCACACCTATGTCATAAAGTATATGTAAATTTTAAAATGTCAGAGTGATGACAAATGTGAATACAAAACATAATGAATGTAAATAATTTAAGTACACTGACGCGTCCCTAGCTATTGATCGTTAAATGAATTGATGTTGGGAATTCCCGTCATATCAATTTTTCACTTACATTATTAGTATGTATTACATTCATGGTAGAAATATAGTTCGATTGTTTCATCGACCAACAACATTCCGATAAATTTAGTTCAAAAGTTGTGAGAGCGGAAGTATATAATTAAGTTAACAGTAAAAACATACCACTCTTTCCTTTATGCAGGCGGGAGAAAAAGTGTGGTAACGGGAGAGGTCGTGAGCGAGAAGATAAACGGAACAAGAAGAAATGGGAAGGAAGTGAGAGTAAAAATATGATCAATTGACAGAGACGCGACGGACGTAGTTACTAACAAAGGGGTCGACGTCCTGCGTATGAAAGTCATGCCGTCTCTTGCTGAAGCCCCGTTGGGTGATGAATGGTATCAAACACATTTTAACAAGCAATGTCTAGTACAATACTTTAATTTCATCTTGTAAAACTGATTTAGAACATTAATTAATTACACAATAATTGATTATCCAAAACTTCAATACGAAAAATGTACAAAAATTTCACTTTCAATTATTAAATCTGAATCTGAAATTTTAATCGTTATCCTGAATATTAACAAATTGATGTTTTAGAGTTAAGAACGAATACCTCAAACAGATACCACTCACTAAAATATACCCATAACTGCTTAAGATTGAGGGACTTCAATGTTTTATCTTTTTTTTCGATTTAAATTCGTACCACAGTAGTTACATGTATCTAGTAACCGGTGCGTTAACCACGAAGTCTGAAGGACCAGGGAAAGGATTATGTAGAAGGCGTGATATTAAGCTTCTGATTTGGGTGACCTTGAACTCGTTAACTTCTGAATTTTTTTTTGTGAATCAAGGCACAGATTCATCAGACTAAAGACTTCAAACGTGGCAATTTCTCGTTGACGTTATTTGATAGAAAAGGGGGAAGTTATCGGATATAAATTAGGTACTCCATCATGGAAACTTAGTCGACATTGAAGTTTTTTGGGATGTCGATATGTGTGACTCGTTTGTAAAAGAAGCTGGCATCCACAGGGAAGAAAGAAGGGGCACCAGGAAAAATACTGCACACAGCAGTGAAACATACAATCTGGATCCTAGCTGAACTTACAAACTGATGTTCAACACATCGAGGAAATGAATGGTACCCGCACGGGATAGAACACGCCATTCAGACACCGACACCCGATCGTTACTTTCTCGCAACGATTATACTTCAATTAAAACATTAGGGAATTCGTGCACGTCATATCGGCAACACTATGGATCTTCAGCATGCGCAGATGCACCAAAATGATACGAAACGCGAAGAATGCATGCGCAGAAGATCGATAGTGCTTTAACGTTCTAGAGTGACTCTCCTCATGAAGTCCGTTGTCACTTGACAAGCTGGGACGCTGCTATCGGGAGCTTGAAGGACACTATAGTGATGCCATTATGGAGACTTCCAAGTTCCCGATTGGATGACAGCACCGCAACTGATGACATACCAACTGTTTTAATGTTTTAATCGAAATACCCAACTTCTGGTGCAAGAACCCAATTTGGATATTGAAACACAGGTACTGAAACAGAAGTATAGAAAGCAGAAGAGAAGACTGGGTCGGTGAGAAACATACGTAAGAGGCCTCGACGACCAAACAACGTAACAACTGTGACCGAAGTGCTGACGGGTAGTACCCCGGAGGTAACAACCACCAACTGTCCTCCCACTCAGCGGGCCGGGACCACACGCGCAGAGCCTCCTTCATCCCGAGGACGGCTGAGGAGAACTGCGCCCTCACTGACATTGGTTCCACGGAGGCCGCGACTCAAGGAACGTTGGCAGAGAGTAAATAACGGGGCCGTCTCGGAACATTCCGAAACCACTCAGCAAATACGCGTTCTATTTTTGAGCAACACCTACATCACACGGGAAATATTTCCGCATTGGAATGAAACGGAACGGATAGAGAGCGGAATGGTTAAGCTACTTAATACAATAAGGTAATTGATTACATCATGCAATGAAGATTCAACATCTCAAATCTATAACTCTTTATTTTACGCATTTCAAGAAACCCATCCAGAAAATACATTATAAAATTTTTTTAAATGAGTTCAAAGGACGTTCAGAGAGAGTGAATGATCTCATGCATACTTGAAAAGATATTTCAACTGCAACATCACGCTGTTTTGAAGTGTGCATCCGAAATAGAGCACCCGGGCGCAATCAGAGACCAGAAACAGCTCCGCGCAGCGACACGGCGTCTGGCAACGGTCAGCGAGCAGGAATGCGCGACCATCTCTCTTTCGTTTCTCTACATCCCGACCTCTTTCTCTCTCCCTCCGCGCCGTCAGCCGCGCCGCGCCGCGAACTATTCCACTTGTCCCGGGGCGGTCAGTCGGCCAACGGAGCACGCTTGGCAGCGGCGGCGGCGGCCAGAAGGCGGATCTATTGCGACGGAGGCGGAGGAGGAGGAGGCGATGGAAACACTGACGGCGTCCAGGATTGCAGGCGGCGGTGCAGAGGGCGGCGGTGGGTATAGCAAAGAGTATCCCAATGCTGGAGCTGGCGGGCGGTGGCGGCGATGGTACAGTAATAGTTTGCGCATAATGTGGAGGAAGAGAATAAAATAACAAGCGGAAGAAGACGGGGAAAGAGATAAGGTGATAAGAAGAGAGGAGAAGAGAATGAATGAAGTGGAAAAGGGCGCAGAGAAAAAGCTATAGGTGATGGTATAGGTAATGAGAGAGAAGAGAATTAAGTACGATGCAGAGCAAAACGAGGAAAGAAATGAGAGAATGTGGGGAGGGGGAGAAGCGAAGGAGAAGAGAGGAAATAAAAAAGTGGAAAAGAGGAGAAATGATTGAGGGAGTCAAACAGTTGAGAATAAAGAGGAAAAATGGAAGAGGAGGGAATGTGGAGGTCGAGGTGAATGAGTGGTGAATAAGTGAATAAAGGGAAGCGAAAGGATGGGAAAGAGTGGAAGTTATTTGTAGTAGACAAGAGAGGTAGTGGAAAAAGAGAGGAAAAGCAAAGGGATGCAGGCAGTTCGGGAGAGGAGATCAGAAGCACGAGGCGGAGGATTAAAAGGAAGAGAAGGAGGACGGGGCGGCGATGGCGTTGGCGGTGCTGCTGCCGACGGAGGAGGAGGAGGAGGAGGAGGAGGAGGAGGAGGGGGAGGAGGAAGAGGGGCAAAGTGCGGGGTCTGGCCGCAGCCAAGGCCGCGGCTGATGCGTACCGAGTTCTTGTGGTTAAAGAAGTCAGCAGCAGGCGAAACGGAAAAGAATACGCCAACGGCACGAAGAAAGCTTCCAGGTTGGCACTGGTGAGAAAAGCCGTAACGGAAACGGAAGAGTTATTAAAGTGGTTGTGACGGAGATGAAGGAATTGGAAGGTCATAGTTCGACAAATAGAAGAGGCAATATCAAACAGACCCCCCAAAAAGGAAGTAAATGCAAAAATGGAGGCTGACAAAAAAAGTTCAAGATATTTGCGATTAAAGATGCGCAATACATCGTTCTTAGCGATTTATTGTCACGATAAAGCGCTATTAACTTTTTTGATGATGTAATCTCAAACACGTATGTTACCAAAACCACGCCGAATTTTCTGCTAGATCCAATCTAGACAATGACCCTCTTTTTACAAACTTTGGTACAATAAGAAAGTAGGGCACTGTGTGCCAAGAAAATTTACGAAATAAATTTGCTTTTACAGACCTCAAATACAGCGCAACTTTCGAGAAATAACTGCCGAACCCAAAACCTAAACAAAGCGTTGCCTAATGATGACGCAAAGCCGCAAGACGCATCATAGGAGCGCGATGGCTTTTACCGTGACCGAGCTGGAGGCGTGGGAGGCACACGCTGCCACCACGCCACCCACGCGCATCAGCCGCTGCGTACCACAGTGGCATGAACCGCGCTCAAACGCGGACAAAAAAGTTGGTCTACCGCTTTGTGATTAGTCCGACAATATTCTTTAGAGCGAATTATATAATAAATTTTCCATTGCGAACATTGCGAACACGAGCGAGCCGTTTGCTTGCCATATACAGCTAGGTTTGAGGTTGATATTCCGGTCGATCCATGTGAATTTTTTACTTCACGAACTGAATACGTGGAAGAGTTTGTTAGGGGATCTTCGTTTTCTTTCATCTTTTATCATAGCTGCTCCATCATCATTCATATCGTATCTTCAAAGTCACTGACTCATCAATTCACCCGTTTTCAGATATGGCCAAAAAGCTAAGTAACTGGTGTCGCAAAGAGAATCTGTGTCCCTACATAATGAAATTGAGTTATAATTAAAGATGTGTCGCAAAAACTGGAAGGTGTCGTAAAGACGGAGCATTTTCTTATTTCATTACTTATTTTCACTAAAAAAATGTTACTTATTGGGAGTGAATAAACATTGAAAGTCAACTTACATAACGAAAAAAAAAGCTCATTCGAGGAATTTAAAAACTTTACTCAAAAAACAATGATAATCATATTGTAGTTCATATCTGTCGTAACGCGTCCCAGTGAATACAAGAATGAGAATAAAAAAACAGATCTTAAAATCACATAATTACACAATAATCCAAGGAATCCAAGGGAATCCATTGCCACATTTTTTGGTACTTATTTTCTAGCAAAAGAGAAGAAATGATTGTGCGCCTTTTGAGGTTAGGATCATTGTGCGGTGGGAATGACGTACGATTTCCGACGGCGGCGGCGGCGCGCATAACGAGCTGCGCCCGGCGACCGGCTTAGGAGGGCTTGGCCTCGCGGGACGAGCACGCACAGGGGGCGGCGGTGGTGGCTCAGCAGCGGAGGCGGTCACAACAATGTTGTGAGAAAGCAGGAAGCAGAGACAGAGGGAGAAAGGGGGACAGAAAACTAGAGAGAAAAGAAGAGAAAAAAGGGAGAGAGAAAAGTGAGGAAGAAAGGGTGAGGAGAGATTGAGAGAAAGGATACAATGAAAGAGGGATAATGAGAGGAGAAAAAAATGAAAGTGAAAAAGAAGGAGAGGGAGACGAAGAAGGGGAAAAAGGGGAATAGGGCGATCGAAAATCATTTCAGATGTTTGTGGAGAGGGATATTTCAGAGAATGAAGACAGAATTAATGGCTAATACCCCAGGAAACATTCTGCTACTGAGTAGTACGTTAAAAAGATCCAGAGCTGAACTAGCACATGAAGACGGCTGTAGAGAATGTGAAATGATTATTTTTTAGTATATTTTCGTCTATTTCAAATGTCATTAAAATAACATTCAGTAAATGTATATAACATGATTTCCATAAGGTTTTTCCTCACTAGAATGTTAATCTATTTTCAAAGCAGTTGTTGAAATTTGAAATTTGGTACAGAATGTGCAAGACTACGTTAAGGTTGAAGAATGAAAAATAATGGATGTTTTTACTTCTCTATTCGGAAGTGTAAGGGTCGACAGCAAATCATCAAAAATATTTCGTCTAAACAGTCTTTCAAACTTTCTTAATTTTCATTTAAATGGAGATGTCGAACTCCGCTACTTATTCGTTAAGGATAGAGAACTAGAAGAATTTGCGTGAAAAAATAGAATAGAATTTGCGTGGAAACTAGAGAAAGAATGAGAAAGGAGACCCGAAGAAATAAAATAGACAGAAAATTTGTATCACTGAAGGATGATGGTTGAAACTAGGTCAGGTCAGACAGAATGCACATGAACAGACGGCAATGGAACAGTTGCACAAAATAGAGCAAACAAACGCCGCGTAACATATTCCATTCATAAAACGAAGAAACTGATCCTACTCACGGCCTTTAACGTCAGAACAAAAAGTGGCAAGGCTGGCTTTCTGAAACATTTAAACGAAATTGTGTCTGGTGACTACACAGCTCGCTTTATTTCATCAAATATCGTTAAGCAGAAACGGAAAACTTTCTAAATGAACACAGAGGAAGGCGGGGGGCCCAGCTGTTGCCACGAAGTGAGAGATATCGAGATACACCACTCAATGACGCCCAATACCTTTCAAATTTCTGCGCAACTGGATCGACGAAATCTCGACAGTTTCACCAGACAGAGACGGCGGCCGACCTTCGGCTGACATGGGCGGTGGCGACTACACCAATCCACCGGAAGAGCTCCGGCACAGTCACTTGAAAACGTCCGCGCCAAAAAACACTGGCGCGTAATCAACGGAGGTCAATTTTTTTCTTTAGTAAGGTTCTGTGGCAATACGTTCCGGTAAAAATGATCCGTCAGATTCGTTTAGTAAAAAAAATTGAACAATAAAAATGTCCCCCGAATTTTTCACAATATTTCCGAGGTTTGCAACGAAATATTAGTATGTCATCACTATTAAACTGTAACTACTTAATCCTATTTTGTAAAGATCGTCCGACTTGCTAATTTGGGAAGTTGCACGGACTTTTATCGATACATCGATGTCAAAGTTTATCAAGTAATATTCACTGTTGTGTTTCCAATGTTTAAAATCATCTATTAAACAATTCGAGATGTTTGGTAGATTTAGTTAAATTATAATGCAACAGATCAAGTGTACTCTCTCTCCAGTGTAGAACCTCGCCCTTAAGCAATGTTTAAGAACGCGTATCTCTTTAGCCAGATGTCCACAATTGCTAAACATAATCGCACCGCTTGGGGCTCCCGATATATGACCCACAAACAATTTGGAAACAGCGTTTGCCGTTACCGTGGGCCTCCAGGACTCTACACGTGAATGGCACTTTAGTTGAATTTGATAGGACGTAAGGAGTCGTGACGAAACAACATAAAGCGTCTGACACATGACTGGTAATGAAAATGGTATAGTCGACCGACCTTCGCCTGACATTGGCGGTAGCAACTTCAGCAATCGACCGGAAGAGGTGAGGTCCAATCGCGTAAAAAATCCGCCCCAAAAACAATCGCACTGCACGTAATGGTATACGACGATATGTATACGAATTACCGGAAGTGACAGTTTCGGTAATGTCGCATCTATGAATACGCAGCGGGCGGGAGTGAGTAATAGTTGATGTGGGTGGGCAAATGAGGGCAGAAGGAAGAGAAAGGGGTGGATATGAGAGTACGGGGGTTAATAAGCGGGAATGAGCAGACGAGCTGGCGTGCAGGAGGGTGGGTGGGGACGGGTGAGTGAGTGAAGGCGGGTAAA
>BOPP01000038.1:1146405-1170724 GCA_017312745.1 Gryllus bimaculatus
GAGCGGGGAGCGGCGCGAACAAGGACGCGAGCGAGCGAGCGCGCAAGCGGCGTTCACCCGCGAAACCGATTGTGCACGGGCCGCGCACGAGAACCGCGCCGCCCGCCGCCCAGCCGCGCACCTGGCGACGCAGCGGCGGCGCACCCACCACGTGGCGGAGGCCACGGGGCAGGATGCCCCACCATATACCCCAGGAGAGGAGGGGGGGCTGCTCCACGTGATTCGGGGTGCTCGTGACGAAACGTTATTAACTTCTTACCACCAGAACGCACTTTTTGTCTCCTTTTTTTAACTCCAATATTTTTCAATTTTACATTTTCACCTTCATTGTGGAACAAATCAATGAATTTCTATTATACCTCTTCTCGGGTGCAGTTAAATGTTGATTGATGATGAACACTACAAATGTGGTAGAAACATTGCATTCTTTTGTTGCACAATATAACAAAAAGTAGCCATTGGTAGCTTTTTCTATTTTCAATCGTTCATAAATCATAAAATTGACGTAAGAACACTGATATGAGGGATTGAAATTATGAGACTGAAGAGAAACCTGGATATAATCCTCTTTTTTTATCAAGATGCAGTACTAATGAAATGTCTCTTCCATCCGTCAAAGGGTTCTCAACTTTCTGTTTGCGTTTCAAATACAACGTTTTAATGCAATATCAGCACTCAATCACTCAGACGTCACATAACCAAAGTAATTAAATCTTAACAAGGTCTCATTTTACGAATATCGATTGTCAGTACTGTGGACGCCACAAAATATAATTCGTCTTCGAGCGTTGAGTAGGAAGAACATCCGTGATAGACGTGTATTGGTCCCGGCATTGATATTCTAGCGGCGAACGTACAAAAAGAAGCAACATCGAGAGGTCTCTTTGGAGCTATTTGCATCCGTAAGTCCTCCTAGAAAGGCTTGTCGAGGGGCCGCGTGGAGGAGCGCGTGCAAAGAGGTGCTAGCGCAGCAGGGCCTCGGAGGACGTGACGAGACTGCTCGCGGTGGCAGCTCTGAGAGTTCGTCTTTGCCTGCGCGACGCCCCGCGTAAGTTGGACGAGGAAGTGCTTTCCAAGTCGCACTAATGGAAACTATATAAAATAAAAAGTATTAAAGTAATATTATGATTATTAAAATTGTTGTGATTTTTTCCTAATCCCGATTTAATTATGTTGATATATGGTAAGCTTTACGTATAAATAGTAGTATGATTTGGGGTGAATACCAGAATTCGAAAGATGTAGGATGAAGAAGGTAGGAGCAAGGATGTAGGTATTGTAATGGCTTAAAGGCCTTCGGCCTAGCTACATAGAATCAAGTAAGCTAATTTGTTAGTAATAATTACTTATTAAATAAAATAAAATAATAAATAGTACGCTATTGTCAACCGTTGTTTCTATATTGCTCTTTATAAGGCACATACTAAATGTGCGAAACTTTGAGCTGTTGATAAATATATATACTACTAACGTCTTAATTCCTGGTATATACCTAAGATAGATCATATATGGTCCAAACCTACATAAAGCTCACCATTTGTATACTTTATTATTATTATTATTATTATTATTATTATTATTATTATTATTATTATTATTATTATTATTCTCCTCGACTGGCTTATGTACAGAGTGCTAGCTCGCCGTGGTGCAATTTCGGGTTCGATTCCGGGTCAGGGCAAAAATAAGCTGTAAAATTGTAAAATAACCATAAAGTATTTATGTGATGATATTCTACGTAAATTATTTACTTGTCATACTTCATTATTATTTACTATAACTTCATTATCACGAATGTGCATAGGAAGCCAGAAAGTTAACTATCTCCGTAATCTTCCCAAATTTCTTCGTTTCATGTAATAAAAAATGGGTGGAGAAAAATAATTCGAGATATGACTAAATTCCCTACATCGAGTTTCTATTACTGAAACTAAGATAATTAGAATTCTTCTATACATAAACAATTATCAGTCACTTAAATTTAACGTATATAATTTGCGTGTTTAAAATGTATTGGTACGTTTTTCATTTCCTCATCTAATTCAATGTTCCAGCCTCTAATTTTCATCAGTGCCACAAGATTCTATTTGCCACTGGAATTTGTTCCCTATATTTCTCTCAGAATTAATGATTCTTCGCGAAATGTTGGTGTTAAGTGGACGCCAGGTAGAGCAACATCTCCCCAAGAAGCCGGGCGAAGCGCTCTGTTAGCGAGGGCGTTGCGTGGGCGCCGCCGTTAGCGCTTGGCCCGCGAATTCGTTTTCGATTCCGCTCGACCGTTACGACGCTCGCGGGCCCGGCCCTGGCGCAAAGCGCTCCACGCTCCACGCGCACTCGAGCGTAGGCGGACGCCCCAGGCTCTGCGGGCGGAGCGTTCCCTGACCACGCCGCGCGAAACCTTTTGACACAGCACACGTCTGGGAGACGGATGTGATGATCCTCTACGAAGCTCACGTGCCTCATACTTGTTCGTGATGTAGTGATGCGGCGTCGATAAAAAGCATCAAAGATATCGAACATCGATGTTCAAAATTAAAATTTTATATATAGTTTATAATATTATTACAGTTTTAATTTTGAACATTGATGTTTGGAAGCTTGAGAACTTTGTTAAAAAATATCAATGATTTTTTTCTCGCAGTGCTTATTAACTTACAATTAAGATTAAACAGAAAACAAAGTTAAAAAATAAGGCCAGCTGAACCACGTTTGTCCTAAAAATAATTTACAAAACGCCGTTGAAATATTTTAGTTAAGAAGAAGCAAATTTAGGTGATTGGTTTATTACCCTCAGGAGCATCCTATCACAATTTCATAATATTTTTTTTGTATTATGATAAAAAACGATGAACGAGAATGATACACTCGTGTACTGAAAGTCTGGAGATGTACTTCGAGCGTTTATCTGGAAACATATTTGCAAGATCATAGGCGAAGACAAGCTATTGGATGCAAGAGAAAGAGGATAAAGGGTTGCGGGTGGTTTGCGTCTCGATATAAGCTGTCCTATCAGAACGGAGACGCCCGATGTCTCCCTTCCTCACGACCGCATCCGACACGCTGATGCTACAAAAATAGGAGGCAAGTCGTTTCACGCGCAGAGACACCAACCGAAATGCAATCAGCATCCGAAATATGAAACTACAATGTATTTCTGAAAGACGGACATATAAACTAGTTATATGTCAGTGTCAGGTTTGTGAGCCACCAAACGTTTCCGGTCGAGCCGCCTCCGGACCACAAATAATGATAATTATTGTAACATGACTAAATAATATGATACAGAGACTGTAAACGTCACCGTTACTCCACTTATTCTAGTTCAATATGTCTAAGCAAGTGCACTATTACAAATCACATTCGTATATTTCGAGTTTTTGCAATCCTGCATTTCTCCTTCACACCGATATCACTCCTTAGACTAATTCTAACTCCATTATTTTTTTCACGAAATCTTGGTAAAAATTAATTTTAAGTTGTGGATATGTTCTCGGAAATTCATAAATGAAATACATCCTAGGAAAAATTTCTACAATTCAAGGTTGTTCAGTTATTAAAAAATTAACAGCAGATGCATATCGTCGGTACTGAATAATATAATTTATGGAAGCATAAGAATTCGAAAATTACCATGGGCAAGAAACGTCTGGAGTGACAGGCAGATAGTCCCAGTGACCGACAGAGATTAGAAGATAAAATTCTACATCTTCATAAAAACGTGAGTTCTTAACATTGTGTAATAAATGCTAATATAGGGAGCTCGTTATTTCTACAACAGATAAGAATCTCAAATTCAAACTGGTTGTTTGCAACAATTATCGCAATTTATTGCGGGAAATTTTCCTCGAATTAAAACTTTTCCCCTCGTGGACTTCAAATATATGTATTAAGTTTTTCAGAATGCTGAAGGAAACCTTTCATTTCGTCAGAGTAAGAGGTTCTCGCATATCGCATTTAAAAGGTATGTTATACGTTAGAGGCAAACCACTTCACCATAACTTGAAGACCTTAAAACGACTTTACCGTTTTCCTTCGACATCTGGAAGAAATTAGGGTCTGTCAAGTGTGTGCTGCTAACGCAAAATTCCCATAGTCCCACGATCTTCCTATTTCATAACGTTACAGATTACAATTGCAAATTTCTCAGTAGTTTAATACAGTGATCGTCTAATACACTATAATGCCGGAAATGGGATTAACCGCTAACCGCGGTATAAAGTGACCGCTTAATAAATGGAATATTTACACAAATAGCGTTGAATAATAAATAGGTTCCACAAAAAAATGACCGTTCATGAGGTGACCGCTTCATTGAGGTGGTCGTATAACCAGGTTTCACTGAACTGACACGAAGGAAAAAAAAAAAAATCGAAACATGATTTACCGTAAAACCCTGCCCACCGTCCATGCTCTTCACCTGCCCGAGACAAACGCGTGGGCTGGAGGATCGGGTTCGATTTCCGCGGCATGTCGGCCTTCCCGCAGGGGCCTCCCCCTCTTCCACCCCCTTCCCCAGCTCTTCGACGGTAGCGCGATCGCCTCCCTGATAGGGCAATTTGTATTCCTCGCCGCAGCTTCCGACGGCGCTCGCAGAAGAGTGCTGACCGTCCAACCGTTGCGGAAAATCGCATTCAGCAGTCCGCCGGCCGGACGAGATGCAAAATAAAAAGACTGGAAGAGACAGAACGGAAATGGGATCACGCGTGGCCAAAGAGGTTTCAAAAAAAAAAAGAAGGTGAAGAAAAAGAAATAGTGGAAACACCGGGGAGAAGTCGAGAGATAGAAACACCGTCGCAGCCATTCGCAAATTAAAACAGACGAGACCAGTAAAATGGAGAAAAAAACCAACTATTCAGAGAAATGAAAAAAAAGGAATTCCTGGAACGAATCGTTCATAGCTACGCGTAGCTATTTTTAGAGCTTCCATCGAATCAGCACCCTCATAATGAAAACTAAACGAATCACACGATTTTCGATAACTCGATGCCTCGCGGCAATCGCGCCATCTCGGGCGCCTCCCGATAAACGATATTTAATGAAAAACGTCATCAGAGGGTGGCTGGTTTGATAACGAAATTTATACATCAAGGCGTCTGAACGAAGCGATGGACGCGCGACAGCGGCGAAGGCGCCAGTGATGGTGATGTTGGTAACGCTGATTTTGAAAGCGGTGGCAAGGGGTAAAAGTGGTGTTGTATTGATTGATTGGTTACCAGGCACGTCAACTGCTAACGTCATTAGTCCTGTTTGTGTAGTGAATGCTTTATTGCGGGAGGTGGGAGTGTTCCTCCACCCTGGAAGGTGAGGACCGGAACTGATCTATGTCTGCGTGAGGGGGATTTCTCCCTCCAAGTATCTCCACCCTCCGAGTGACCGCCCCAGCCGGAACAAGTTCTAACCTCACGACTCGTCTTCAGACTTGTGATAGTGTAGTGCATGTAAGTGCAAGTGTATGCAAGTAACGGTCGCGGATAGAACAAGGAAAAAGGAAGAACGGGCGCGGTCCGTGGCACATTTGTTAGGGTACTGCTCTGGCATTTGTCTGGTGTCAATCGCAATAAACATGGAAAATACCGATCACAGCAGCCGGCCGCTAGAATTCTCCTCGAGACAACGGCTGAATTCGACATATTCAACTAGCTTCGCTTCGACTTCACTATCTACCTAGTATCGATAATCCGCCACCGACAGGACTCGAATTCTAGGATTGCCCAGTGAGCGTTGCAATAAAGACAGCGGCAATGCTGGATTTTAGCTAAACGCAACCTGTGAGCGGAGGTGATGGTACGAGCAGAGGTGATGGTAGTAGTAGGGATGGTGATGATAAGGTGGCGTGACGGTAATGATTTCGGTGACGGTGGTGATGGCGGTGGCGGTGACTATGACAGTGGTGATGTCGAGGTCGAGTGATGACATTGGTGACGGTTGTGATGGTGACGGAGGTGATGACGGAGACGGTGCCGATAGCGGCGACGGTGTGATTTCGGTGATGCTGGTGATGGTGGTGTCGGTGACGGGGGTTTTGGCGGTGTTGCTGACGGTGGAGATGTCGGTGACGGTGGTGACGACGGTGTCGGTGACGGAGGCGCAGGCAGAGGTGAGGTGGTAGCGACGGTGTCAAAGGCGAAAGCAGGAGCCGCAAGACGAGCGGCAGTCGCTGCAGGAAGGCGGCGGCAACTGCGTCGCCTCACGTCGCCCCACAAAAGCCAAAAGACAAACAGCGGCCCGACGCCGTCATCTGTTTGCGCATCTTCTTAGCAACGACGACTCGCCGTTCGCAGCGCACCAGTCACCCGCGAGCAGAAGCAGAACGGGCCGAAGAACATTGCTCGGAGCCTTGTCATTTCGCCCTCGTTCCTTTGCTCGAACGTCGGAACAGACATACATAGTCTTTTTGATGGGAGGCACACACATTTCAAAACACAATAAAGGGGGGAAAAACGGAAATCGAAATCGCGTATTCCCGTTCATTCGTTTGTATTATTGGTGTAGTTAACGTGAAAAACATGAATACGGAGCTTGGGGAGATGAAAAGCAACAATTAATGTTCAGAAGCAAATTTTGCACTACCCATGTTCACACGATCAGCATGCAGGATTGAGAGTTTACTATGCAGGAAAAAGAGTGAAAGATGATGGTCGGCGTTGTTCAGTAATTCATAGAAGAAATACCGGTTTTCTTATTTGTGAGTATTAAAGATTGATAAAAATATGCAAAAGAGGTAATATTCATTAATAAAACTTATAATAGTACGAGATGAAACATTGTAGTATATTGCTCTGAAAATTTTCAATTTACGAGTCTATGTGAAACGGGCGTAGACCACATTCTTTAGGGAGATCACGTTTTCATTCTTTCCATTATTTTCTTCATTAGTCTGCAAAATTTCACTTAATCTCACTGAATTTGCATTCAAAATCGTTAAACAAAGAAGGCTGTGCATTCTGCACATACTGTTCGTAAAACGAGGTTTGGTTATTTCGTGGTGATCAGAAATCGATGTGTTATTTGCTTCTGTATAGATCCCCCAAAGCATTCTAACGTTGTGTTCTATTTACGGTACGAATATGATTTAATTGACAGTTTAAGATATTAAGAACATATTCGTGATTTGAATAAATTAAGACTATATATTTCCATAAAAAAGACTCATTAGAAATATGACTATCACCATGAGAAGTAACTAATATTTATTTACTCATTTTTTATTAATTTGGAAACATCAGCTATATTCGGAGTATTTTTTCAAATCCTAAACTTTATTTCTTAAATATGAAATGGGAACTGGAATTCATACTCCTGTATTGAAGAAAGTGGTACGAAAAGTGTCAAATTTTATTTTCTCAAAAATGAATATCCAGTAGGGCATGTACGCCCATTTACATAGATAAAAATATTCAAATTCGGATTTGGATAGACATGTGACAATTGTCACTGTTGCTTCCTATACTGCAGGTTTCCTTGCAGCAAATGACGGTCTTGGGAAGGAAACAGTTGCGGATCAAAATATAAGCCCATAATCGTGAAAGAACTTTTTTACAGGATTCCGAAAAACGCCTCTTACAAGTTGAACTAGCAACCGAATCCGATTTTGAAACTGTGCCCAAAGTAAATAGTTTACTCGAGAAATTCTCCTCAACAAGAGGAAAACCTTCCAAACGCGAGGGGAAGCAAGGAGATCGAACCAGCAATCAGTCGCTTAAAAACGATGGCGTCAGAGGGCTGACGCCAGCCAGTGAAGGAGTGAGAGTGATTGAAACGCAGCGAGCGTAGCGCCGCCTTCGGAGCCGGTGACGTCGGTGGACGAGGAAGCCGAAGTACAGCGGTGCGTATTCATTAACCCCTGCAAAAACCACGTTGAGGCGCTGCCGTCGGCGTCTAACTGCTCGACGGCTGGAATTAATTTCGTCGGACGCGGAAATATGGCCTCTTCGCGCTTCCGTGTGCAGAACTACTTCGTACACGGTGGAGATTTAATGCGTTAGCCACATTATTACAACTCTATAAAGTGTCTTCAGTGTCAGTCTAGAGAAGATGCATCGAAAATCAGAATCAATAAAAAGAGAATACATTAATCAAACCTAATAAACACATATTGATAGCCTCGACCTTTGGCAAAAAGAGAGTACTCAGATTTTAGCGGTATTGCTAAAACTGAAAACAAAGAAACCGATAATTTTCATTATTCCCGTGTACATTAAAGTAATTAATGAGCAAATCGCGATAACTATTGGTCCTGTTCACAACACCCCCTTTTGCGGAATTAGAGTAAGTGCAACTCACCTTAATAGATGGAAATCGAGTATAATACCAGTGGAACACCCGTTAATGAACGTTTTTACTATAATCGATAACAAATGTATTAAAAGCTCCACAGCATATTTCTTTTAATCAAATCCATAACAAAATGTAAACATCTACAATAGCAGCATATATTTAAAACCACACTCGTTTTATCCCTCCTACCACCTCCCTCCTATCATCTCCCTCCTACCATCTCCCGATTTTAGAGCAATAAGGAGAACACTTACACTTGCACATTTCATCACGGTTGAACATTAAGACCCGCCATCTCAAAATATGCACAGTAGACACTTTCAGAAACCTCTAAAAATCGTTCCTGCAAATCAGGAATGATACTAATTTCTGTGTGATTTGAATATTTGCAATTGTCGCAAGTAATCTCAAATTTACAATAGAAGAAGCCGTAATAGAGCTTTTCACATTATCACCATAGTCTTGTAAACTGTATATATCCGTACAAAATATCTAATAAAACTTACTTCTCCAAAATCAGACCTCTCTCATATTAACAACAAATCACCAAAGGTCAATTGCTGAATCGTTCCTCTGTTCACAGAATGCGTGTATCACAGTCGTTCACGTCATTAACGTTCTCTTGACTATTTTGAGCGTCCTAAAGCGCGAGGATGCCTGCTGGCGATGTAGTTTGGGAAATTATGGAGAACTAACCACACTGCGGGTCGATGGCTTCAATTACCATTTGAGACTCTAATGAGGCTTTCGAAATTAACCAAAACTGTGTTGCGTGGAAGTACATCATCAACAGAATATTATACTATACGAGGAGAAGACAACAGTTAACTACAAACAGAAGAATAAAGAAATCAAACAATTGTTTTCGAAAAAAAGTCTCCTGTATATCAGTTATTGTTAAAAACGAAAAACCTTTATACATATGACACTTATTATGCATTAATACGACTAGTATATGTCACTTATGAACTGCAGTAAAATTTAAATCAATAACTCTATTAATGTGCAATTCCATTCAACTCATGAGAGATAAAGATGTCCGCGGTCTTTGTTACAGTAGCGCTCCCGCATTCGTCTGGTGTTGATCGCAGAAACCACGGAAAACTACCGGTTAGAGGAACCGACCGCACCAATTCGTCCCCAGACAGCGACTGAATTCGACCTAGCTAAGTAGCCAGGGTTGATAATCCTGCCAACGACGGGACTCAAACCCTAGGAATTCCCGGTCAAAGGCAGACAAAGGCAGAGAAATATGTAGACGCCCTGAGCCACCTTTGCCTGGTGCTCAAGAACACGTGCGCAGATTGTACTTGCTTTCCACCTAAAATGGAATTTTAGTAATATACACATAAAGAAAAAGATGATAATTAGTAACCTAGTAAATATTATCTCTGGTGTTTATCATTAGATTTAACAAAAAATATTTTGTTCTTTGAATGAGTTGTAATAAAATTCCATTTCTATCAATACTCATCATCTTTAACATGTATTTCTCCTACACGTCACATACAGCTCTTACTGTCTTTTGACAAAAATAAATCAAATCAAAACCACCTCACCACCTGACCTTGGATTCCCTCCTCGGCATCCTAGGAATCCTAGCCGAGATTTTATTTGATTTTGATTTGATTTTGATTTTGCCTTATTTTACGTGGCGAGACTCGGGCCATTAGGCCCGCTCTTCCGTCTGACCACGCAAATTTCGCTACGCTCCTTTCATCTAGCAGAGAAAGGAGGTATTTCTTGGGCGAGAAACAGGCGATTTTGAATTTAGCTCAGAGGCGTCATTTATGCCTGAGGATCTTTTACATGCAAGTAAATCTACTAACATGGGACAGCCGGCTTTACTTCCCCTCCGAAGGAAGGCGTGGGAAGGATTTTGTCACCCTAAAAATCCACGATCGGGTTTGAACCCGCGAGCTTGGGTATAACAGTCCGGTACGCTAACCGTCACACCATCGCCGCCGCAAATATATTTATATATTTATTGCCTTTCAATTATATATTTATTGCCTTTATACAATATTTATTGCCTTTCAAGTGCATTTGGGGCGGCACAAGCTCTCGTTACGCCCGCGGCTCGGGTGGCGCAACCTGGCCTGCGGAGGCAAGCGGCCGCCTTGATTGCTTCCGATGTTCCAGGAAACACTCAGCGCCTGCCCACACAACGCCCCGCCTCCGCCCCCTCCCCCACGCCCTCCCCGCTTCCGTCGCTGGGTTCCGGGCAGGCGGGCTGGGGCTGTGATGTAATGCCCTATTCTACGCACAAGGAGAACCGGCACGCGTGACCTATATTCTGAAGCGATATGTGTGCTCTTGTAAAGCGAAATACTGTGAATCGTGGTGAGTTGCAATAGTAATGAATATGTTAAGCAATGCATAAAACCATTCCGAATAAAATTGACGTTTCGGTTAATGAAGTAGTTATGCTTAGGTTTCTTCTTTATAACAAAACGTCCCGGTCGCGATCATGGTGGTCGGATCACGTGGTGAATTGTAGATTTATAAGTCATAAACGTGGCCTAAAATCATTTTAAATACCGACCCCGTGTCGGTTTCCGTGTACAGTTTTGGTTACGGTTAGTTTACGAAGACTGCGTATCATTTCAAAGAAATTGACAGCCTTTAAAACAGTGTAGTGATTCAATTCCAAAGGATTTACAACATATAAAACTGATTAAAAACCATACTGTATTTAAAGGCATTTAGAACCAAAAAAATTTTTAGCTAGTTCATCGATATTACTGAACCGGAGATCCAAGTACACGAATAATAATAATAATTCAAAAACTACTAATCACAGTGTTCTCAACATATGCAAGTGCATACCACTGATTAACAAGAAGGCGTATTTTAGTCACTCGGTGTAGAAATAGTATCCTCAGCAGATGTGCCCCATATCGTATTTGAGTACTTCCGCCCATACAATAACAACCAATAAGATCAGGAACAATTGGCAAGAACGAGTTACTTGATTGGAGACCGTGGCAAGAATGTTCCGCTGCCCTTTTCTTCGCGACTGACCCACTTCCCATACTCACAGTGGGTGGAAACACTAACAAATAGGCGAATATTTCCTGATGATATCCGTGCCTGTGTCGTATGGCTGTACCTGAATGAAACAGTGCCATTATGGTCACGCGATAATCATGATATTCGAATAATGATAAAGCATTAGTAGAATGATAGGTCGGAAAACTAAAGAATCCCTAGAAAACTTACAGATTGTAGAAAGAAGTTTCATTCGATTTTCGCTCACAAGAGAAATATTGGATATGTATGGCATTTAAGAGTAAATATGTACTATTTTTTCTCCTAAAAATTAGTACCATCAACTATTTCGTCCCATCCAGCGCTGATCGTTTTTACACTCCTCATTCAACAACTTCGAACAATTCACATCGTCCCAACAGTTACAAGTAGTCATTCAGCGTATGTACAATTTTTTGTCAATTTGTAGAAAATGAAACGTGTGATAAGTCCTATTCCTGAACACTTATTTGACATTGAATGTTATTTTCCCATATTCGCTCTTTAAAATGGCATTTAATTTCACTAGCAACAACTATTTTGTTTTGGGAAATGTACAAAACTTCTTTTTACTCTCCTTTTCCCAAAATCGTCTATGAACATCACTAGCGCGTAGAACGTACATACGACATTTTCAGGAGTTATATCATTTGAGTTTTTGAAGAAATGACTGAAAGAGAAGCAAAAATATTGTTTACTATGATTATTATTAATATTACTAAACATTATTTGTACAAATCAAGAACTAAAATCTAAGAATTTCTACAGATAATTTATTTAAAGGGCATTATACAGTTTTACAATTAGACTGAAATATGTCAAAGTGTATGATTAAATAACACATTACGTAATAACTATCAATAATTCCATAAAATATGTGGAGCTTTAGCACCAATATTTTTTTCTTGAAATTTCTTTAGTCCATATTTTTGTCGCTTCATAGCATCTTTGTCATATAGCGAACAATGTGGTTGTTTCAACTGTAGGGGGAAATGTGGGGACAACACGAACACACGGAAACATACATGCCCGTGGCGGGATTCGAACCCGCTATATTTCGAGACGAGTCCTCACCGACCTCGGCTATCCAGCCCGATCGTTTCTTCTTTCTGCCCACCATTCAACCATTTCGGCCCAGTGTGGCGTGTGGAGCGCAGCCTCTGCGTGGAATGACAGCGCCTCCGCACGGGCAGCTGAGTGCCAGGTCGCGCGACAGCTGGCGCATCGACCGGACGGCACGCGGCCTGTGGAGTCTCGTATTATTCAATAACACGCGTAGCTAAAGCCACACCGCACACCAACACGCATCTGTCGTGAAGGAAACTTCCGGGATGCGAACCCGCGTTCTTTGAAGGACAAATTAGGAGGAATGGGGACTTTCGAACGGTGAGCCGACAGGCCGAATTAATGGTGATATTTGAGGCACCGTTTTCCTTTTATAACGGAGCAAAATAATCGTAAGGGAAACAATTAGTAATGCAACGAAAGCTTTGGATACTAATAATAATATTATATTATTTGGAAATTCACAATATACAAACGTAATTGTAAAGATTTTTTAAAATGATCTTGAACACATACGGAAGCATATTGCTTAATAACAAAATTACGCATTTGCTTCAAAACCTCAAAACTAATGACTTTAGATGTTTAATTTCATAATGAAGAAAAAATTTAGCATTATCGGTGAAATAATTTTAAAAAAAACGTAATATAGCGAATAAAATTTTATACTTCAAATACAATGCCTGCTTGTGAATATTTCGTGTGTATTTCGAAGTACAAAGTAAAGTTTTCAATACTATGAAAATACCTGCCTGTTCTAACATTTACAACAAACTCACGACTGTCACACAAGAAGTCAGGTAGTGCGATACAACGAAAACCATCAACTACGAAGGAGAATAAATGGCCATCAATCCTTTCCGAATTTGTCCATCGAACGCATTTCCGGAAACCACTATTAGTCTCTGTCCATCGCTTCCGCAAAGCGACCCGAGCACGACTGTGCTCCCCACCTGGAGCGCAAGAGCTCTGCACCTGAAGAGCCACCACGTGAAAGGCGCTCTCAGTAAACACGGCCGACGGAATGCCATTAAAGCGAAACGTCGAGTCACGCCGGTATGGTAATGGACTTAACGCTATATCTCGGGAAGAGAGGCAGCGATTATAGTTATTACTCGGCTTCACTAAAAATTTCAGGTGAAACACCGCGATGCTGCAACCGTTTTCACAGCTGTCAAGATTTCCGAGACTCCTTTTTTGTGTGCGCAGAAAAGGTTTCTCGCAATCGTTACTATCTTCGACACGGAACCGACACCAGCACATAGCAGGTGTCGCGGATAAAATAACGAGAGAGCAATGCAGGTAAAATCAGCTGTAGCGGTAAAAAAAAAAATTATCTCCATTTCCTTACGAAACAGCCGGCCTCGTTAACGGTACGCACCCTCACGCGTTTCCCGGATCAACGCTCTGAACAGCCGTGCTTTCGGACGAGCTCGCGTGTGTTTTGTGATGCGTGTGTGGGTATCACGCGTTTCCACACACACACTCACAAACGCCCCACGTTCGAGTCCTTCCCAGATGTCTCGAGTCCTATTTCGGTAGCGCGCGTCCTCGCCGCGCCCACGCGCGCGCGCGCGCACGCACGCACGCACGCGAGAGAGAGTGGAAGGCACTGAGACACGCGTGTTTACCTCCCCGCGGGGAAATAAAACAAACTCTCAGGGATATTCGGCCTCCCCTCCGCGTGGGCGATGGCGCGGGCCAGGTTTCGGGCGGGCAGGCGTGGCGTCGCACCAGGCGGAAGGGGGAGACAAAGAGGGCTGCTGCAGGGCGGGGCGAGGGACAGGGCGCAACGGGCCGGGCCGGGGCGGGGCGAGACGGGGTGGTGGGTGAGGGGCGGGGAAGGGCGGAGAGAGCGGCGCGAGGCGGGGCCGGGCGGGGCGAGACGGGGCGGGACGGGGCGAAGCCGACAGAACGGAACGGGACGGGTCGGGTCGTAGCGGGTCAGGGTGAATGAATGCCTTATTTTACGTGGCGAGTCTCAGGCCATGATGCCTGGTCTTCCGTCTGACCACGCAAATTTCGCTACGCTCTTTTCACCAATTAGCAGAGAAATGGTCTTTCTTGGGCCAGAAACAGGCGTTTCTTTTGAATTTAGCTCAGAGGCGTCATTTAGGCTTGAGGGTCTTTTACATGCAAGTAAATTTACTAACACGGGACAGCCGGCTTTACTTCCCCTCCCAAGGAAGGCGTACGAAGGATTTTTTTGAGCGGTGGGGCAAGGCGCGCAGGGACGGAAGACCGACAAATGACAGAGGTACGACCACGGGCAGGACATGTGGCCGGGCAGACAGGAGGAAGGGCGATCTGGAGACGAGAGGACAATCGAGAAGTGGTAGACATCTGGTAGGGAGGGCTTTCGGCGGGAGAGGACTATTGGGAGAACAGGACTATCGAGTAGACAAGACTGAAGTGAGGGTAGAACTTTGGGAGAAGAGAAGCGTTAGATGGTGAGGAATATTGGGCGGTCAAATCTATCGGACAATCAAGACTTTCGAATGGTCAGGACCATCCAGTGGACAGTTCAACTATCTGGCCGTCAGACTATCTGACCGTCAATACCACTACCGGGCGGTCAGAACGACTATCGGGATGTGAGAAACTAATTGGCGGTTAGTACGACTATTGCGCAGTCAGGTCTATCGGGCGGCCAGATGTATTGTGCATGTGACTAAGAAAACAAAATCAAGCATCCAGGACCAAACTGCGAATTTGCGAGAAAAAGTCAAGCGGCCAGTACTGGGATCGAATGTTAATCGGTCTGTTTCGCGCCGACAGATCGGACGTGTAGAAAGAACGGGCGGGCGCGAAGATGGACAGGGTCGCGGCTGACAGGGCAGGTGGGCGGGCGGAAACGGGCGATGCGAGCCGGTGAGTGGGTAGGCGACAGGCATACAGGGGGCGGGGCAGGCAGGCAGACGATCCACTGCGGGGCGTGGGCGCTGAGGCTTTTACAGCCACGGAGCCCACGGAGTAATGTTTGCTCAGGAATGTGCTCGGGTTTCAGAGTCACCTGCGTTCCCCATGTTATAACAACTACAGCTCCACCCGTCCACTGGTAATATTTAGTATAAATAAACGTTAGCTTGTTGTGAGCGCGCATCGCTGGAAAACGAAAGTGTTGGTAGGGGTAGTGAAGAGTGGTGCCATTAACGGCTACAGGTGAAATTTGTCAAAACGTATGAGAAATAAATAAAAAGTTCACGAGGTAATCGAATACTTACTGGAGTGACATGAGAAATTAAAACTAGAAACAAACTCGTTTCGAAAGCCATTAAAAATGATAAATGATGTCTTTGAAAGATATTGCTGATAACTTAGTAATTAGGTATGTTAATTTCGACTTTGCGTAGGCATTCGCTGAAGCGAGTCAAGGGGGCAAAATATAATACAAGATAGGACCGTTTTTCATCTACAAGACAATAAAAAGTTCACCTTACAACGAACATGTCTCAGTATTAAGAAATGGCAACAAAACCATTTATTACTTGTCAGACTACCTGCAAATGAGAGAAGTTTACAATCGTTTTGTGAACAACTCTTTCGTCTACAAGATATTATATTGTGTCGCTAGAAATAGCATATTCTTAAACCACATGTTTGTTGGGATACTATTTTCTATTTCATCCAATTCGTCATGTTACCGTATCTATTTAGCATCTTAATGGAGTCTTAAAAATATATGAATTTTTCAGAGGATTCATTTAATGATACATTCTCATAACTCGTTCATTGGAAGTAGAATTTTTATTTGCTCGAAATATACAAAGATGTAAGTTACATTTACAAAGTTCGTCCATGGAACATTTAATGTTCGTAACATTTCAATAAAATAGGGTCAGCAATAAAATGATCCTTTGCCCTAAAAGCGAGTTAATTTCCAAACTCATCACCCCTTCCATTAGTCAAGTACACAGTTGTTACTTTACGCAGTTTCATCTGACTTTTGTTCTCGAGCTAACTATATTTCTGATTATACTTAACCAATTGCTTCAAGGTTTGCGCCCTGAAAAAAACTACTGGAAACGGCAACAAAATAATAATTCGAACATGTTGCTTGCCTTTCTGAGGCAGTGACACCACCACAATGAGCGCCTGCATATGGTAGAACAACTACGCCAGCAAAAGTTGTCAGTAGTATACAAAAACAAATTGCAAATAGTATCTAAAATACTCGTATTTATCTTCTATCGTGAAAATTCTTCAGAATTATATCAAATGCTTGAGGTCACTGTAAAAACGAGGGACAAAGTATCTTGGTTTTATTTACAGCACGACGGTCTGCAATCGTCCTCATAAAAAGTAAGATTGTTAAAAAATGGACGGTCCAGGTAGAGTTAAGATATTCCTCGTTTCGTTTAATTTTTTATACTTGCAAATGAATTGGCGCAAAAATCTTTGCGATATCGCATCCCATACAATATACAGGGAGATTTGGATGGATGCCCAGGACCCATCTTTGGTTTGCTGATCGTGTGATCTTACATTTAAATTTAACCAAACGACATCCTCTAAGTTGAGTGACCCTGTAAGAGATCGCAAAGCAGCAACTCTGATAAAACAACCACATTAATCTGAAACTGAAAAGTTATTCCCATTGCATAAGTGCAGAAAATGTCTTTACTTGCCGGTTTATAAAAAATAATAATACAAATCAAATAACTGTAACATAGCTATTTCGTTTATGAATATAACATTCAAATTAAAGGATGTAAAATGACTAGATGACTAGAGAAAATACAAAAACATGAAGCATAATTTGTAAAGAGAGAAGCCGTAGATCTAAATTAATATTTGTAAACCTCTGGAGAAACGTTGAGAGATATCGCGACTTTGAACCTTAAGATAATATGTTGAGCATTACTTAGAGCGATTATCTAAGAGCAGGAATGTTGGCGAAATTATTAAAACAACATAAGTCGGGCAATAAGAAAACTATTGGAAAATTCGCCAGATATATCAGAACTGTTGTAGGTAAATAAAAGTGAATACACGGGCTATACAAAATTAAAATACATTATTTGCAGTAAAAGCAGAGACTTTAAAAGTAATCATCTCAATAAAATTGATTGAATTTACTCTCTCACAAATAAAAGAAAAATATCTTGAGTTATACTGGAATAAAATAATGTTTCTAAAGAACAAAGTAGGTTCCCCTCACATTGTCTCCTCAAATTTAATTTCACTTTATTATCCATTATAGCAATTTTATTGTAGGAACTACTTTCATCGTTCGAGAAGTGAATATTCCATTTGCATCCAGAGGTGCAAACGCGACCCCTTCTCCCAGCGCCCACAGTTGACACCGATTGAGAGCGCCAACCGGCAGCGGCGCCCAAACCCACTGTTCCTTCCACAAGCCCAATTACGCGCGGCACGCGGCTGGGCGACCGGAGGCACGCGGACGCAACCCGACAATTTGAGCGCTGCACACTGCGCCGTATAAGGCGCCGCCTCTGCCCGCCCTCCCCCCTCGCCCGCCTCCTCACCCGCCCGCAATCCGCTCGCTCGGCTGCTCGCCCGCTCCGCTGTTCGCCCGCGCTCATACGCCGGCTCATGCCGCCCCGCCTCACCGGGCCCCGCTCACCTCGCCGCTCAGCATCGCCGCGCTCACCCGCCCGCTCCACAAACCGCCAGCCATCCGCTGAGCTCGGCTGCTCGCTCCCGCCGGCTGCTCGCACCGCCGGCCTCATCCGCTCGCTCACCGCCCGCTCACCCGCCGCTCACGTCGCCCGCTCACCTCGTCCGCGCCCAACGTCCCGCTCACGACCGCCCGCTCACGCCACCCGCTCCCCTCACCGCTCAACTCCACCCTAACACTCGCCGCGTGCCTTCGCACGCTCACTCGCACGCTCACTCGCACGACCTCACTCGCACGCTCACTCGCACGCCGGCCCCAACGTCCGCTCACGCAGCCGCGCCGGCTCACCAGCCGCGCTCACAGCGCGCCCGCATTCCGCTCGCTGCGGCCTGCCTCGCCCACTGGGCATGCTGGCTCGTCCGCGGAGTCCGCCGGCTCGTCTTGCCCGCCCACTCCGCTCGCTGTAGCTTGGTAGTGAATGCGTCCAATCCCACCTCACAGCCGCTTGCTCGCTCGCAGAACCCCTCGCCCGCCGCCGCCATCAGTTTGCTCGCTTCTCGCCCGCCGGCCTTGCTGGCCTCGTCGCCCGTTCGCTCGCCATCTAAGCTAGTGGAAAGCGACATCGGCAACAAAACCACCTATGTTAGCAAAACATCGGATTTAAAAGTACCTCGGCATGAAATAACCATTGAAGTTTTTTCAACGTTGATCACGTTTTTTCGATTGGAGTAATGAACTTTGTAACATTAAATTGTGTGCGTTTAAATTTAATTTGACAGTGTTCGTGTCATCAATTTCCGCCGAATAAGGGTAACCGAGAAGAAGGGGCTTAAGCATAACCCTAATCGCCCAGCGGGTATTTGTTGGACCACTATCCAATGATCGGATTGGAATATGGAAGAAAGAGGAAATGCAAGGACATGGAGACATCTCGAGCGACCAGAGTTTAAAGGTCGATGAAGGAATGGAAACTGTGTTCCTTTGGTTTCAACACATGAAATAAACAGTGTTAGCCATCAGTTATTTCATATGTCACATTTACAGTAATAGTGATCGCACAGATTTTTAATTCAGAAACAAACATTGGAAAAGGAAGCACATCGATCACAAAACATCGATGTAAAAAAATCATCGGTATTCAATTCACAGATGTTTATAAACGCTCGAGTTTTGAGCAACATCCATATCGATAGCCGCATGCCTACTTCTAGCTGATCTCTAGCGAGCCTCTAGGTCAGTCCTCATCGCACGCCTCTCGCTCATCTTCTAGGCTACTTCAAACGTCGACTCTCTCAGCTCGCGCGTCCCTCCACCGCCGCCCGGTCCTTCCACCTTTCTCCCGTTTCGGGCAAACCCTTCTTCACCTGTCCTCGCACCCGGCCCTCGAACCAATACCCAACGCGTTATCCGTTCGCAGCTACCCGTCTCCCGTCATTGCCATCACCCAGCCGCCGCGCCGGGCTCCGCCGGGCGTCTGCCGGGCGACCTCGCGCCGGGCGCGCGTGCGCTCGCGCTCAAAGTTTTCGCGGTTATCGCCGCAGCTATCGCTCCGCCGCCGCCGCTTGCGACAAGCCCCGCGCGCAAAACAGCTGCGAGACGGAGAGATTCGCGACAACACGCCGACGCGGCGACCTGTGTCGCCCCAAATGCGAGATGATCCGGGATACACACGAAGCGTTATCGCCGGACTTCGATGGTACGCGGGTAAAGCTATTGTGCGGAGCCTTAGATGAAATGGAAGATTCAGATTAATACAGCACTCCATGATTCAAGTTATTCCGTATTTGCAAGTTTGTTGCCTTTGAAGCGTCTGAATTATGTGGTAGGATGGAGTCTGATCAATTCAACATTCAAAACTTTGCATTGTGTGACCTTCTGAAGAAACGTTTATCATCCTTGAAGCTTTTGTACTTCTTTGTAGTATAAATATATACAAAAAATATATATTCTAGATTATATTGACAATGGATCTTCAGAATTTCCCATAATAAGAATTCTTAGATAATTCCAGAAACCGTAATTTCCTAGAATTACCATTTAATGGAACGCCATTAAAGAGTGTTCAATTTGAACTTGCCAAAATCTTATCCGGAAATTTCAGCAAAATGATTACTTTATATTTATGATTCTACGATATCAAGGAAATGATTCTCTAGTATCCTCTGAAAGCTCTGAATTGTTGTCGACACATCCGGGAAAACCCAGATTTGTCAACGAAGAAACGAAAACGCTGCGTCTTTTTAAAAATTTGAACTTTTAGCTAAAATTGTGAACAATTCCAAAATTTAGTTCCTTTTGGAATTCAAATCGATAAGGAAACTACTGGATTTGTTTTATACCCATGTACCATTCTATTATTCAATTGTTTGACTTTAAATTTAGAGAAACTGCATTATGAAATATGTAAGGATGTGAAGGTTAGAACTGGGAGAAGTAGGAAATTCTCCTATTCCAATCACATTCTGATTGATATCACGAAATCAGATAATTCTGTAAAAATTAACAACAGTTATTTAAAATTGTGAAGTAAAATCCTCCTTCCATTCCATTTAATTGTATTGGTACAAATGAACTGTATGTGGTGTTCAGATATATTTTTACAATGTCTTTGAACCATAGATAGACTTGAAGCAAACTCTTTTCTACATTTTCACAGTTGTTTATTGTACGACTTGCGAAGTAATGTTAAGAAGGAAAAGAGAATCAAATTTAGATTTGCATAAACATGTCAGACAGGTACGCAGGATAGCCTCTTGTTTAAGTGGACAATTGGAATTTCATTACCTGTATTACCAAATTTAGTAATGCTGCTGACATTTAAATCGTATAGTTTTACATTAATGCATTTCAATTATATTATGAATACACCTACTCATTAATTTAATACTTAATAGTTTAATTTGACGACCCCTTTCCACGTGTCATGAAAGATAATCAACAATTATTCATGTCACACATATAGAAATACATGACGTAACCCCATAGTTGGGGATTCAAATATCTACCGAGAACTGACGATGACAGCAAATGAAGGCAGAACACTAATTTAGTCTGACGGACATTATAATTACTTTATCATTGGCTGTTAGACTTAAATACTCCAACAAATATCCTTGTTGACAAGTGAAATTAAAAAGCGAAATACATTAAAAGCGGAATACTCAAAGCTATGGTCTAGATTTCTGTTACGTAAGTGGTACTACTACAGATAAAATAATTATTTTAACTTATAAACAACAGTAGGATAGACTCTGAAATTAAAAACATCGAAAATATTAAAACACACGTACAGACAGTCACGATTTAAATACATCTATTTAAAAACCCACTTGTGACGTTTATCACTTATTCATACACAAAATTCCGTTGAGGCGTTATCCGCATTCCGTACCGAAAGCCAGAGCTTTAATTAAAACATTTAACAAAACAGTACCATCCGTGCGCCGTTGCCGGTATCGATTTCACTCTTAAATATTTGATCACAGGCCGCTTCACGGCGTAGAACAAAACGACCGGGCGAAGCTAGAACAGCGCTGCGTGGAGTACCGCCTGTCGTGTCTGCAGCAGTCCTCTCCCCCATCTGCCCTCGCGGGATCGTTTACCTTTCTCGCGAGCCTTTACGATCATTTGTATCGATACAGATGTCCGCGTCATACCGTACCGCTATTTATAACCGCAAAATGACAACCGCTCCCGCAAAAACCGACACCTATTAGCACTAAATTAATTACACTTTGAACACACGCAGACGCGCGAATTAATAATTAGATTTCAACGATTACGTACGCCTTTCACGTCCACGCATTCGGCAACCGAACGGCACTTTATAGTGTACTAAACGCCACAGCAGACGTTGCTTGCCGCGTGTTAACACAGGGTGCAAAGAGGATTAAACCCCACGGGAAACAATACCGAGAGGGGTTGTTTATTGAACGAGGATCAGCGTAACTAATAGTGTTGACGCGCATCGTACTCGACGGGTCTCGTAACACTCGTCAGCGCGGCCGAACCAATAAAACCTGCACACCCCGTTATACAATAACGGAGCGATAACGCGGTTAGAAATATGGAGAAAAAAATAACACCGGCGAGTAGCATTGCTATCGAACTGAGTCGGAGTCAGTATTTTACGAAGCCATCCTCTTGCGGTGTATTATCTACTCGCAATTTAATAACCACTACACCCCTAGAAAAGTTTACGACAGCACATTCCATAAGATGAGGTCAGATGTAACAATACGCACATTTAGAAATTCAAATTCTAGTAAGTGTTAATATCATGCATGATAATGTTTTCTATTTCTTTAAAGTCTCTTAAATATATAGGCATAATATTAAACGTCTGTTTTGTTCATATGAGTCTATCATGATGTGCATCGTTGTGTTCAGTAATTCATCACGAGACCATTTGAAAAAGGTAAAAGCAGAAGAGAAATTATTTTTTCTGAGACGAGATACACAACAATACGAATAATGCATTACAAATGTTACATTTTTTTAAATCGTTTTACGTCTCTATCGTAAATACAATATTCCCGTACAATGTGAGGAATGTAACAATATAGCTTACAATGTACATGTCATCTATGAATGTACACGCCATGTACATGTCATGTACACGTATACTCTACTAATTCAACACCAACATTAAAGCCATAAAGAAGATCCAGGATGAATAACCGCCTCCTGCTAATCAAACGTCAGAAGGCACTAGGCAGTAGTTAAATCGGAGTTTATGTAAATACAAAATATTTTTATGTTTATTTCATTAATGTCATTAACTTTTATAAAAAAAAATTGTTCCAACCTAATTGACGTGTTCGTCTTGAGGCACATAAGACATAAAAAAATTACCACACCCTAACTTTCCTGACCGCAGCCCAGTCCAAAACACTGGGGGGACGCAACGAGGACCACCAAATACCGAGCCGCGCGCGCGCACGTGCTCGACTGCGTGAGCGTCGCAGCCCATTGCGTACGCGAAAGCGCCGCGCCGCGGTGACAGCGCGTGGGCGGGCGGTGTCACGTGGTCAGCCGCCTCCTCCTGCTCACCTGCGCCAGCGACTGCATGGTGCGGCCGCCTCCACCGCCTCCGCCACCATCGCCGGCGGCGGCGGCGGCGCCGCGGCTGCTACATGTGAGGAATGTAACAATATAGCTACACATGTACATGTCATCTATGAATGTACACGCCATGTAACTGTCATGTACAGTATACTCTAGCTTACACATCAAACTAATGATAAGACCGATAAGATACTCAGATCATCAGTGCATCGAAGTAGACGATCGGAAATTAAACCTCCTGTCTAATCAATGACATTCATCAGTAGTCGAAATGACACAGGACAACTGATGTGTCTAGTAAGTTAAACTCATGTGATTGTACGGTCACAATGACGAGATGTATTCTTTTATATATATGTCATCGTATTTTACATATATGTCATCTCTACACACTTTCAGCATGAGCCAAAATTCAGGTGCAGCGATAATTGACCGTGTTTCGATCTATGAGGAGAAATGTAAGCACGCTAGTATAGAATGAGCACTTGCGACAGCGGCGACCTAACTTCATAAATATCACGCAGCCGACAGTTACCAAACACTGGGCAGTTGGAAACAATCGCAACGCGAGGACATCAACTAAAGACCGCTGAGCCGCGTCGCGCGACGTTGCTCGACTTGCGTGAGCGTCGCAGCCCATTTGCGTACGCGAAGCGCCGCGCCGTTGGAAGGTGACAGGGCGTGGGCGGGCGTGTCACGTGGTCAGCCCGCCTCCTCCGCTGTTCTTTTCACTGCTCGCGCCAGCGATCGCTGCTGGGTGCGGCCGCTCCAACCGCCTGCTACCGACCAACCTAATTCTTAACTGCACGGCGGCGGCACGCGGCGGAACTGCCGCGGCGCGTTGTACTCGCGTCCGCCATCCGACACGACGCCCGCTTCACCTGATAAACCGCTCGCCATCGCGGTCGGGGGTGCTTCCGGCTCCACACGACACGCCGGCCGACTGGACGTCGACACTCAACAAATCCTCCGCTGTCATCCGCAAACAAGGAGTCACTGGCGACGACCCGTGGCCGCACGCGCCGGGTCTACCTGCCCGCACCGGCTGAAGCTATCACAGGCTGACGGCTGGCCCGCGTGCGCCCTACGGCCGCCGCCGCCGCCGCGTCGACCGGTCGGGGTCCCCATGCAAGGCCGCGCGCCCGCACGACGCTGCGTCCGCGCCCGCGCGACGTGGCGCATCCCGCGCCGCCCCGCGGCAACTACGCCGCGGCGGAGCTCACGGCGCGAGCAAGGGGCGGGTGGCCGGCGAAGGCGTTTTAGGGGCGGCGACAAAAAAAAAAAAAAGCTAGTGACGGA
>BOPP01000038.1:1176901-1199565 GCA_017312745.1 Gryllus bimaculatus
GGTGACGGCGGCGATAGTGGCTGCGGCGACAGGGGTGGCAGGGGCGGTAAAGGAGGCAGTGGCAGTCGAAGTTGATGCAACAGTGGCGATGGCAATGAGAGTCGCGGTGGTGACGGATGATGGAAGTGGTGGTGACGGATGCGGTGACGGAGGCGGTAACGAACGCGGTGGGGAAAGCAGTGGCGATGGGGGAGGCAAGCGGTGACGACGATAGCGGAGGACGTGGAGATGGAGGTGGACGTGAAGATAGAGGTGGAGGTGACGAAGCGTTTTGGGTTATGTTCGTGGCTACAGATTTATTTCTTGCTCAGAGGCCTACGGAACATTTGAAAAATACTCTTGAAAGAAGGGATGTCACTATACAAAACAAAATCGCTTAGTTCAGGCTGCGGCACTAAGTATGTCATATTGCCGCTCGAGTTGTACGCTTTCAAACTACGATCTCCCCAGAATAAATTTATTTGAAGTCCGCTGCTAGAGGCGAATTAACAATACTTCGGAGAGAGAAGAGCAAAAATTAATCAGTACTAAGCAAAACTAACCCTTTCTACAATAAAAAAATATACAAAAATTAAGTAATTTGTACATTTAAAGAGCAGCGACTCGACAGAGAATGATTCATGTTTGACGAGAAGACGAGAGAAGGAGAGGTCGACAGACGTGCTTGATGCCATCTGAGAGGCAACTAACACGAGCCTGGAAAATCTCCCAGACTCAGCATTGAATACAGGAGCTTGGAGAGACAAACGTCAGTAGGTCACAAAGAGTGGCACACGAGAGAGAGAGAGAGAGAGAACAACAAAACAAACAGATTGGATTAGGACAAGTACACTGCTTTACAAGGGACTCTTTATCTGTAGAAGGGATTAAAAGTAACTTTAACTACTTAGGACGATACGATGGAAGAAATGTGTTTCAAATTAAACCGAAATATGCATGAAAATATGCCACACAAATGTTGCACAAATATGCAACGAAATTGTTAATATACGCAGCTTTTGGTCACTAATACGTATTTTACAGTGACATTACATTTTTTGCTACCTAGAGAAACAGATAATAGGCACATTAAACACAGATTTGTACCGAATTCTGTACATTTTATTTTGTATTAGGAGCACACGAAGTCACAAGAATTTTATTCAATTTGTCTGTTGTTAAGGAATATCTCCTATCAGACATCATTTTAGACGTAGAAAATTATGTACATGATATTTCCATATCAAATGGTGTTATGGGTGTAAACTTATATTTTGACACCTTTGTGCTCAATACATTTTTTTGGAAGAGGAACGCTATTTCCTTCCAAGAGTTTACCCACTGCCTGTAAAGTGTGTAGTGTTAGATTCTTTCCAAAAATTTCATTTATTTTCTTTGTCATTGATTCAGCCATCTCATCATGCTTAATAATTACAAGTGCATCTACTAAGATTTGCCATGAATTCTCCAACTTCCTTACTGAATTTGGAGGAAAGCTAAAATGAGCTTCCAGCGAATTCGAGCTCCACTTGGAGTCTATTGCTCAGCATTTCCTTGGATTTCTTTACGGTAGCAAGTTCATGCTTTGAATTATTAATTTTTTTGTGAAAATTAATATTTTTGTATTTTTTTAGGCAAAATATCGGGAAAATGTGCAGTTACATTCATGTGTATGACGGAAAGCTCGAACTATGCAAAACATGCATTTTATGCAAAAGTTTTCTTACCTTATTTTCAATATTTTGTCATGAAACACACATATTTGAAGGTTAAGGAAGGTATGAAAATTAACAAAACACATGCAATTGCATGAACTTTCGAGCTATATTTATAACAATAATAATTTAAAATTTGCAAATGGAACAACGGAAACTTATCGGGAAGCAACGAAATCCAATTAGTTCCTAATACTGCAACAGTACTGTTAAAACTAAATAATGGATCTCTCTTGGCATTTATACATTGGCTTCATTACAAAAATGACAAAAAACTAGTGAAAAATTAAATACTTTGAACCAGTCGAGATTAAACACTGTTATATCCACATAGATGATTAAAAGATCGTGAATAGCATTGTTTATTGAATTTAATTAATAATAACATTTATTCATTTAAACGAGTCACAGACACAATTAGAGCCTCTTAAGGAGAATCTCTTTCATAATCATATATTTATAGCCTTGGTTTAATCTATTAATCTACAGCTTAGAAACGGAGTTATAAATAGGTAAAAAATTCCAAAAATCATTCCCATTTCTTAAAAACTCAAGAGTACCCACCATGCGTCAAAATCTTTAAATCATCAAAATCGTTTGGACCGTTGTTGACGTCTGGAAATAAAGTCAAAATCAGCCACATTGATAAAACAATAACAATGCATATGGTTACTGCGATTAAGGTGGTCCTTTAGGTTCCTTTGCACTGCCGCACCAAGAACTGAAGACACGGACTCCCAACTCAGCGGTCGTCAGTTGTGTGTGGCAGTTATAAAAATCAGAAGTGATTAATTCTACCTCCGCTCGTTTTTTTCATGGTGAATGAAATATCATTTCTTTATACACAACTTGAAACTGAAGACCTAAAATTCCACTGAAAAGAGAACTTGAGAAGACCACTTACCGTGACGCTCTTCTGCAAAACCCACAAGGTATCTGATCAAGAAGTACTCACCTGCAACACAAAACAAAATAAGTTTAAACCAAATGGAACTTAAAAAACACACACGAAACAATTTTTCTCATCAAGTCTATGCGCGATGAAGAAAATAAATTGTAAATAGGTAACAAGAGACAATAAGTAAAAATAAATTATTTACTAGTTTAAATGATGTTTTAAAATTTAAATTAAAGGAGAATGTTTAAAAATTTCAATCCGATTTTAATTTTCAGTTTAAATAGACAATAAAAGTTTTGATTAGAATATTTTGACAAAAAGCAAAAATTGTTGGGATGTCTGATATACACGTATGACACGTTTTACTTGAAGGTACTACCGAGATTAAGGCTTTTTCTCAGTAAAACTTTCCATTTAAGGGACTTGTGTCAATTTTAGCAAAATGTCTTCAAATAAGGCACATGTTTAATTAATGTACATACGTACTTACTAACTTCCCCCCCCACACACAATTTAGTTAGTGTCAAGCTGCCTCCCCAATAACGACTGCCTTAGGTGGCTCAGTTCATGAATCCATGTCACTGAAGTGCCTCAGACCGGGTGTCCTAAGGTTACACTACAGACGGTGGCAGAATTTTCGACACTAGGGACAAAGCTTGGTCGAATTCACCCGCAGTCTGGAGGAGAACTGTAGCGTCCTACTGGTCTGAACGGTAGTTTTCCGTGATTTCTCCGATCAACGTCAGGCGAAGGCCGGAGCACTACCCTAAGAAACGGGTCTCGGACCGCGCGTATTTTTTCCTTCCTCTTCTTTGTCCTACTCCTTACTTGTTATACTCCTACACGTACATGTACTACATAACACCACACATGGGGAGCGTTAAACCTGTTCCGGTTGGGGAGGTGCTACGCTGCTGAGAGATACCTGGTTGGGGAAACCCGTAAAACGATGGGTAGTTCGGCGGCAGATCTTACCATTCAGCAGGAGACCACCACCACCACCACCTCCAGCAATAAAACATTCACTTCCCTTACGGGACTAAAATCATTAGACGCGTCCGGAATCACTAATCAGTCAACATAGTCCCAATAGGGTGCACGTGTTTCCTGAATGACCCCAAACATGATTTAAATAACCTGATTTGTATCATCACTATACGTACGAGTGACATCGATGCAGAGGAATAAATGGCGAAGGCGTTGTAATAAAGGTAATGTCAGGAGGTACGGCAGAGTAGTAGAGAGCGACTAACAGGGCTTGAGTGGTTGTTCTCCCGGAAACAAACGGCGCAGTGCTCTAAATAAAACATGTCCATTAGAAGAGATGTCACGACGAGAATGTCGTGCTCAGAGACGCTCGTAAATCGTGTTCTTTCGTTCATTCCGGTATCCGCAAGTACAGTAATACACTAGCGGTAAGAGATCTATTGAACGTGCTTCAAAGACAAAATGCTTGCGAGTGCAATACTCGGTATCTGAGCGTAGGTGACAAATGAGGCATACGTCATTATGCTCTGCTCATTCCAGACCAAATGGTGACTTGCCTTCGACTTCCACTAAATGGACGATGGTAGGTGTGAATACATGAAATGAAAGATAATGAGACATGAATGATTAAAAATAGAAAGATGGTTTAGGTGGAATACGTGGTGGCTTAGAAGATAACCACGTCAGAAATACATGGTTAAACACTTCGCAAAACTCCAAGTCGGAGAAGACAGATCTTCGTATTTGGGAGATGCTGTAAACGACGCTACTGACGCGAGAAAAAACGAAATTACATTTATTTCTCTTATTGCGCAACTTTAAATCAAACACAGAGTTTTTTTTTCTCAATTAGACAATTATTCATTAAAGGTTCTCACCAACTTCGATTATACTTCGTAATAATGACCAGATGGGAATGCGAATAACGATGGGACGGCGGTGACCTGGATGGTGGAGGTGAAAATGGCAGAAGGGCCATGTGAGGCCTACTCTTCCGTTTGACCATGCATATTCCGTTACGCTCCTTTCACCAGGAGTTATTTATTGGGCGACAAAACTGGCTATTTCATTTTAGCTCAGAGCTTCATTTAGGCTTGATGATCATTACAGGCATTAAATCTACAACATGGGACATTCGGTTTTACTTCTCCGAAGGCAGGCGAACGAAAGATTTTCACACCTTTAAAAACCCACGGCATCAATCGGATTTGAACTTGGAAATAACAATCAAATACACTAACCGTTACCCCATCGCCCAGCGGTTGCGGGGGTGGTGGCGGTGGGGTGGGAGTGGACTGCGGCCGGTCTGGGAACAATACCGCCCCGACACGCGCCTGCGGTCCCAGCCCAGCGGCCGGGGCTCCGTGCAGCGAGCGAGCTACCTTCCGTAATCGCCGGGCGAAGTAATAAACACGGGCGATCTCTAATTGGCGGGCGCCGCGCCGCGCAGCCGCGAACAATGGGCGGGCGGCGGCCGCGAGGCGCGCCGAGGAGTGCCTCAGGGTTCATCCAAGGAACGAGGAAGGGATGGGATGGGATGAGAATTACAGGAGTGGAAAAGCTGTGTGTGTCCAGTTGCAATGGGAACGTGTAAGAAACGATTGATTAATGAGCGTTTCTGAGCGTGACAGCTGCTAAGATCTTTAGTTCCGTAAGTGCAGGGCTTAATTTTGCCCGAAGGTGAGGGAATGGTGGTTCGGTACCTCGGGAATAATGATATATATTAAGTTATAAAAAATATAACTTTAAAGAATCTGAAGAAAAAAAATTGAACATAAAAATAAAATTATAAATTAATTTAAATCAAATTGCTCTACTTCGCCAGTGGCTTGCCAACCTCAAGCAGAATGGAAAAGCTAAATTACGTAATTTCGCTTCTTGCATGGCTTTCGATTGTCTAATTCCAATCCTTCGCCTCAATCGTTGTTTACTACCAATATCGTTTCAAGTTGACCAGCGACCACAAAAAACCGAGATGACACCTCGAGGGCTATGATTATTTGCTTTCCACGTGCCAACTACTATTTACTAACTTTAAGCAGAGCGCAATCGCATATAACGGGCAATCTCATTAAGGACATTTGTGATTTCGGGCTGTGAAGCGACGTCAGATTCACGTTAGATGGATGTCAGCAGAGAAAAGAGATCGGAGGAAAGAGATGAGAGAAAACAGACAGCCCCTTTGGATATTATGTCAGTAAGGAAAGTGTGTCAACCGTTTTTTATAAGTTCACATATATTGGACCTCTCAGGATCGTCCTGCAAATTACATTGCTCATATTACAATACTACAATTACAGTACTAACAATTCACTTGGTCATATCATGCTCATAATAACGCATACATCAGATACAACGATAAAAAATACTATAATATAATATAATATAATATATGATTTAGAAAATAACTTTTATAAACCTTCAAAAATCGACATTGCATGATTGATTATAAATTGAGGTCGCTAATATTGCAAATAATAATGTTTTATTTCATTTTCCATGTTCCAGTTAAACGACTCCAACATGAACAGGTCAACTAATGTGTAATTACTGACCTATATTACATTTGAAACGTAGTGGAATTATAATTTGCGGCCTCAGTAGCGCTTAACTAATATTCTAGGAATGTTCACCAATTAATTAATAAACTGTATTCACATCCAAATCTATATAATATATCATCATATTACATCAGGTTCTTTTCGAAACAAATAGCACACCTACATCGATTAATGATATAATGAATATGGATTACTATCTCTTAGAACAAACATTTTCAAATTCACGCATTTGCTTTTTAAATATTTCTCCACATAATATACTTTCTACACTCGTAATACACTCATATTCGTAGGAAGTCACATAGAGCAAATCGTATATCAATAGTAAAAATAACGTTCTTGCAGAGATGTTACTAGCTGGACAAGTCGTTAGTGATTACGTGATTATTTTCGAGGACTTTGTATTTGTTTCCTCACGAAATACACAGCTTCCCAAGAAAGAGAGAGGAAGGGAGAAGACTTTCATCCTGCTCTTCGGCTTCCTCTCGTGTTTTCGTGGAAACGATAAGAGAACATCTCGAACAATAAATCAGAGAAGTCAGACCCAATCTGTTAATGTTACAGAACTTCTCTTTCTGCTGCTGAACAACAAACAGCTTGTTTACGGGAGTAATGGATAGCTGAAAGAAAGATAGTTACTCCTCCCCCCCCCACTCATTTGCAAGGTCTCTGCTCTCAAGTCATTTCTATGTATTATCATATAATTTAGAGTTAATTTTCGAAATTTTAAATGTGTAATTTCTAACTCTAAGTACATATTATTTTAATTTCATACTTTGCCCTTTGTGAAATATAAATAAATAATATAATTTAAAATAAACGAAAATCTATTTTTTACCACTAATTATAAAGTTTCCATAAATTTATTATACCTTCAGCAAATTTTCCACCAGTATAATACGAGACATATCTATTCTCTAAGCCAATATGAAAGAAAAAAAAAACATCGCTCTATATTAAACATAAGGCCCCAAAGACGCTGCGCAGTATAAAACTATATGTCATTCAGCACTTTAATTGTCTTTCTGTCTCGATTTTCTAAATGGTATCTACCTTTTCATGTGTTCTTACAAGTCATTCTTTTCATTTTGTCTATCTGTTGTTTTATTTTGACTCTCGTGACCGGTTATTATTGTAAATGGCAACGAGAATGCCGCGTTCAGGCCATTTAAGTCTACACGTAACTGTTATATTTTTATGCGAATGAGCTTCTACTTCACAAAGGTGTTCAATGTTCGATTTGAAGGTTGTGACAATGTATATAATTTACTTATAGGTTACTCAGGTATGTTTCAGAGAAACACTAACTAAAAAATTTAAAAAATCACTAGATATAATTCATTTAAAACAACACAATATGATAACTTCCGTTTTACTTCATATGCGTGCCAGGTGCGTGAACGAAATCTTCAAAATCAATGAAATCGCGTTTTATCCATAAAATAATATTTGTCTTCAGAATCTAACTTAGCACATAATTTTCGGCATTTTTACGTCAAAAATGATTTATTTGTTAGGGAGCTCTGAGGTCAACAGCACAAAAACCAACCATACAAGTATCATAACATATATGGTCGTAGATGTCACATATGTACTTATTGTTGACGAGTGCAACCTAAAACAGAAAATATAAAGTTATAACATTTAATCTGTGGTTTAAAGTATATGTGTGTATTTAATCTGCGTGGGGTAATTTGTTGCTGTTAAGGAAAGCAATAAACGCGTACACTCCAAACGGGTGACTATGATCATCTCTTTAGCAAGTGAGTCGAGTGCGCATGATATACTCCAGGCATTCCGCCATATCCCGCCCCCCTCCCCCACCTGCACGTCAAGCGGGCCCCTATTCGCCCGCACGCTCCGTCTCTCGTGCTGGGGAGCCCTGATTATTCTATTAGGCGCCGCCCGCCCCGTAGCCGCTCCGCAGGGGTTTGATATCGCCCTCAGAGGCTAGCTGCTGTTGCGGCGGCGGCGGGCGCGCGGTCGAGGAGAGGGCAATCAAGGGCCCACGCGGCGATTACGAGCTACCGAAGGCGCACGCGGCGCACGCGCCGCGCGCGAACCGCACGCCCGCACGGCCTCACGCGCCACGCCGATCGTGCGGCGCGGAGCGCCGCCCCGACACGCCTCCGCCGCACCCCGCACCCGCCGATTCCACACACTGCCCGTTGTGTCTACTGCGTTTGGATCCATGCCGCCTCCCTGACGCTCTCCCCACTCCTGACCTCGCTTCGGCGGCTCCTGGCCGGAGAACCGCCCCCCTCAAGTCACCGCTGCATCGGCCCTCCCGCTGCCTTCGCGACCCCGCCGACTTAGCAACGCCCGCCGCCCCAACTCTCCGGTCCGATTCCACACGCTGCGTGTTCTTCTGCTTTTTGCATACCATGCGCCCACTCTAGCTGTCACTCCCGTCCTCGCCCACTGTCTCCGCCTTGATTTCCGCACCTGTCGTAGCGTCTAGTGCGTTTGCATGCCTACACCTCTCTGGCGCTCTCTGGCGCTCAGTCCACCCCACCGCCCTCGCATCGGCCTGCCTCCGCCCCCGCCGTTCAACAACGCCCGGCCAAGCCCCGATTCCACACCCCTGTTGTTGCGTCTTCTGCATGGCGTCCATACCTCCTTCGCTCCTTCCGCTTCCCCTCGTTCCGCCGCCGCAGAAACCACCTCCTCCTCCGCAGCAACTCCCGCCTCCTTCGTAATCACCGTTGTTTCCGCCCCTGCCGCTCCTCCATTGCCCACCCGCACCTACCGGCCCCGATGGGCGCTCACTGCCGTGGTCTTACTGGTTTGCAACCATGTCGCCGAGCGCTCACCGGTTCTCTGGCATTCGCTCCGTCCCCACCGTCCTCGCTGACCCTGCAGAACCCGTCCTCTCCGCCATCTCTGCCTCCCTACCTGCTGCTGCGTTTGCCGCCCCCGCCGTCTCAACAACGACCGGCCGCCCCAACTCTCCGGCTCCTATTCCACAGGCTGCCGTTGCTTCTGCTTTTGCATCCACGTCCCTGATGCTCATCCCCGTCCTCGCTTCCGCTGCGCCCGGCCGCAGAACCCGCTCCCAACGCGTCAACGTCCACTCCTTCTCCATCTTCTGCCTCACTACATCATCAACGCCGTCTTCACACCCGTAGTCACCGTTTTCGCTTCTCTCCATCAGTCCCCAGTACTGCTGCTCTGTCCCTCGCGCCTACGCAAAGTGCCGCAAACTCCACCCCCACCGCCTGCTTACTACTGCCGTCTCCCTGCTGTTCCATTTACTATTACGCTGTTGCCTCCATCTCCACAGACGCTGATTGCCCCGCCTCTCCACCGCTGCCCCTTTTCCACCATCATCACGACATCCACCACCATCGCTCTTTATCACTGCCGGACTTTGCCTCCGCTTCCATTGCCTCCCTCCTCCCCACCTCTACCATCCCCACCCATCACCTCCACCCCCACAGCTTCCCTACCTCCGTCCCCGTTCCTATCTCTTCCACAACCTCCGCTCCTCTACACAGGTAATTTACGAACCATATTTTCTAAAAAAAAACTTGCGCCTCTTTGGAGTGTTAGTTTCACAATCACAGCCTATATCATCGACCACCCGTTCGATTCAAGTGCAAGTACCGATTCGAACTTCCCAGGGGTACGGGAGCGCCAAAACGTGGGAACGCACAGTTAGTGTACGTATATTGGACAGGTAGGCGCCAAAACTTGGATACATAAGCCAAAAGTTTTCTTACAAAACTTTTCCTTGTCCGCCTTTACCAGTTCTCTACGTTCCTTAATTTTTTTCTGGAACACTGTTTACAATGTGGATCGTTAATACTTGGGGTAGACTAAATTAGTGCAGAGTCACTTGCACGGAAAACATCTAACATTCGATTAAAACTTTCTGAATGGGGTTTCTTCGGGGTAACATCATTACATTTTGACTTTTCGTTTGCTACATCTACACCGTAGAACTTCAAGCATGAAAATTCGTAAATAACCATTCAGAAAACAAAAATACAAAATGAGTTTCACAAATCCGGAGTCCAACTTCCTTTCCACTCAAAAGGGTGTATTTTAAATTCTGCTGAGACAAGGGAAGTATGCACCCTAGAGAACTTCACTAATTTATAAGCGTTAAAACTCTTGACAGTTTCCTCTAAATCTGTGATATTTTTAATTACAAGGAAGAATAACAAGGTAGTCTGACGTCAGTGTATGACTGCTCTCTAACTTTAGTTCTAATAAATTCGTCAGTATTATTTTCTAATGTAAGGTCAAGTGCTACCAACCCTCACTCTTCTCAATGGGTTCCGTAATTATCATCATCCAATGGGTGCCCATCATCTTGTTCTTATTAGGCCATTTTCTTATTTTTCCTTCCAACATTACACCCCAAGAATTGTTCATCAGGCACTGCCGGCTCAGTCTCAGATTATTCCCGATCGTGTCACTACTAGTACCTTTTTCTTTCCCACTCTATAGTTCACAGACTGTGTTTCCGACCTGTAGGGCACCGCCCCAGCCGGTACAAGCTCCAAGCTCCCGACCGGTCTCCCGGCATCTGTGGTAGTGTAGTGCGTGTTAGTGAATGTGTAAGTTAGTGTAAGGAGAGGATAGAAGGACGAGGTCGGAAAGATCGCACGCGGTCCGTGGCTCGTTTGGTAGGGTACTGCTCCGGCATTCTAGTGTTGATCGGAGAAATCATGGAAAACTACCGATCAGCGCTGCTGGCCGAAAGTATTCGCCTCCATACAGCAACTGTATTCGAACAAGCTAGTGTCAAAAATTCTGCCGCCGTCGGAACTCAAACCTAGAAACCTCCCGATCCGAGGGACTGCAGACACATCAGTTGATACTTGAGCCATCTCTCCGGTGTACAGCTGGCCCTATCGCGCAGACATCACAATGCACAGTCATCTCGATCTGCCATCTCTCTAGCCTTTAAGTCTTCCGCGTGCACGGATGGCCGCCGGGGCAGGCCCTGCGAAACCGGCCGACTCTCCACGAAAACTCTTTCGAGGGTTCACCCGTCTATTAACATATCATTTTTATGCCTTCGATATGCTAATTCCGGCATGAACCCGGACTGCGAAATATTATAGGGTAGTGCGCGCCGGTTTCGGCGGCGCTATTGTATCGGGACACCTTGGAGGGCCTGCGTCCTCCGCCGGAAGGCCCTTCACACTCCGACGCGACCTTGACTCGCCAGCGTCGCGCGAGCGAGGGTGTCCCCAAGGGAAATCGACACGGTCGCATGTGGCCTTGTGGAGATCATATACCGTATGTTTCGCTATTATAAGGTGACCTTCAGATAAGGCGAAGTTTGTATACGTTTTTGGCAAGTTTTTACCAGTTTTGCATAGAAAGGTCCTTAAGACGACCCCCAAACTATCAACGGCCTATGAATTAGTTAACATCAGCATCATTTATTGTCTTGTAAACTGAAGGACTTACAGCACATCTGTCAGCACTGGCTTCTGGGCAGCACTCGCTAGGAGGAGGGCATTCGGGCATTGTACTATTGCGTTAAAGGTAATCCCTCCTGCAGCATTGTTATGTTTTGCCTGTAGAATCACGGGCCGAATCACGAACGCGCATGTACTCGTACTATCAAGTGTCGTTGAAGGTTTTTGTGTCTTAAAAAAATTTGACTTGTAAGTATAATAATAAGATATTTTTATCATTATTATCAATAAACACAAACATATATTGCAAATAATCAAAATATAAAATAAAAGAATATAACAAATAGGCAAATGTATCCCTTTTTTACTCCATAACCTTCACTTGACTTGACAGTGAGTCCCTTCTCTAGCCAATAATTTATTTATTCACTGCACTGTACTCGTACTTTCGTCGACCTTTACTTATCCCGAAAAAGGTGACTGCCCTTCAATATACATCACTGTACTCTAAACTTACGTTCCACTCTGCGCTTGCGGTTGGTAGAGGTGGGGGCGGCTTGTAGGCGAGCGGCGGTCCCCGCCCTTCGAAAGGGCCACCGGGCGAGGGCGTGGGATGAGGGCGAGGACAGCGGCGCAGGGCCCTTCCAGAGGGCGCGCCCGGGCGACCGCCCACCCGCCCGCTAATTATGCCGTGGCGCGAACGCCGCCCGACGGGGGGGGCGAAGGGTGAAGGGCGAGATGCGGCACGGCGCGGGGACAACGGGGACGCCGCGCGTTGCTCGACTGTTTATCGCGGTCGACTGGAACGCCTGGCATCGCCACGCGGGATGGGGTGGGGGACAACACGATGTTCCCAAGGGGTTCGTGGAGCATTCCGACGGAACTATCGTGAACCTGCGGGGCTACAACGTGGATTGAACTTACGACGAAGCTTTGGAGAAATACCGAAGATAGGGAGGTTGGGCTGGTTGGAGTCATCATTTTCTAAAGGCTTACCGCTGGAACAATACACAGTATCAGTTGAAGGTTAATTCTACCATTTCATATAATTAAAAATTCATTGAATCAGGTAGGAAAGAAATGGAAAATATAAATTAATAACAAAAAAATCCTGTATTTAGAAACTGGAGGAAACAAATAAAAATAAGTATAAATGTAATAATGTATGGCATTTTTCGAATTTACATTAATTCACTGAACATATTTTGAATGAAATAAAAAATAACTGAAAGACTTTCGTAATAAGACGATCAAGAGAAAAATTAAACGTCAGTCAAAACAAACTACTGTATCGATTTTTTTAATATCTTGTTAATTAAGCATATAGAGTGAGTAGGAGAGTGAATGAAAAAATGAAAGATTCAATCTTTAATAACGAGTCCGCAAAAAAATTGTGTCGTTATACGAAAGTTTTTATTTCCTTACGAATAAATCTGGCATTTTATAAATTTTCAGCAACAAGCAGGAAGAAATAAAAAATCATTCATTTTGTGATATTTTTGAAATATTATTTTTATTTTATTAACCAACCCTCAGAGTTTAGGTTCCGTGAATTACTTATACTCTCAGTTTGGTATTTGGTGAAGTTGGTTCACATCATTAATGCATATTCCTGTTACTTTCCAGTTTTTACTTCCAAATTTACAAACAGCAAAGAATCGGTTTCTTGAATAATTATTTTCATATTAGGAAGATTTTATCCAGTATTTTGTCGTTCTCATGAGCATTGAATGTTTTTGCTGATATCAGCAAATGTAACAAAAATTCCAAAATATCCGCATTTAAAAAAATATTTAAGAAATGCAAACCTGCTTTAACATAATTTATAGACTATATATTACATACATCATTAAAAATGTAACACTATGAATGTGGGTTCATACCTACGCCTCTCTAGAGTTGAAAATATTTGAATGTACACTACAAATATCTATTAGCATACGAAATCTTGTAACTTTTAGCATGCCTCCAGAAACATTACATACATTTTACTAGGGCAATGACATTAATTAAATTTTTTACACATAAATGCATTCTCCTTTAATTAATCATGAACATATATTAAATATGCTAATATTTCAAAATACTCAGGACTTGGTATTTGAAATCACAAATATTTCGCAAGAACTAACCCCATACATTTAAGTTTACAACTTTCCATTCATATGTGAGTAACTTCATTTTGCAGAATGGTTATTTCCGCTCCATAAAACTGAGTTATGCACTGTGTCAGCGACGGAGGGTCGGAGTTCCTTGTCCTAAGGGTATTTCTCAAACGTCCCTCTTATTAACATTCCTTGTCATGCCGAAAGCGCAAACTTTGCTGCAGGCAGGGCACCCGCTGTCGCAGGGGCCACCTCCCCGTCCCCCACGCTTCACTATATTTTCTCCGTTTGCCGCAGTAGATGTAAGACGTCTGGTCACGATCGAGACTGTCGTCATCGTACTTGCTTCTCGTGCACACACAACTGTACGTCATCCCTGCTCAAGACTTTTCTCCAGTTCTTGCTTCGGCCGACTTCTCAAACACGCTCCGCTCAGGGCATCGACTGATGTCACGGCAGTGAACTCCCACGTTCGAGTCCCGTCGGTGGCAGGAGGAGAAGTCTGGCCGCCGGCTGCTGTGATCGGAAGATTTCCACGAATTCTCTGATCAACACCAGGGAAATGCCTGAGCAGTATCAAAACAAACGGGCTACTGACAGCGCTAGATCTTTCTTTCAACTTCCTTGCCCTATTCATATCCTCTTACGTACACACACGTAGCGCCGGCTGCACACGTCAATGATTTAGGTTGCGTATGCCTATGATTTAGAATGAGTAACGCATGATTTAGGTTGCGCATGTTTTATGTCGGGGCAATCTTTGATCCCTTTTCTCAAAGCTTGAGCAAATTTAAAAATAGTTTTCTGAATGTTGATATGTGTATTATAAATATCTTTAATATTATTCAGTGTAAGTAACTATGTCTTCTAGGTAATTAAGTATTATTATTATAATTAATTATGTGCAGTGCAGTGGCGTGAAGTGCAGAGGCGTTGTGAAACTGAGAGAAACGAGTGTATAAGAAAGACATTATAGCTCTGTGATTCACAGTGCGGTGAAGTGAAGTGTGGTGAAGTGGAGAGCAGTGAAAGATTGCACGATGAAATGTTCACGTTACTTTGTAACGTTTGTACATTTTGTAATGTTGTTAAGTTCTGTAATGTTAAGTTAATGTATTCTGCCACCAAGTTCTCAACCTTAATTGCAGAATTATTAATAAATCTAAATCTAATAAGTCGATGATTTAGGCTGCGCCTGCGTATGATTTAGGCTGTACATGCCATGATTTCGGTTGTGCTTGCCCATGATCTAGGATGCGAATGCCTTTGATTAATTTGGATTGCATATCTATGATTTAGGATGCGCATGCCTGTGCATCTTACCGACATTCCTCCACCCCACCCACGTTCCCATTCCTCCAGGAACATCACAACCTCCTTTCTCACCTTAACCCTTTTCTTCCCATCCTACCCTAAGACAACGTTCCCCCGCGTCCCGTCTCCCGGGTGACATCCAGACGTGGGGTGTCCCCCCTTGCGACGTCATGCAAATTGCATGCGGGGCATAAACATTTTGACAGTGTTGCCTGTCCCCCTCCTTTCTCCGTCTGTCCCTAGCTCCCTCCCCGCACAACCCCCACACGGTTTTCAGCGCCGTTCCTTTCCACGCCCCACGGGGTCTAGCACATCCTTTATTTAAGCGCGCAGCGTCTACTTGGCATTTCGCGCACGTCAGCCGTTCCCTTCGCGAGAGACGCGGCGACGAAAGCCCCACGCCCCCGCGTTTTTCTTTATGCACGTGCAGCGGAAGGTGCATGTTCCGGGCGATATGAATAAGTGGCCTCATGACTTTTTCAAAACGTACGATGTTTCGCTTTCAACCATGTGTTGGATGAATGCAGGGCCAGTGTAGGAGGAAAGCGAGGAAGTTGCGCTTTGTAAAATTTACAGTTCGTTTTAGCGTTTAAATCTTCTGTCACTACTAGCTAATAATTTCCAGGTAACTAATTTTTATCGCAATGCATGAATGAAACTACAAACTAATAATTTCAAAGTAACTAATTTTTAACGCAAAGCATGAATGAAAGTACGGCGTGTTAAAATATATTACACGCTAATTCTTGTTGCTTCTTCTAGAGAAGTCAAAATAAATACATCGAATATTGGATGTATCTAATATTAAGTAATATTTATTTCGCCCTAAACTTTAAAGTTGATCAACAAAAAATATAAAACATTTACTTTTCTTTAAACACAATAAGTTCATTTTAAGACATAAACCAACCGAATAGTATTCTATTAAAATGACATAATTCTTACCTTCTCGTCAGTTTTGCATTGACTTGTTCCACTACTCATTTCTGTTTTCTTCTTTTTGCAAAATAATTATTCTACATGCCACTTGGGATTTAAAAAATATTAATTCCAACGTATTCACGGCATCGTTAATGATATCTCTTTTATTTAATACACATAAGCTTACGTAAATAATTGAAATGGAAATCTTAAACATAAATAGAAAGCCATCTTCCGCCCAAAAAGGTGAAAAATTGAGGCAATTAGTGTTTCTTGAATTTAACGTGTGAGGATGATTTCATCAAAAATGGCTATGATGAAAATGATCGAGATAGAAAAAGAAGACAAAAAAAATTGAGACAGAAATTTCCCGAGTTACATAGATTTGATGTGTATCTTCAATTTTTCCATTTATGGCTCTCCATAAAATATATATCACGATGCAATATCAAACAGAAAATAAATATATTTTTAGTTCATCGCAATTGTGTCGTAACTGAAGTTTAAGTCTTGACTGACCCAGATCTTGCAGTGGACCACTCTAGCAAAAATCGGTGTCTCTTGACAGCAGTAAAAGGGTGACGCAACAAAAACATAACTTTTCTTTAAATTATTACGGTCCACAAGCGCAAGCTGAAGCGTCACGACGAGCGACGCGACAAAGTGGGTGGGGTGAGGACAGGGTGGATAGGGAGAAAAAAAGGCAGCCGGCAGCCGCTCTTCGGAACAGATAGGGAGTCTGTGACGCTTATCGAGCTTCGAGGGTGGCAAAAGACGAAGAGAGACCGTACAAAGTATCAGGGCCTACTGGCGCGTAAGAGACAGTAGAGGCGGATGGGTAAAGCGATGGCAAATTTCAGCAAAACATCGATATTTCGTTACATTACCGGTTACAATTCGGAAACCATAGAACCACTATTTGCTGTGAAAACGAGTCAAATATGTTATTTAAAATGTATTTGACATTATATTTACTGTGTTATTTTCACTTAAATCTGCGCGCGCGCACATACACACAAACGTACCGGTTGGAAACGAGTTACATTACCGGTTTTCGATGTCGATGAAAACAAAGATGTTTAAAATACGATAAATTATTTTAAAGTAAAATTCCGTAATTGTAATGTGATACATAACGCGTCAATATTATTTTAAAGTACTTTCTGCCATAAACTTGTGTGGCATCTTAGTTTTCTAATCAATGTTCTATATAGCCAAGGTTCAAGTTGCAGTAGAACGATATTACTATGTATAAAATAATCAAAAAAGGTAATAACACTGGAAAAATATTGTGAATACCAAGTTTGTGGTATATATATATATATATATATATATATATATATATATATATATATGATACTGGAAATATTATTTTTATCAATTTTTGATAGCTGGTTATTTAGTGGTTCCGGGTGCGTCAGCTGCTATATGTTGTTAGTCAGGAAAGTATTGTAAATACTCTTATCAAGGGAGTCGGCAGCATTCTTCCCCCGCTGCATGGTGTGAACCGGCGATGACCTACACGTCGGTTTGCAGGGTTTTCCCCCTTTCGAGGCATTCTTATATCTATGAAGGAAATATATTTAGGGATACATGATGTCAGGATAGTCAGTGAAGAAAATCAGGGCTGGACAAGATTGTCACTTGAAAATTTGAAGAGAGCTCACAGTTTTTTAGTGAAAGAAGAACGTAGAATATTTATAATATTACATTTCAAACGAGATGTACTACCTAAGTAATGGAAAATTCTGCAGTTTTTGTCTCGCGTTTACACGTCTCGACCCGATCCTCCACACCTTGGTTTAACCATGCATCAAGCCCGTCACGCTATCTCCGATATTCTCTTCCCTGCCCACTGCCATGCCCTACCACTTTCCTTTCAACGTCGTCTCTCTCAGTTTGACTCCGGCACTCTCAGATCGACTCTGTCACTCTCAGATCGACTCCACCATTCCCAGTTCGACTCTGCCACTCTCAGATCGACTCTGCCACTCTCAGATCGACTCTGCCACTCTCAGATCGACTCTGCACTCTCAGAATCGACTCTGCCAGCTCTCAGATCGACCTCTGCCACTCTCAGAATCGACTTGCACTCTCAGATCGACTCTGCTACTTCTCCAGAATCGACCTCTGCCACTCTCAGATTCGACTCTGCCACTCTCAATCGCTCTGCAACTCTCAAGATCGGATCTGCACTCTCAGATCGACTCTGCCACTCTCAGATTTGACTCTGCCACTCTCAGATCGACTCTGCACTCTCAGATCGACTCTTGCACTCTCAGATCGACTACTGCCACTCTCAGATCGACTCTGCCACTTCAGATCGACTCTGGGCAACTCTCAGATCGACTCTGCCACTCTCAGATCGGCCTCTGCCACTCTCAGATCGACTCTGCCACTCTCAGATCGACTCTGCCACTCTCGATCGACTCTGGCCACTCTCAGATCGACTCTTGCCACATCTCAACATCGACTCTGCCACTCTCAGATCGACTCTGCCACATCTCAGATCGCTCTGCCACTCTCAGATCGACTCTGCCACTCTCAGATCGACTCTGCCACTCTCAGATCGACTCTGCCACTCTCAGATCGACTCTGCACTCTCAGATCGACTCTGCCACTCTCAGATCGACTCCTGCCACCTCGAATCGACTCTGCACACTCTCAGATCGGACTCTGGGCCACCCCCTCAGATCGACTCTGCACTCTCAGATCGACTCTGCCACTCTCAGATCGGACTCTGCACTTCTCAGTATCGACTCTGCAACTCTCAGAATCGAACTCTGCCACTCTCAAGATCGACTCTGCCACTCTCAGTCGACTCTTGCCACTCTCAGATCGACCCGCCACTCCTCAGATCGACTCCGCCAACTCTCAGATCGACTTCCGCCCACTTCTCACGATCGACTCCGCCATCTCTCAGTTCGACTCCGCCACTCTCAGTTCGACTCCGCCACTCTCAGTTCGACTCCGGCCACTCTCAGTTCCGACTCCGCCACTCTCAGTTCGACTCCGCCACTCTCAGTTCGCCCGGACACTCTCAAGTTCGACCCCGCCACTCTCAGTTCGACCGCCGCCACTTCCTCAGTTCGACCCGGCCACTCTCAGTTCGACTCCGCCACTGCTCAGTTCTAACTCCGGGCCACTTTCAGTTCGACTCCGCCAACCTCCACCCTGGACCGACAGTCTCCGGCCCTCCACCAGCAATTCGTCTCCCCACCACATGCCACCCTAATTCCCGCCCAACACTCTCCGACCAACACCGGTCATATCCTGCTCTTCACCACTCGCTGCTATGCTATCCGCCACTCTCCTTCCCGCCCCGCCATTCTCCACTTTCCTCCTTGCCCCACCACTCCCTTCTCGCACCACCATTCCATTCCATCCCACTCTGGGTCACTTTGCCATACCCCGCTGCTCCTAGCCGCGTAGTCCCTTAACCCTCACGCGCATCCCGCTTCCCCTCCTGCACATCCTCTCCCCACCGCTATTCGGTCTATCCCGCACCGCGCCCCAATAAAGTTCTCGGCCGCTCGTTTACTGGCAATAGCGGCCGGAAACACGGCTCTATATAACCGAGGGCATTATAAAACACCCGTATTGTAGGCGGTGGGCGCTGTCGCGTGGTGGCGGCGGCGGCGCGGTGGTCGCCGAGGGTAGCCCCACGCCGATTGGGCGCGCTGCTCGTCGTTTGTTACGAGGGGGGGAGGGGAGAAGAAGAAGTGAGGGTAGCCACGCGTGAGCTTAGGCGGACGCTCGGCCTCAGGGATCCTAAGTGGTGAGCAGCTTCTTTCAAGGATGAAGTATTGTATATTTCTGTTTTCATTATTCAGCTGAGATACTTTGATACGAACGTCTGAGATTCTGTTTAAGAAAGGTAATACAAATACTCTGATCTATGGCGAGCAATAAAATACAAATAAAATTCGATTTTAAGATCAGTCGACTGCGTCCAAATTTATACTCATTCTTCGATTTTTTCTTTCAATTTCGAGCTTATATATTTGTTTACTTATTAATTAATTTTGTCATTTATATATCTATATATTAATATCATTTATTATATATAGACATATATCATTATTCTGGATATTAATGTACTTTTATTTCTCTATTTGGATTTCATTTGATCAGATTCATTTGATCAGTCATTCTTCAAGATTAGTATTCAGATATCAAATTACAACATTAAAATAGAAAACCATTACATGTCAAATAATAAAAATTAGTACATCAAACACAAAATAATTCTAACAGAGTATATTTTAGACTGAATAAAATTATCATACAATCAGTATTAATATATAGGAACTACGTAAAACTTTCAAAATCATTTTCAATTAGAATAATCGCAAGGGCACTTAATTTTTTATTGAAATCTGAAAAAGAAGCATTCAGTAAGAAACACGAACAGAAAATTGTAAATGTAGCGTCTTTTAAAAATAAGAAACAACACCCTCGTAAAACCCGCAAAAGTATTAAACAAATGTTTTGAAATATCTTGCAAATTTATTCCTATGCTACAAATTACAATATTTTGCGATTCGTTTGAAACAAACAATTAACCCTTAATAATCGATTCAACGTTGACTATTTATCAGGTAAATTCGACAATTATTTTCCACAGAACTCCACAATAATTCGAAAATATAAATCTGTTCAAATCCTGGTATGTTTAACATATTACCTGAACCGCTGGGGACACGCGAACAGAAAAGTCACTCTCAGAGTCCTTGAATAACGTGAAAGGCGGGACCGAATAAATGAAATCATTATTGTAATTCTCCCACTTGGAGAATCACAAACATGTTTAAAACCGGAAGAAATTACTTGCAGACGATGAACATTTCCTACATCCTGCCTTGACATATGACAGTACGAGTTTGTGACATTGCTGTCTCTTGAAAAAGTTATGTATGCAAATTAAACAGAGTAGTATGTATGAAGTTGGAAGTAAAGGAGGCTCATACGTGTAAGATTATGTAAAGATTATGCAAAGCATACAACTAGATTACGTTTTTCATAAAATATACCTTCGGCCCTTTTAGGGTAAACTGTCCAGTCCTGACACGACCAGTTTTTAGACTTTTGGAACGCAACATACCTCTCATTCTAAACATTTGATCAACGTATCTCCTTGCAGGTATATTTTAATTAGACATTATCTTTCCATAAATAAAAATAACTAGACTCTTTAGATACAAATAGATTCGTACCGATAAATCAATGCTCGACGAGTGAACATTAAAAACATATAAATGATTTAATTAAGATTTAATGGTTCTCAATGACTTGCAGGTTTACAGAAAGCAAGAGATGTAATTCGTTGAATGTCATAAAAAACATGCAAGTTATTAAGCCACAAACCGAAGCACCCAGACAAATTTTGACAAATGTAATTCTTCGTGACACATATATTTCTAGCAAAGCACGCTCCTATAAATAACAAACATTTTATTTTCTCTGAAATGGTTCGCGAGTATTCATGCTACCCAGTTTCTATTTGAGCATGGTATTTTAATAAAGTTTTGGAGATCGTGCTTGGGTATGAAATGCATTTGACACAAAACCTACATCGTAAAAATTTTCGAATTCCATGAATCATTTATTTACAATAATACAAAAAATACGAGCAGAACAAGATCATAGCGCTAAGTAAACTAATTGAGGATGAATAATTAACAAGGAATAGAAGAACCCCAAGGTAAGGTTGGCTGGGCTATCCGGGACGAGCCGTGTCAATGTCATGGTGGCTAACGTTTCGGCCAGCGTATCGTGATCTTCTTCAAGAAGGATAGCCCAGCCAACATAAACTGCGGCCGCGGAAGCCTACGCAATCCCAAGGTAAGTTTGAATGCGATTTTATTTAATTTTTCTCCATTACTAGTCGTTTATTTACTCGGATACCTCCTTAACAAGAAATACATACACGCAACACACGCGCTTCACCTCAATACGGAACACATGTACCACATGGTGACTTGATAATTGTCAATTTCATCCTGAATCTCCGAGGTTTGTCGAAGATTGTCTTTATCATGGGAAAACTGACCATATGCAGAGGGAATATCAGTACGGCGTTGTGAATTAGAGCGGGTGGAGAACGAAGAACCGCTCCGACACCTGTCTGGAATTGAACGGAGGAAACCAGACAATCGAGCAAATTGAGTAGCTTCACACTAGGATTACCATCCAAGCAGTGATTGGCTTCGACTTTGCTAAATTGCTCAGGTTGAAAGTCAGAGAACCGTCGAGGTAAAACAAAACATAGGTCATCTTGTCAATGAATTTCCAGTTGTGGACTTTCAACTTAATGTGCACTTTAATGAGAAATTTCATTAGGGAATAAATATATTTTTAGATATTGTAATAATGTTTTAACTATTAAATCAAAAACTTCTAAGGGCTTACAATGAGGCAGGGGCAAAGGAAGGGCAAAGACAAGACGGGAGAAACAACAGAGGCAAGCGTGAGGACAAGGGCAGGGGGCAGAAGCGAGGGCAAGGGAGAGGGAAGGGCGAATGTGGGAGAAAAGGCGGGGATAAGGACGAGGGCAGGGACAGAGACAATAACGGAGGCAAGAGCGAGGGCAAGGACGGCGAGAAGAGCGAGGCAAAGCCAAGGACGTAAGCAAGGGCCGGAGCAAGGTCAAGGGCGGGAGCGAAGGCTAGCACAAGGAGGAGACCAAGGAAACAAGGGCGGGTCCCGGGCGAGGAAGTGCTAGGCAGGGGATGCACGACGGTGCGAGGCAAAAGGAGGAGGGCGCGGCGGGAGTGGGAGGGAAGGGGCAGGGCGGTACAGAACGG
>BOPP01000038.1:1224345-1251038 GCA_017312745.1 Gryllus bimaculatus
CGATCCGGCCACTGATCCGGCATCTGTGGAGGCGACGGGGGGGGGGGCGAAATTAACAAAAGGGTTATTGGATGCGCAAAAGAATGATGGGTTGCAGGGAAAAGGATGATTGTGTAAAAAGCAAGGCGGGAGGAAAGGAACATTATATAGCAGTCGTATTGGCATCGGAAAATTATTTTTCTCACAAGAGCAAATATACGTACTCATGACAGATAATGAACCTCTGAAATAGGATAGTTGATTTGGTATTCCCTTCAACAGCCTCCTGTATCCGATCGCCTCTCATTTAGTTTCAGTGCTTACTTGAGAACATTATTTTCAAGGAATGTGTTACTGTGGTTACTGCCGTGTTTCGCAGGGGCGGATCCTGAGACAAATTTTGGGAGGGGAAATTAAAAATGTTTTGGTAAAATGTGGCCTGCTACACGCAGATCATTCTATGATACGATTTTATTCATTTCAATGATTATCCGAAAATCATTTTTGTTGGAAAGTTTCGTGACTATTTAAAATGAATAGTAACATTTTTACTAACAACGACACTAAAACGAATTGTTCTGAAACACTGAGTGAATTTTTGCAACGTGTCTCAACCCATAAACCCTGATCCCGGAGAAAATCCAGAAAGAAATTACCTGAAGGAAAGCTGCAGACAGAGGCACTCAAACTGAAGAATATGACAGTTGATATACAATAAGGACTGTAATGAAGAAAAAAAACGACTAATCCGAAAGGACGTGGCGTGAGAATAGAGAGGATGAAAATAGAGAAGAAGACCGCGACGATAAATGTGGAGACAGTCGAGAAAACGAGAATAAGGGAGAGATAGCTGAGCGCACACAAGGGACCCTCAGTTACCAGATTCGGACGTAATGAACAGACAGGAAAACGCTGCTACTTCAACTCCCGAGCGAGCTGGCTCACAGAGAGAAATTATTTTACCTGCTGTTTAAATTCTCTTTCTCTACGTACAACGTTATTAAACAGACTTACGTTATTCAAGGTTGGAACAAATTAATGGTTATTTTTATCTCACCATTAATTCACGAAAAGATAATTTAAATAAAAAAGAAGATTTATTTAATCAATTTCTTATAGCAATCATTTTAATTCATGGGAAAACGTTTGTTCATCGTCATAAAAAATGGAAAAACAACATTCAAAATTTCCAATAACTGAATTAGTTCTTATGAAAATATTCATTATTGTTCGCAGCTACTTATCCTTACCTTTACAATCCGTATGGTTCTCCCACGATATTGTTCTCATTTTTAGCTACCAGGAGAAAAAATCTGTTGCAAAACTGATGAAAACGTGTATTTTCATCAGCGTTTGACGAGTCGTGGGAAACGCCACCACAACACTTTCGGCGATTTCCTATTAAGCTCCACGCTGCCAGGCACTCTCGCCCAGGTTGTTTTTCTCGTTTCTCGTGGGCGTCAGCCGCGGTGCCCAACGGCGCATGCCATTTGGGGAGAGGGAATTCCCAGCACGCCAAATGTAACGACGCTCGATCGCAATCAGCGATATCTACAGCGGACCTAAAGCGGTTTGATTTACTAAGAGGGTTTGCAAGAGGCAATTGCAAGAAAACACATCGCATGAAACAAGATGTCCGATTGTGTTTGGGCCCTGTATATTTAGCACCATGAATTATGTCTGAATGATGCAATATTATTAATTACGAAACGACATCAGTTATCGAGATATAATAGAATACTTAATATATAAAGTAACTTTACATAACACAACCTAAGCATTACATTCGTTAATTCTTTGATTTTGGATTGAGGATTAAAGTTTACGCCGTTAGGGAGTTAAGAGCTTCCTAAAATCCATAACCTCATTCTGACATTGGCTTTCATGGTGCAACAAATATGAAAGAAAGCAATGTATTTCCAGGTATTCGTACCTGGAGAATGCACCGAGGAGAACCCTGTATATAGTTTTTGAGGTTAGCCAGAACCTGTTTTCAGAAGAAAATACTGAATTGTCCAATAAGTGAGCAAATCCTTAACGTTTCTCAACGTGAACTGAAAACAGCTGTGAAACGCCCTACGACAGGATTGACAAATCAATTTCAATTGTTTTTTCAAGCTTGCAAGTTGCCGAAACTTGTTGTTACCACTCATCATTACAATCCTTATATACAAATTATAAATTTTGTTTGACAATTAAATCAGTGTTTCTCTTCATTATACTTCATTGGAAAACTGAACTGTCATGGAGGTATCGCATGCATATCTGAAACGCCAATGTGACATGATCGTCAAACAATGAAACCACACAGACGTTTCATTTGTAACAATCTATTTATCACGACCAAGTCCAATCTCCTCGTCTTGTTCCCCCCCCCCCTTGTTCGGCGTCTCTTTCGGCGCGCGGCGCGGCACCACAGAGCAAGGGAATCCCCAGCCCCGAGCGTCGGTGACTTGTTCTCGATCGCGAGCGCCGATATCGAAGTTCGCGCCGCGCCGCAGGTCGATTTACGAGCGCGATACGGCCAGACGTAGTTAACACGGAGCGCGAGCGCCGTAGACTCCGGCACGCGGCGCGTGGCTCGCTTGTTCCGCCGCGGTGCATCCTGGGCCACGGCGTCGACCCTGGGACGCCATGTTCTCACCGCAGGGCCGCAACGAGCTCGTTTTTTGGCAGTGAAGGCTCGTGCCGCTTGTAGCACTTTGCATTAAAAGTGAAAATTTCTCTCTTAGTATATTTTAAATACGTATACAAATAGTCATTAAATGCAGTAAATCACAACATAATATTAACAAAAACAAATTCCTTCATCGTTTTGGCACCAGAAGCCTACATTTCCGTACAATATTGCTGTTTCATTTTTTGTATTATTCCAAAGACGTTGCAGCCTGTATCACGTAGGAACTTGGTGGGCATTTCGAAGACTGGAAGAGCTTTGGTAGAATCGGGAGATCGTTGGCGTGATTTCCGCGCAGCGAGTGCATTGCATTTCTGATGATCGGCTAGCGGGCTATGGTGTTCTCAGCCAAAGGTCGGACGAAATAGCAGGTAGGCACGCGATATAGGTTATCGTAATAATCCCCAAAATCCTACAAATTTATAATTGTACGTTTTTTGTCCTTTTCATTACAAATAAGGTAATTTTTATAAACAAAAGGCATCTTATCGATTCATACGCGGTAAATCATTTTCGGGGTAAAAAACACACATCACGTTCCTTCTAATATTTTATATAATTGCTTTGCCGCGTTAGCATAAAAAGTAAAGATTTTCGTGGATGTTGTTTGGTAACTTTTACAATTCCGTCGCAGCTTCTATATATTCTCGGAATTTTATAAAGATTCAAAATATTCAAAGCGCTAATGTGGATTTGGATTGTCATTAGCGTCATTTGTGATCAGTGAGTGTACAGCAAATTCCGGCTGGCAATCGAAGGTTCTAACAGCGTAACACACGATAAAGGATGAGAAATAGAGTTTTGAATTTCATCGTAGTTTACCATAAGCTTCAAAATAGTTATAAATTTGCTGCACTGGTCTAAATGTTGTTCTAAGAAACATCATTCGTATCAAACCTACGTATCAGACAAATAATTGACTACCGTTTGTCCTCCATAATCCTGTTATTACGGTTAACGGTGCCATATTTGTATCCAACAGTTGTAACCGAATATCGCGTTTGCTCGAGCTGCCGTCTGTCTTTTGGCTGACTATTTTGGTCAAATGCTCTCTTGTCACGGTCTGAGAAGCAAACAACGTACAATATATACAAATGGGCACAGCGTTGTCTACGATGTAGTAAATGTATTCGAGTGTTTTAGTAGTAGTTTAGTAGTTGTAGTAGATGTACATTTTGTTTTTAGATGAGAAAACAGGAGGGAAATATTTAACAGGTTTCAATATCTAGGCCACTACATAGTGAAGGACACTGCGATATATCGTAAACAATCTGTAGCAAAACAAATTTATTTAATAAGACAGTGCATGCTTTCAATGCACTAATTTCGACGATAACAAGCACGGAAAATGACCAAAGAGTGTAATGTTTCTTTCAATGTTATTGCTTCAACTCAGTCTACGTTTATTTACTCCACGAAGCTATAAAACACGAGACGGTGGCTAATGCCTAAAAAAGATCAGTGTCGTAAAATCACGAGAAGTAAAATTTAGCTCAGAAGAGTTGACTCATCGGGATGAAGCAACGACGCCATGCCCAATATGGGCCGTCTCACGAAAGGGGGCTCAAGGACTAGCGATTCGTAGAAAGAACAAATCACTACCTCACAGAAGATCTCGATGTCCACCATCAGTTGGAAGGACCTCCTACGCCAAGTGGACAACTCCAAAAGTGTGCCGTTACGAAACATCGGGTTCTTAACTTCCCAAAGATCCACCAAAACACGACTGACCACTAGGCACAGAACATACATCAGCATCCCAAAACAGGAGTTTGTGGGAGCGTATAAACAGTTAAAGCATTTACTCACAAACACAGAAACAAGAGAGCAAACACGTGTAAATAAACTGTTGGATTTACCTTGTTCTCGCATGCTTTGTGGCAGACGAACTTGCACACTGTAAAAAGAAGAAAGAAAACACGTTAGTACACGAATTGAATGGTGGAGTTTGTCAAGCAGAGATCTCTAAATGCAAACAGAAAAGTTTGAAAACTCATATCAATAATTGGTTTATATATTACATACATCTTAAACACGTTTTATTTATTTAGTTGTTTATTATGATTCCGGAAAATGAGTTGAGTGGTTTAACCAGGGATGGTGAATGAAATAAATGTTACGAGATCATTGTCGAAAATGTTTACTGGGAAATCGTACACTCTGATTCTAAAAAGACAGACTTCATAAAATTTAGAGAAATACGCAATGTGCATAAAACAGAGGCCCTGTAAAAGAATCCATTACAAAGTGCTAATGTTATAGAGTTTAAGTACCCAAGACAGTAGGTGGAAAATAAAAATGGTTTAGAAAGTAAAGAAACCGTTTAATAAGCAAAATGATTTGATGTGAACAATAATCGAATAATCACATGCATTGATGCGCAGAAATACGAGTATATTAGTCTGTTAACTGCTGAATGATACTACGGCCAGAGAACACAACAGCACTGCTCCCACTGGGCATTTATCTACGTTTGACTCGTAATATTAAAGACTTATATCTACACATTATTACATGTCTCCACATAATTTTTATTTTTCCCGCTTAAAAAGAAACTTCTTACGAAGAAAGGTAAGAAATTTTGCGCAAAAAAACGGCGAAGTTTCGGCAGAAAAACTCTAATACAGGTCCCTGGTAACAAGGAAGTAGATAAATCAAGTTGCTAAATTCAGGAAAGAATAGCTTTTAACACGTGATGTAGACACAATCCCAGTTTTGTGGGACCTTGATACCGAAAAATCCATTGACGGCAAAACGCCTGTCCGTCTGTGAACAACGCTAGCGGCTAAACTACTCAGCCGAGTTTCTCCAAAACTGATATTCCCAGATCCATCTGACTGATGTCGCGGCCCTTTGAATTTGAAACCGAAATTTAAATTTTCGACTATACTTTACATGAAAACATGAAATTTTTCAATTTTTTTGTAAAAATTGCATAATCGGTTTTGATTATACTTTGTTGGTAGAGAGTCTGAAGAATGTGTAAGAGAATGGCGCAGGTCTCATGTTGAATAAAAACAGTAATTTTCCAAAATTGAAAAAAAAATGTCAGCGTTTTCCTACAGCTAAATAAAATATGTTCCTTAAAAATTGATTTTAAAATCAAGTCATGTAGAATTTTTCGAAAATATGAATATTTTTCTCGTGATTTTGCGTTATGCAATTTTAATTTTTGTTTAAACAATTTTTTCTCAATAACGGATCCACCTTTTTTGATGAAATTTTGTTGATGGATAGTCTGAAAGACAAGAATATGGTTCAGGATTTATGTAAATTAAAAATGTAATTTCTTTGAAAATTAAAAATATCAAAATTTTTTCAGCCTCTTCCTACAACTACAATTATGAAGATAATTGTTTTTCTTAATGAAATGTATTCATAAAAACAGATCTACAAATAAGGTCATATTGAAATTTACGAAAATGAGTATTTTTGGACTAATTTGGCGTCAAACATAGACGCCCGCTTTTCATTTCCTGAGTTACGTAAACGTAAATTTAGGGGTGTTTTGAAGCCGCTAGATGCTACGTAAGTTAGAATTTGTAAATTATTTCATATTTTTTGTTCGTTTCTTTTTCGAGCTTTTGTTATGTTTTAATATTAATATTTTAGAAATTAATTAAATCTGTTTTAAATTGCGTCCTTTAATTAAATTAAATGTGAAAATGAATAGATAATTTCGCTTTTCTTAATAACATGTGGCGATGAAAAGTAAAGCATGTAAAAAGCAAGTAATTTTGAATATAAAACTATTCTATTTTTCTACCTTTTTTCATTTTCTTCCTAGCGGTGTCAACGATGCTAATTGGCAAATGCGTATCCCATACGAATTAGTGATCATTATTGCTTGTAACCCATTATTGTAATGCCGCACAGATAAGAGACGGCGACAATGACTGCTGCCTTTTCTTTCGAGTTAATATAAACTAATAAAATACGCATCGCGCATCGTTGGTACGTTTATGAAGAACGAGAATACACTGAATTCAATTGCAGAAAGCTCTTTTCGTTCTTTAAGAATTTTTTAAATAATTGTTAAAATGTGAGGCAAAATGTCATATAAAAATATTACAGAGCCATTAACAATATCGCGAAAAAGTATGCGTTGTTGTAGCACCACTAGATTTCATTTTTAAGGAATAAATTATTTAAGCATTCCAATTTATTTTATAGTTTCACTTCTATTAGCATTGAAACACGGTAATGAGAAACAACAACAACAACAACAACAATAATAATAATAATAATAATAATAATAATAATAATAAAATAAGCGATGTGGCTCAATGCGTAGCGCATGAAGGCGGGAGAGGTTCGACCTCGGGGAGGAATCCTATCCTGACTGAGCATTAATGTTAAGTCACCTCAGATACTAAAATATTTCTTTTGAAAACGCAGGGCCTTGCGTTTCTTTAAATCGGCGGGGGAATGTCAATTTTGGAGAAAATCGGTTGAACAGGTTAGGTGCTACCGTTGACAGCGCAGAGACGCCAGACCGAGACGTTTGCCGACACGCAATTTTTCGGCATCAGGGACTCACAAAACATTGACAATAACTTCACAACGTGAAAAGGAGGAAGAAATTTACTACATAAAGGAAAAAGATTTAACCGCGTTTTCGTTACCTTTTGGTAATAAGAATTTTTCTTATTGCCACTTTCCTGTGCACGATTACATTAATATTCTCTTCTTATAAAGGAATGTGAGAAAGTAAAATCAACGAGAAAGAGCGGGAACGGGCGAGAGAACCCCCGACCGTCCCAACCAAGCCTTGGACAGGCGCTTGTTTGGCCTGAAGAAGCTGAATGCAGCGAGTGCAAGCGCAGCCAGCGACCGGAAACGGAGGCGGCGCGGGCGGCGGCGGGCCTCGAACGGCAGACCGGCGATCCGCCGCTGAGCAGGAAGTGCGCGCCGGCTGCGGGGCTGGAGCGCCACGAAGCGGCGTGCCTATTCTGCAGTTTGCGGTCAGAGGCCCCACACGCAGCCCGCACCCGGCAGCGGCCCCGCACCCGCCCCTCCCGCACCCACCCGCCCCCCCCGCCGTGCCACGCTCACCCTCGCCCCGTCGCGCCCGCCCGCCCAACATTATTTATTATTAATTTTGTATTAATAATAAATAAATTATTATTGGTATTATTACTGTTATCATCATTATTATTATCGTTGTTTTAACTGCTGTTTTATTGTTTCTATGATTATTATTGTACCATTATTATTATATAATTTGCGTGTTAACTGTATTATCTTATTTATGTAATTAGCTGCCACCGGTTTATGCCCATTTGCAGTTCAAATAAATTTATCTTATCTTTATCTTCACATCATAGGACATTTTATTACTTGTTATCAGCTTACACTCCCTCCCTTCAATTAAATATTCGAATGCCTTTTGGCGCTCTAGAAAGCCTAGACCCTACCCTATACTCCGTAGCTTTGCAGTGATACGTAAGCTCATTGCCGATGAGATCTGCCTCCTGCCGTAATATTCCTGATAATCCCGGAATGGCGTTTAAACCTTGTTACGTGTAGTTTGGTGGCGACCATGTGGTGTTCGCGTAGCATACCACAGCCCATTACAAAGCATATTCCCTGTAGCGTAAATTCAGTCACACACGTTCTCCATACACGCATTTCAGGCGGGGCAGGCGATAACTACGAAGGAATAGGCTCTTGAATGATTCATTGATTAGTGTTTGCGGGCGCGTGAACTGCTAGGGTCATTCATCTCGTAGGTGTTGAGCATGTTTTTTTTTATCGCGACACGTGGTGGTGATTCCGATTCCTCACTGGTCGGCGACATTGTGCGCCGACGTTCACGTCAATTTAAGGGGTTTTCTTCAACCTGGTATATCCCACCAGCAGGATACCGCCCCAGACAGTACAAGCGGTAAGCCCCCGACTGATTTCTCGACATCTGTGGTCGTGCCGTACATGTACGTGTGTATATGTGCGTGTGTGTGTGTGTGTAAGTTGTGAAAACAGAACAATGAAGAAGAAGGAAAGATCGCGAACGGTGAGTGACCCGTTCATTGTCTGCTCCATCTTTCGCTATATGTTCATCTAAGAACCTATGGAAAGCTACCGATCAGAGAAGCCGACCGCTAGAATACTCCTCCAGACAGCGGCTGAGTGCGACGTAGCTATCTAGAAAGTGTCGAATACCCTGCAATCATCAGGACTTGAACCCTGGGGCTTCATGGTCAAAAGCTTTGCGGTAACAATTGACAACCTGCGCAATCTAGATTGGTAATAGGATCTTTACAATTTATACAGGTGGGTAGGATAGACAACATGACATAACAGTAAAGTAAACATTTATCCTCAAGGCCGAACTCGAACCACTACGATACGGAAACCAGTAGATTACATATTTAAGAATAAAGTCTTGAATTACATTGTCAAAAAAAGACGTTTTTTTGACTTTCTCTTTCTTATTCTTTGGAAGTTTTTGCTGCAACTATATATAAATTTAATTAAAATACAGCAGAAAAATTACATTACATTACTTAAAACGCGTCGCAGTATACGAATAACAACAAACACGCTCGGTTGAATAACACCTTTTACGATAGGAATTACTATAAACCGCTTCTTCTATTCATGTATTCAGAACAAAATCTACAGAGGGGGTGTCTACCCGTGCAACCCGGTGGCAATAAAACACCATTTCAAGTGATACGAATCTGCAGTCACCTCCGCGCAGGCAAAAGGAACACGTGTCCGCGTGTGGAGTCTCCGAAGCGGAACATGATCTCGTCAGAAGCAGCGGAGTAAAAAGGGGCGAGAACGGAAGCAAAGCGCGATGCACTTACAACCGACGCCTCCGCAGTCGTTTTTGTCGGGCGCCGCTACCACCGCAGCCGGGATAGGATTCCACAGGAAGAACCCGCAAAAAGCAGTCAAAGAGTTTTTGTTCGTTACGGAATGGAATTCTCGGATTCCGCAGCGTGAACTTCGATTTTAGTGATAAAGTGGTAATGGCGAGTAAACAAGAAAAGATTCAGCGGTGAACGCCACATCTCGAGGTGTTCTTTTCCTCCCGTTGTACTATACATCGTGAGGTGTTGGAGGTAATACAGGATACACTTTTACAAGTTTCAACCCGTTAGGTAAATCTGGAAAACAACCGCCGCCATGTACATTAAATAATTTCGTTTTGTAACTGGGGCAATACCTGTCCCTGAATTTCAACTTTAATATAACATAAAAAAATATATTTTTTAAAATGATACTATGACATCTACACGACTATTTCTCAAATAATTTTTCAGATACTTTTCAGGAATGATTTTTACGACCCACGGGGAATTTCAGTTTTCATCTTTTTTCGTTCGTTTGTTTATGTATAGTTAGGGTTTAACCTAGTCCATTTCAGCTTAAATCGCAAATAAGCGTATTAATGTTCACAATACATAAAATGGGTGGACAAATTCCGAAGTAGTGACAGTCTCGATGCATACTTCAGATTTAAGTGAGATAAAATGGTCATTAACTAACTGCAGTAGGTAAAGTATGTTACAATGTCGCGGAGTAGCAGATGTAATGTGCTAGGTTATATAAATCGGTGCTAGAGGTAACTATATAAGACCAGTAACAGACTAGATATATATAGTTTAGATTTCTATCATTAGCCGCATATTTCTATTTACTTGTTACTCTAATTTATGTCTAATCTAACCTCATTCTACATCTCAGTTGACGCTTCGCTACGTATTATGTCGTTGGCGCGCAGACTTGGTCCTTTGACCCTCGCGATTTTGGTAAAACACACTTGTGTCTGTGCAACGCATAATTGCGATAAAGCGTGAGATAATCTTTAGTTAACACAATGGACCGGTACATTATATGTGCATTATTATCAAATTGGTTCAAATTTAATTTAAGCTTCATTATTTGATCAACAATACATCTTTTAGCTAAGGAAAAAGGGCTGTTATAAAAACTACCAAAGAAAAAATGTAATGTAACTGTTATAAAATAGCCTTATACAAAAGCTTTTACACGAATACACCGATAACTTTTCTATGCACACTCACAAAAATAACGATTTCGATCAATGAGTTTTTAATTTTTAATTGATTGATACTTTTATTTTACGACTCAAGAAAGTAAGTTAGAAAAGATACTCACCTCTGCAGCAGCTGCCCTGTTGGTGGATAGGCTGATGACACAGGTTGCATGGTCGGGGTCTCTTGAAGACTTTGCAGCGGAAGGTATGGCTTTGTGAGTCCGCATCCGGCTGCAAATAAACAAAAAAATAACATCAGCGATCAATTCCAATGCGTCATTCCAAGTTAAAAACAATCGAGATGTTGAGAGGCGACCTACGCACCGATAAAAACGCCATGACGCCAACTACATTACGTGACAGTGATGACACTGGAAGCGAGCTTTCTGTAACTTTTCGTCAGTTTACTATACGGTTACTGTTTCTTAAATAAACGATTCCTTCTCCTTCATTATTAACACATCTCACAGTATTAATCTTTCTCTACTCGCACTCCTCTTTATCACGTAACTTCTCTCGCGGTGTACTAAAAGAGCCAACAAAGGAACAATAACTGCGATAAATTAGTGATATTTATTGAAAAAAATGATAACTTATCCGGATAAAACTATGTTTGGTTTAATTGTATGGTACATGTGAAATTTACAATGTGAAATGAATTGCGTATCTCTAATAAGCCGGCGTAGTACATACTGATGATGATGATGATTATGATTCCAAGAGCCTTTAGCTCTCTCCTCTAAGAAACCTATGATACTTTTGAAACAAAATGTGGTGTTTGATAATTTTATATACTAAGGAAAGCGAATTCATATATGAACTGGTGACTGAAATATAAACTGTAAGTCGACAAATAAAATATATTTTATATTCAGCGTAAGTGAAAACAAAATTAAAAGGAAGTACTAAATCGGATTGACACTATCTTAGCGTACACCCTGAAAAAATCCTGGATGCTTCTCTACTCAAATGTCATCTGAAGCTACCAGTGTTTTGTTTCTATTGATCGCAACGGACGTCTAACTAAAATCCTTTAAGAACACCAGTGCTTAAAAATGGCTTTCTTACCTCTATTTGGTTGCAAATGTTCTAAACGGATCAGAATCGTGACCATGGCGACCACGCTGCAATTCGCGCGTAGGGACAGCGCTTGACTTGGAACGAATTCGTTCAGCGGTTCATTGTTATTTGTAGTGTGAAATAACGCACGGCTAACAAATTATCTTTCAGACATTAGGCAAGCTGCGTTTATTATTAGCAATTAGTAAAATTTCAAGTATCTATTGACAACAGACATATCAAAGTATTGTTTCAGTAAATGCCATTGCTACAGCTACATTATTAAAATTGAAGTGTTTATTTGTGTTTTCAAAATACCTGCCTCTTGATAGGTCAAGGATTTTACAAAAACCCACACAATTGTTTTTCTTCTACGTATCAGACCGAGCTACTTTCCGAATGGATACTCCTTTTTAATACAATTTTTTTACTGGAAAGTAAAGTATTGTGTAGAAGATAAGTTGGGATGCTGGTTTCATTTCATTATTTTCTATACAAATGTAAATAAAAGAAACTGTGTAACAACTAGTTCATCCTAATTACTTTTCTCACGATAACGTCTTTCAAACAGGATGATTTTTGATCATGGTAGATCATGGCCAAAGATCTTTTCTTACGATGGTCGGCCACGACTGAACGGGATTATTAATCCAATTTAGTTTTTATTACTGGGAGTAAATCATGAGTTTGCAACTATGTAGATCATACTGTTTACCTCTGACAGTAGATGATTAAGAGAACATTGCAGAAGGGAAAAGATAGACTAGAGCTTGATGTAAAAGAATTAAGTGATATGAAAATTTCTCGCGATTCCGCAATCAAATTAGAAAACATAGTCTAGAAAACGGATGGCAAATAAATGACCCGTTGAACTGTCTCTGATATATAATTCCATTTACATTTTCACACAATAACAATTGTTAAAGATAATTAATATCTTACGTTGGTTGTAATATCTGGTTAACTCTGCACCCAAATTCACACAATCATTTAATTTTATTTTCATGATAGGTAGGCACCCCACGCAACGCTGTTCATTTAACTACAACAATAAAACACTTCCAAGAGAAATCTTTCACGATAGGCGGGGTGGGGATAGTCAGAATTAATTTTTTTTCAAGCATATAGATAACTTTGAAAATAAATACCAGACCCCGCGAAGTATTTAAGTTAGTCTTCAGTAAAGGAAATCACGTTCACCCAATACTTGCAGATTATATGATAAATAGAAAAAAGTTAAAGTATTGTGTTCTTCAATACTGTTTATCTTTCGTCAAGCATGGAACAGGTTTCATATTACCTACTTATTTTTTTCGCTAGCTACAATTATCAGTTAATAGATAAGATAATTCAAAGATAATTCAACTGTCCAGAAAATTGGTAAAACTTAAAACCACCACATTTTTTAATTATTTAAATGAAATTACTGGGATTAAAATATCCCAAAATAAGTCCGTTAAAAGAACTCTGCGTGGCAAAAAAGGAAAAACGGATAAGAAAATTTTAAAATGGTGATGAATTACAATATAGCTGATTGTAATAGGAATATTGGATGTCTGTTTTTGACCACGCCACAGCCATCGGGTTAGAACATTTATGACAGGGAATCAAACCCTTATCCTTACACAGAGTAGTTCCAGCTATTATTTTTCTCAGTATAAAAACTGCACAAGGTATAACTCATTGAAGAATAGTCATCATCCGAGTCAAAGTTTCTGAAATAACAATTACGCCAATAACCAAAATTACGTTAGGAAAATCAGATATAGGTGTTCTCCAAATGAACCAAAGAGCTCATCTCATACACTTTTTTCACGCTACATTTACAAATGAATGCCAATATCTTAAGAAGGAATTCAAAAATAGAATATTGCTTTTACCGCAAATCGGTTGCTTACACTATTCAGATCGGTATACACTCTACTCGAATTGGCGATAGGTGAGGTCCCAATCTTGACACGGAATTGGTGAAGATTTACAAAAATCAAAACGAACACGGAGTACATGAAATAGGGGTGTCCAAAAGACGTCCTATTTACATTAACAATATTAAAATAACCACTATTGCTTGTAACGGTATGGTAACTGTGAAGATAACACGATATGATGATGATAGGGGATAGGGGGTGATAGGACGAACACAATATAACCATGCGCGAGCGAAGGGGACTCGAATCCGCGATCCTTCGGTCCGAGATCGCTGAGGCACTATTGCCGTAGCGATCTCAGCCACCGAATCTGCAATTCCCATTTTTATATTGCATTTTAACTCAAATTTCCAGAATGGTAAAAGGGGTAATGGAGTATAATTCCGAACCTTTTTTACAGGGAGAGTCTTGGGAGACTCCAAAGGGTGAGGTGTGGCGGAATCAATATTGCCAACACCTTTTCTTTTGTTATTAGATGGTACCAACTTCACCAACGATATTATCAACAATGTTGGCTTTAAATTTGAAATATGTCTCCCGTGAAATATTTCGTGAATTGGCCCATCAGAGAAGGGCGTTTCGAACACTGTTGAACTCAGTTAGGTAGGCCAAACATTTCTACTTAATTACGAGTGCCTTTCAACACACCACCTGACAAACATTAGTCACCACAGGATAATTAGCTTGACGAGTAATCATTGAATCGACACCAACAGGAATCTTAGAGCGTATCTTAGAGCGTATCCCGAATAGAAATGATACCTGGAGAGCGTATAAGTCGGTGAAGGATTTCACGTTCTCGCGGGGGCGGTACATCGTCATTTCCGGTACATAACATTCACTATTACCAAATTAGTTGGCATGCCGGGAAACAAGAAATATGCATGCATTCATTCATTCGTACACCTACCTATGTCATCTCATTCATTCATTTTCCTACCAATGTCATGCCACCTCACTCACCTACGTCACCTCACTCACACACTTACTCATTCGAATGAATTCCATACATATTTCATAGACGACCCTTTAGCAAACATCAATTAGGTCACAAAAAATATCTACACGCGCGTTCGTTGCATCGAACATCTCCCTTCATTGTATTTGTTTGCTGTAGTTTTTGTTTTTCTTCCGCGCGCGCAGTCACCGTCCGCGCAACGCGCACCAGCACCCTTGTTCAGCGTCGTCCTGCCTTGCTGCGCGGGCAATTGCAGGTGAGAGACGCGAGCGGCGGCGGCGGCAGGGCTTGTAAACTGCATCTTTACGACGCACGCGGACACGCGTGTTCCGAAGCGGCTTTGATTCCCGCGCCGCCGACCAACAGGCAACAAGGCGCCAACGACTCCGAAGACACAGATTGCCCTTGCATGTCGGCTGCGTGTCGACAGCAATCTGCAGCGGCTGGCGAATCGCTCTTGTTCTATTTTCGTAAGTGATTTCATCTTCAAAGATTTCTCTTGGGAGGGTTTTATTGCCGTAATTAAATGAACGGCGTTGGGTCGGGGTGTAATACAGTGCCTACGGAACCGATCATGAAAATTAAATTAAATGATTGTGTGAATTTGGATGCAGAATTAATCTGACGTTACAACCAACTTCAGACATGAATTATCTTCTACAATTATTATTTTGTTCAAGTGTAATCAAAATTATATTTTGGAGAAAGTTCAACAACTCATTTATTTGCCATCCATATTGAAGGCTACTCTGACAGATTTTTCTAAATTGATTTCGGAATCGCGACAAATTTTCATCTCAATCAGTTGTTCGCTTTTTATCTTTAAATTATGGTCTACTTGGAATTGTAAGTCATTTATTTTATCTGCCACTGCCAAAAGACATAGCCATAAACTAAATCCTGAAGATTAAGAAGGGGTGTTATTTTTTATTTATTTATTAATGTCTTTCTATTTTAGAGGGTCTTTGCTCACGTAGTCTTCCTCCATTGACTACATGAATGTTGCTGTGCATTCAAATTTCCTTCATTACATCGTGTATCACTCTTATAAAATCTCAACATTAAATCGCCCAATCACGTACGAAGTAAAAAAAGTACGATCGCATCTAAGAGGGCGGGTTCTGGTGAAGATGAAAGATGACAGTTCTAGCAACATTTTAGTGATATTAATTATATTAACAAGTTTAAACTTAAAAAACATATTCTGCGCTCTAATAAAATACATAAAACGTTTTCAAAACTGTGTAAAATTTCATTCAATTTCCAATAAAACCATTTTTCTACCATATTCATTTGTATTTAAAGAGGCGGCAGTTCAAAATAGATTGTTAATAAGGTTCTTTCCTTCGTAACTTAGTTGGATAATTTTCTATATTAGGTTTCTATTGTTTAATTTAACATTTGTAATACTTTTACTTCTGTATAACGTATTTTGGCTATTATTCCATATCTCAATTTTATTTTAGTTAAAAGCTTACTTGAACTGCACCCGAGCACACGTAATTGCGCAATAGGGTGCATCTGCTATGGTTGTTAACTTACGTCAAAATGTTTAATATGTATTGTGCGCCAGGGAAGTCTCTCCACAGTGGCACATGACTGGTTAGAGTGCTGCCAACACAAATTATGTTGGTAGCATCAGCTGCGGAATGTAACCAAAGAAAACGAAAATGACGTACTCACCACAAAAATAACAGATGCTGGAAGTGGTGTCCCTTTCCCTTAGCACAGTAACCTGGTTGCCACCAGCGTAGTTACAATATTTAACAAGAGACACTTACTCGGTGTGGAGAGACTTTCCTGGCCCATTGTATTATTACTATTGTTATTAAAATTATTATTATTATTATTATTATTATTATTATTAATTATTATCAGACAAATACAACCATGCCTAAGCAGGACTGGAACCTGCAGCCTCCTCGGCGCAGATGGCGGCTGCGTCAACCGTCTGCGCCATTTGGCCGACATTCATTATTATTATTATTATTATTATTATTATTATTATTATTATTATTATTATTATTATTATTATTGTCATTGTTATTGTTCATATTCTCACCAATAATATTATTTTCTCCTGCTAATATTAGTAAGTGTTAAAAGTCGTTAGAAAGCGAGGTGTTTTAGAAAGCAAAATTTTGGGAAATTTGCGTTTCCGAATGGGCACGAGCTGCGCTCACCGCGTCGCTCTCCTTGCACGAGCTGGCGACGCTCTCCCAGGAGGCAGCTCGCCTCAGAGGCCCAGGGCACGGCTGCATGGCGGCGACCTCAGCGCGCACGTGGGCGCATCACGTGGACCAGCAGCTCCTCCCCTCCCCTCCCCACTCCACTCCACTCGCTCTTCCTCTACGCCCCGGCAACACGCGACGACCACCCGTCGGCTATCGGGCCCAGGGATCCTCCTCGTAAATCACGAATCGCCCGAGTTCGTTTATCCTCCTCCGAAGCAACCCCGAACAGAGCGGATTTCGTTATAAAAATCCCTTAAAAGATCGAGAGGTTAATGACTTCTAATTTTTTAAACACAGTGTTGGAACGTTCCCCTCTTGGGCTGAGAAATTGTCGTTTCAAACAAGTCGGCGTGTAATAGGGGACTCTCCGTTATTTTTGTGGCGCATTAATTTTCTACGGATCCCATTGGTTGGCGGCACACTCAGCTCGCGTTGTTTTGTTTTTCAGTCGGCGCACGTCGTTAATGGTTTATATGTTGATGACACATCTATCGATGTCTCTTATTGTGCCGCACAATGGAATTCGCTGCCAAGCGGGGTAGAATGGGCGTATATTTCAAACGCAGTACGCTGATATTTGATACTCGGGATGTACGCCTGTTGTTGAAGGGGAACACTCTCGGGTTAAAAATAACGGCGATGGACTCGTAACGCACAGCTTACATCCCCTTCAACGAAACCAGAACAGAGTTCCTTTTGTCCGAAAGCACGTTACGAGACTTGCATCACAACTGACAGTGAATCCGCGATGACGACACTTCTGCAGGCAAACACATGAACGACTTCTATTCCTGACACGACACTTCGCACACGCGGGGATGGAACAGCACTCAGTGCTACCAACCCACCCACAAACACACACAACCGCACTCGCCGGATTTCGCTGAGACCACGTCTTCACATTGCACGTCTTGTAATCACCACCTGCCGCGAACACATTTAAGAAATCACTGGTCACAAAGGTTCACGTCGCGGGTGATCACCCAACACGAAGTCTGGAAAGCGACCGCGAGGTGAAGCAGGCGAGAGTGATGGTGAGCTGTGGTGAGCCGCTGGGTCGACCGCATCTGCAGCACTGCCCGCACGCGATCGGCTCGTTGCACTCTCTTCCTGTAGCCACGCCCCCGTGCCGATACCGCCCAGCTGCTGATAAGACACGGCTATCTGCCAGTGCAAGCCCGTGCCTCCCCCGCTTGAGACGTCAGCGCATCTACGTGCCGACTTCGCCCCACGAGAACACTTCGCAGTAATCCGCACTCGAAACGATGGCAACTGTGACAGGATGCTGAACGAATCGAGAAGGTTGATGTCACCTTCACAACGGTAGCCGGGCGAGAAAGTCGTCGTTGCTGTTGTCGAGAAAATACGAGGACCACTTGGCACGGTTTCCAGAATACGTAATATTCTTGATCGTCAACAAAATTGCGTCATAACTGCACAGTCCAAGACAGGTTATTGGGTACCGGTGAGAACGTTACCTGCACGAGCGCCTTGATGGAACACTCATGGGTAGAGCAGAGCTCAGAAAGGCAATGTTTTTGTTGAAATTTTGAGATTATTGTAAAAACTAGGTCACTACTCGACAGTCCACCGGAAATTACGGAATTGAAACAGTACGTGTAGCTATATAATTATGCGTTTGCAACAGATGCTTGATGGGACGATTTTCTAGGATTCTAAATGTGGTACTGTGAAGTGTAGACAGCCTGTAGTCGTTAATTCAGAAAGGCAATAAAACACAAGATTCAATTTACATGCAAATCTTCTTCGTTGAGAAAATTAGGTCACCACCAGTCCAACTCAATCCAAGAAATGCGTGCTGTTAGCCAATGGAAGCGTGTGTTTCGAAGCGTCTAATGTTGCTGCCCTCTGGACAACAGTAATGTTTTTTAACAGCAATGTCCACAATCACTAGTCTCTAACGTCTTGTGGGTATACCACGAACTGACAGTTTATCACTTCGAATTTTCTGGAACTTCACCGTCACTGAGTGTCACCAGACAGAAACCATTCATTCCTCGTTCGGACAGTTGGCCTTCCTGCCACCCACCGGCCCGGCCAGTTCATTCCTTCTTCGACCAGTCTGATGTCACTGCTCCTTCACGTAGCAACGTCACACGGCTCTTCAGCTGGAGGGCCCCGCCAGAGGCAGTGGTGAGAGTAGTAGAGCTTCTCGTGCACCAGCGCGACTCAAACTGCGCGCAGGCCGCCGTCACCACTCACTAGCGCAGCTGCTGCTCCACACGCATCGCTCGCTGTCCGCCGCCGCGCGCCGCCGCCGCCACTGCCTCCGCCGCCGCGTTTAGCGCCCACCGCCGCCGCCGCCGCCTTTCGTCGCGCCTGGCGGCAGCCCCTTCCTCAACCAGCCGACACCCACAGCTACAGCACACCCGCGCGCCGACGCCCCGCCCGCGCCGTCAGTGATTCATTCGCCTTGAACCCCCCTTCCCTCCCCTTCCCACCACACCCCTTGCCGTTCTTCCCCTCCTCCCCGCGACGTTTCTCTTATTGTCTCCGCCGCCGCGTCTGCCAGAGGAGCGTGGTGCGCGTCCGCCGATTTGGTCGCGCCTGAGGTGCAGCAGGCGGCTCCCGGTGACTCTGCGGTCAACCTGCTTGTGTGTGTGTGTGTGTCAGTGAAAGCGCATGCGCATGTGTTGAAGAGTGTGCGAGTTAGGTGGGCGTAATGTGAGTGGGTGTGAAGAGAGGTAGATGGGGAGACAGAGAGACGAGTGTGTGTGTGTGTGTATGAGTGAGAGAGAGAGAGAGAGAGAGGGAGGGACAGAGTACGATAATGTGAGTAAATGTGGAGAGAGGGTGACAGCGAGAGGTAATGGAGAGAAAAAGAGAGAGAGGGAAGAGAAACAGAGGGAGAGAGGGAGAGAGTGGGCAGTGGCGGTGCTAGAGCGCGACTCGAGAGTGTGCAATCCGTAAAAAAAGTTCAGATCTTTCCTTACACGACGTGAATGGATGGAGATGCGCTTTTGATAGTTGATTTTGTGGCGATCTTATTGCGTTGCAGCAGATTGTTCTGCCGTTGCAGGCTAGTAGGTGTGGCGTATATGGCTACGTTTTCACACTGCGTCGTTTTCACACTGTGCAAGTATTGAAAAGTAATAAATATGAATGTAAGTATACAAAATGCGCGGTAAATGTATGTATGTGTGATCTTCGTTTATGTAAGATTTTATTGTTATAATGAGTTTAAAATCATATCTAACTAAAGGAAATTAAAGTTCGCTTACACTCAGCTGAATAGATACTAGGAGTATTTAACTTTATTTACTAAAATTAAATTTATTTACAAGTTAAATCACTTTTAATTTTAGTCTTTCTCTGTTAAGAAACATTTGTAAATAAGGATTATAAAATATTGCAGAGATTACTACCGTGTAAATGTTCAAATTAAAGGATAGACACAAAGGAAAAACTTTTCAGTTCGTTGTAAAAAAAAATATTTTTTTTTTCGCTATTGATAGTCACTGAACTGTCTAGCGCTCACCGAGCATTCCAGCATCTGTCTAATAGTCTATACAAGCTAAATATTAAAAAAATCAGTTGAATGGCGAATGTAGTTTACTAAGAGAAAACGAATTTTATTTATGTATAAAAGAGATGTACAATATCTGAAGTTGAATACTTTACGAGCGTTAAAGAATATCTCAACACATTTGGGACGTTATGCCCCTCGAATCTGTTGAATTTCGAATGGAATTTAGTTAGAGAAAACTAGATTTATTGTCATCAAAATGTATAATATCTGGTAAGTATTTCAGTTTCAATATCTAATAACATTGAAGAATACTATAAAATATTTAGGGAATTTTATCCGGGGAATCAGTTGAATATCGAATGGAAATTAATGAAATTATTTAATTAGAGAAAACAAATTTCATTAATGTAAAAAAAAGTGTAATATTTGATGCTGAATATTTCAGTTACAATATCTGATAGCATTGAAGAATACGAAATCATATTTAGGGCATTTTGCCCGTCAAATCAGTTGAATATAGAATGGAAATTAATTAAGTTTTTTAATTAGAGAAAACGAGTTTTACTTATGTAAAAAAAGAGATGTGTAAAATTTGATTGTGAATATTCCAGTGTCAATATCAAATAGCATTGAAGAATACGTAACGCAATTAGGGCGTTGCACCCTCTCCGCGCCCCAACCGCGCGTGTGATGCAGCGCACGCAACTCTGCAGCCGGAGGCGCCTCGGCGCGCCGTCAAGGACGAAGGGTCGCCGGGACTTAATTAAATTCTCGCGCGCGCGAGCTCGCGTGCGTTGACAAGTGTTCGCAACGCCGACAATGCGGCGAGAGACCGCTCTCTGGGAGAAAAGTCTGTTGCGCGGATGGCTGGACCTAGTTGTGATGCAGGATCTGAGCGGCGCACCGCGCGTCTTGCATGCAACACAGACCACGCCCTACCGCTTCGTTAGGGTGATATTTATGCCAAACCGGCCGGTGCGGGGTCGAGATTTTAATCCGTTGTTTCGTACGAGACAAGCCGCGGAGAGTCGAATTGAAAGGAGGTGGTGTCACAGACGCTGCATTGATTCCGTTCGAAATCCTCGTCGTTAGCGTGGCAGGAGATACAAACTTCTGACGAAACTGTTATCAGGCGGGTGACGGATGTCGACACAAACTCCATCTAATAGCTCGTTAAATTCTTTTAGATGCCTCTCATGCCACACAGTCGTCCTCGGTCGTCGGAAACTCCAGACGCCTGGCGTCGTTTTATGTGTAACACATGTCAAGCCTGCGCTCTCGTCACGCGCGCGTTGGCAAGCCTGGCGCGCCCCGCTCGTGGGAGGCTGACGCTGTTGCTCTCGCGACGCGCGACTCAGCGACTGTCACGGCGTGTTCACGCGTGTTTAGACAACCCGGGAGGTCGTTGAGAGAAATCCGGGCCGCGCTTGCATAACGCACCGCTCTCGACCTGATGGGCGGGCGCGGCGGTGGTATGGGTATGTGGGTGGGTGCGGGGAAACAGGGCGGCGCGGTCTGGTATGGGTCGGACCTGGGTTCGTACCGCGACGCCACCCACGTCGTCGCGAAACCCGATCCCGCACGATCTCGGGGCAAATCAAAGAGCAAAAGCGTCCCACGGGCGCGCCGCTGCCTCGGGCCTCGGCGCTGGAAGTCAAGAGGCTTCTCTGTGAACTTGCAGAAGAAGGTTACGAGGTTGGTTGGCGCTGGGTCGCGCAGACGATTGAATTGAATTCAATAGTTGCAAATCGACGAGAGTTGCAAATCGCTTCCTCTGTCTTCTTTTTGTAGTGTGTTTTCTTTTCAAATTGCGAACAACATAAATTCGCCTCAATAAATCTGTTCGCGCCTGAATATATCTAATACTGAATATGCTATGTTACTTACATTAATTGATAGATTATTAAATAAAACATATTCACTAGAATCTTTACACTTTAACAGCTAACCAAAATGAAGCATGAAAAATAATGTGCATGTGTAACATTAACAATGAACAAAACAAATGTTTCAAGATATTAAAATATACTATGTAATGTACGAACGAGAAAGAATTTTCTGGGGAAAAAAATTGTCCTTTATTTTTGATTAATGAAATGTGAATTTGTGCTCATCGTCCCGAGTTATTTACCAAATGGCGTTTTTATAATGATCGTATATAGTTAGACGTAAATTAGAATTTCATTTAAAATTTATATTTTCACAAACTTTCAATAAATATTAAATAATTAGTACCAACAAAGTAATTCCCCAAAACAAACATAAAGTAATCAACATCGCAAATAAATGCTACGTTCCTACATCCACTTCATGCCACATGATCTTTTCGCAGTTCTTAACCTTTACGCAACTCAAAAAAAGACCAAACCACGCGCTATGGTCTGGGGCGACCGCTCCCTTCTCCGCACCACGCTCCCTCGCTCCACTCCACGCCACACCCCGCCACGCCACGCCACGCCTCCGGCAGCGGACAGAGACGCGCCTGTCAGCGGCAGACACACACACACACGCACGCACGGGGTTCTTCGGCTCACCCGGGGATTCGGTTTCCGAGTCGGTCGGTCCCTCGTTCACGCACCGCTGCAGCCTCGCCAGTGACAGCCCAGCCTTCCGCCGGTCCGCAGCACGTGAAGTTAAATAGACAAATAATTCGATCGTTGCAATAACGGCGCACCACACCTAAAAACCTCTTCCACATTTAGTAATCTCGCCAACCTATTATTTATCCAGCAGATGCACTTCGTGTATCATTTACCCGGCACTCGCTGCTTATAAAATCAAGGGTTGTCCACACAAACATTGAGTTTTACGCGGCACCGCCCATACCATCACAGCCCAAACTGGTTCCCGGTATCACTCATTGGACGTCAACATTGGAACTTTGGGAGGGGGCTGCACCTGGATTTGACACCAAACCATCGGTCCGTGGTTTATATGTTTGCGCGCGTTCACGCACAATGCTGCCTTGTGGAGGCCGATGTGGTTCTTCCAAGGCTCCCGCGTATTGATTAACATCCGCTGGATAAAGCAGCTCCTCATGAAGTTCTGAACAAATAAACCGTCTCGTTGGGCCGAAGACAGCCGCTGTTGATACTGGCTAGCGGGGTCGTTGACCGGCTCGGGAGAGTGTCTCGTGTGTCTTGGGATCACTGGAGCATCTGCAGTGTGAACGAGATAACATTTCAAGCGTAATAATAATTTTATGTTAAGTACACACACGCGCTGCCAAGAAATTCAGAGTAGACAGCTTCAGGATTTAAAAATTCAAACAAAATTCCTCTCCATAAATACTCGTATTAAATAACTTCGCCCCGCGCCTGGTAAGGCATTAAGAAACTTATGAAAACGAATCTGAGTTATTTGAAGACTATTATCACTTCATGTCACGACAAGGTCACATAAAATCAAAGTCGTTGGCAATATGTATTCAGGGTTTCCAATTCACATCTCCATTCACACATCTCGTCCAACCACAGCCTCTAAAACTTGTCCATTGCAATAACACCACTCGATACTAGTGTACAGTTCGTTAGCACATCACGCGCCCTGCATCGACCGTCAGACCAAAGCGACGCGCAAGGCCAGGCCGAAGGTCGGTGCGCGCCGCCAACGCAGCGGCCGTGAAACTTCCAGAAGGCGGTCTACACCAGCGCGACGTGTCGCGTCCCCAAACGACACCACAACACGGCTACACGACGGCGGCGCCGACACTGGGGAGTCGGACGCCGTGTCGGGCGCGCACGGGCTGATCGGCCGGCCGGCTGGTGGGCGGGCGGGGCGTCGGCGGTCGGCCGTCGCGACGCCTCCGCACACGCCGCCGCCGCCGCCGCGCGTGGGAGCGTCTCGCCGCCACGTGCGGTTGCTCCAGCTCTCGCGTCTCGCCCTGCGCCGACCGGTGACTGCGCAGTCTGCTTCAGTTCTCTGGGGCTCGGGCGACCCGCCCTCCTTAGTGTACAGAATAGTGATGCGATATCGATAACAAAACATTAATGTTCAAAATTACGAATGTTTGTGCCACCGCGAACGTTAAAATAATATCGATGTTCTGCTCATGTGCAGTTCCAGTTTCGCACCATTTTAGTGCATCTGCGCCTGCGCAGAAGATCAATAGGGCTGACGGTATGGCGTGCGCAAACTCCCTATTGAAGCATCGATGTTAAAAATATATCGACTACAAACCATCGATGTTTTAGACTGGTTTAGTAACCTCTAAGATTAAATCTGTGCATTAAAATTTAATTTGATAATGGTCGTGTTTATGAATTCGCCAAATAAGGGTACGAGAAGAAAGGGCAGGCCCAACGCCCACAGGATCTCATCTCAATGCGGTCAGGGTCTCATCTCGTCACGCCCACAGGATCATATCTCAATGTGCGAAATGAATATGAATAAAGAGGAAATGCAAGGGCATTGAGGCGTTTCGGGCGAGAGATTTTGGTCGAGGAAGGTAGTACAAACAGCAGTCCTTTGTGTCCAACACATGAATAATAGTGGCACCATCAGTTATTATTTCATATGTTAACTTTCACAGTAGTGTGATCATTGGAGTTTTTCATTCTGAAACAAAACATCGGAAAAGGAAAAACATCGATCATAAAACATCGATGTTGGAAAAATATTGGCGTTAAAACATCGATGTTTAAAACATCGATTTTTGTACCAAACCATCAATGTTTTGAAAACATCGACATCGATGTCGCATTTACAGAGTAGGTTCAGTACTACACAGTGTGAAACTCGAGGGCTCTCAGCTGCCCTGAGCGATGGCACTAGAGCCACTTTTTATACAGTCCCGATTGCTCTAATACATACAGTCGTGATTGCTCTAAAAACAGGGATCTTCAACCAGGGTTCGCGAAACTCTGGGGTTTCCTGGAACGTTCTCCTGACGTTTATGGTTGTGTGTGGCTTATAAGAGTAGCTGTGTGTAAGGAGAGAGATCTGGATAAAGAATAGGAAGGTAAGATTCAGCGAAGTCCATGGCCCGTCTGTTAGTGCACTGCTCCTGACTACGCCAGGTATTAGACGGACAAACCAAAAAAACTACCGACCAGAGGCTGACTTTACAATTCTCCTTCAGAGAGCGAATGCATTACACTTAGTTATATATCTAATGCCAAAAATCAGCCACTTTCGGAAGTCGAACTATAGGACATCCCGACCAGAGTCACTGCAGAGACAGCAGCCGTGTTGTCTCTGAGCTAAACTTAGCATAAGATATGCCTTAGAGGTTCTGTATACAACGCACCCCTATCTGAATCCCCAGAGGCACTTCGTGTCTCATGGTAGGGTAGCCAATGTAAGAAAAATATGCTTAAAAGTATTTTAGCGCAGCACGGTACGTAAAGTAACATTATGTTAATTGTTTATTTTTATTATTTAGGTTGTCCCACCACATGTACCTTGGCAAAATGTTATCATCTTCGGCCCTCATATATGTTACTCTTAGAAGTTTCTAACATTTATTTTGAATCATTTGAATTTTTCACACAGCTGCTGCAGGCCTGCCCATAATAGAGACGGATGGCCTACGGCTCAGAGGAGCCGTGGGTACATGGTTGGCCCTCGCACAACGCTTTAAGTGAAGTTCTGTGAAGATTAGAATCGTAGAGAGATGACTTTGAGGAATGCATTAAGGAATGGGTGATGGGAAGTGATATCTGCCGTTTCTATTGCTTTTTGCAATGCTTCTGGTAATATTTCTTTTTACATGAAGAGAGACGTATGGATGTAATATCTTCAACATGGGCACTTAAGCCTCAATTGCACATTGTTTTACTCAAACACAAAAAACAATAATGCCATAGGTGCGCCGTTTCTTTGAGACGAAATACGTATTTTAAAATTTTCTTCCTCTGAAAAATCCCTACCATCTTCAGAGCTCGTTCTGAATGGATGATATTCTTTTGGAAAACTAAGGTTTTAAAGAATGCATGAGATAAAATGTGCAAAATTTGGCACAAGCAAAAAATGAAAACTCGAACAGTATCTTGGTGAATGATCCACTTCAAAAAACAGAATAAGATTAAATCCAAAACACAAAAGAAAATCTAATAAATATATCATATAATACGTAGCACAAAATAATGAAAGGCGCACAATGGATGAAATGTGTAAAAGAAATACCAAATGCGTACAACGAATAAGGCAAACGATTCTATATAGTATCCAAACACCCCCACGGTTCCCATGACACGGCAGCCATGTCGCATACCGCCTGCGCGTCCCAGATAAAGCGATAAACATGTCGCGCTGATGAGTCCCTTAATCACATGTAAATCAAACTCGGTCTGCCGTCGGCACGCGGACACGCCCAGGGCAATGGAGGGCGGAGGAGAAGGGCGGGTGGATGTCGGAGAA
>BOPP01000038.1:1252633-1265541 GCA_017312745.1 Gryllus bimaculatus
TGCACCGCCCGCCCACGGGCTGCACCCCACCGCTCCGCCGCCCCGCTCCGAGACCCTCGCGCGGCCCACGGAATTTTTCGGTGAGGACCGGCTTTGAACCCTAAAGCGTGTGTCACACGAGCGGTGCGTTGACGCGCGTTTGACGCGGCCCCCGGCAGTGACACTGCATCTTATGCAGAACGGCCGAAGCGCTCGTGTGCCGTTTCGCATAAGCGCTAACGCGTGTTAATCTGCGACGCGCGTTACTTAACGCGCATCATCATTACGCTCGTGTGCAGGAGCCGTAAGCGAGCCTACCATTCACACGGTCACGTGTTCTCTTGACCGAGTGACGGGTTTATTGAAGGGAAGGCGAACATTCCAGAGATATGCGAAATGCAGAAACATATTGGAAAGGAAAAAAGCGTTTGGTGTTGATAGATAAAATCTTTTTCAGTTTTTCCAAAGCAGTGTGAAACCGAAACATGCATAAATAAGCGTTTTGAACAAGAGTTGAAACAAAGTGATATCTCTGATGAAGCGATTTGACATGATCTGACTAGCGAATTGAGACGACCCCACGTGACGCATCGGGTTTTCTTTTTTGGGGGGTGGGAGAGAAAAAACCGCTAAAGCATATTGAAAATGAAACACGTGTGCAATACACGTATTTAATGAAGTAGTCAAACTTCAGTATTATGTGAGGGAAATGAGTCAAGATTAGTTAAATCTCAAGGTTGATGTAAAGACTCAGGAAATGTTGCGTTAATGGATGGTCAAAGGTATTCATTTCGGAGGCCAAAATCAACACCTTGCCGTCGACTTGAAAATGCATGAATTAAGCGAATCAAATAAGCCTAAAGAAATTGGCGATTGCTTTGGTAGTCTTTTTAAGTCAGCTACCTCAACACGAATGTTTGAATCACCTCACATTATACACTGCATTCCACAAACATTCCGTAAATCCATACGCTTTAGCGAATCGTCAACAGATTTCTCGCGTCCCGCACGCCGTCTTGTGCGCGCGCTCGTGTGCACGTGTGCGTGTGTGAGTGTGTGTGCGCAAGCGGCCGCATGCCGATGTGTGATCTCGGCGCACGCCCGCGTCGCGCGATTTGTTAGCTCAGCGACAATTACGCACTTCACAAGCGGCCAGCGCGCAAACAAAGGAACGTGCGACGGGAGCGTGCGGCGAAGCCGGGTTGCGACGGCGCACGTAATTTCCTCGGAATTTGCGCAGGGCGCGCGCGCGCACACACACACACACACACACACACACACACAAATATATGTGAGTTTACTGGCAGGGTGATCGACCGTTCAGACCTTTCTAAGAGCGCGCTAGTCAAAGCAATGGACGTGATTTGCTGCTTGGCTATCAGCCTGCTTTGTGGACCTTTACAAACAGTTTGATGACAAGGAAAGCGAGTTTTGAACGCACGCGTATGTAGAGCAGTATTTCAGAGACATCGGTGTATTGATTCTTTTGACACGACAACATTACGGATATGTGTTATTGTATTTAAAAAAAATGTTTATCTAACACAATTCGCACTCCTACAACATCTCATTTTAGTATCGAAATTCTGTAGTAATATATTTGTCACTAATTATCTCATTTATTTTATTAACTTATATGTCAATGCAGTTACTCAAGCATTCATATAATAAAAATTTCTTTTCCCTAAACATCTTGTGAATTTAAGTGACAATACACTATATGAATAAGACCAAACAAGCCGAAAACAGAAACTATTTTTTGCAAACATTTTGTGTATTTTCAAATAATTGTCCTGAGAATTCGAGATACTCAATTTATTCACTACACATTTAAGCGATCTGGATTGGTTGGGTATATGAGATTTTTCCATGAAATGTTCGTAAGTTCCATTGAGGATTATATAAAAAAAACTTAATGCACTTCTACACAAATGAACTTTAATAGATTTTCTAAGAAAAAGGTATGTAATTGACTATTGGTATAACAACGCTGATTACAAGAGGTCGTAATTGCAAATTGGTTCGGAAAACATCATTCAATAAAGGGAACTGATAGTGAATGAATTCTTAATGACTGAATCAGTATTTGGATCTGGCTGGGTATGTTAACAATGGACTTAAAAGACCATGGTAGGCCCATAAACAATATTTAAATTAGTACACCAGAATATGTTAATAGTATGTTAATGGGTGTTAAATTAGAATGAGGCAACGCACTCCACTTGATTTGCATTTTATTACTTCAAACAATGTGTCTGGGTGAAATATAATGCAGCGGTGTTAAACCTTGTGGTCAATTTAATTTACGTAGTACTTCAATAAAGTAACTTAGAATTGAAATAACATATCATTCTTTTGCATTTCTTCACCGCAAACAGAGTTATTTTAAAATAATTCACTCCTCGATAAATCTATTGTAAACAGTGAGTTATACTCAAGTAAAAATAACATAACATTTAACAAATAATAGATTAAGTTTAAATCAGTTGAATACCATTCAAGAGCAATGACATTGACGTCTGTAATCAGTAGGCTATTAATAAAACACAACAATTCTAATATTAGTAGAAAACTAATATTAAAACAAACGCATGGATTGTTAGAACGCGTCTTCAAAGTGTTTAAACAATTCATGGTCTTCTGTTAACCAGTACTATGAATATCAAACCTAAACCATCCGCAGGGTGAAGAATTTAAAAAAAAATCTTCACTGCACTTTTTACAAATTAGATAAAGCAATCTACAATAGGGAGTTCAAGCAAGGCGGGGTGAAAAGCAATCGTTTGCAGTTTTGAGCTTCTGCGATGCGCCATCTCGAACTCGAAGTGACAGCGGAGCTTACCAGCCGTATTTAGCGGGCAACTTGTATCGCTGCTAATCGATCATGCCATATCGAATATTTTTCCATCTCTGGCGGCAGAAAATGTTTGGAACTGTATATTCCCATGAACCAACATGAAATTGGTGGTATTAATCTGTATATATAATTATTAATCTGTATAGATCGTATTATTTATATTTATTTAATAATATTATAATAATATACTAAGTATTTAAGTATGCTGCCCCAGGGTCGCTCTAGTCGAACAAATACTAATGAAGACGATGTGGAATTATGTGGTACTGTCGCCACTCCTAATGGTCCTAAATGTTTGTCCAGAACCTCTTGATTTCACTCGTATTTGATCATCCGATATTGCTGTTTATTGCTGAATTACACGTCGTTCATAAGCTCTCTGTTATTTGCACCTTGGTTATCAAATTCCTCCAAACGTCTTCGTCCGAAAATATTTTGATACTACTTAAATAAAACATTACAATCTACGTTTCTAATTTATTAACTGTTTGATTTTAGCATCGCAAAGTACAATTTTCAATATTTTCTCACCAAAACGAAAAAAAATTATAAAAAAATAATGATCTACTGATATGTTTAAGGATCTTATCTGATAACACGCTTAAAAATTTCTCTGATTTCTAGTGATTCTTCTGCAAATTCCCCGATTTATCTCCGACTTATCCAGAGCAATGTGCCTCATTTTTTCCGGTTTCCCATTTTTTCCAGAAAGAAGCTACCCTGTGTGGGCATTTGAAGCTGCCTCCTCTTAAAACTTTCTTGATCGGTCACAGATTCTTCTTCCATATGTTCGATTCGCGAAAAGCGTCCGCTGTGGGAACGTGCGTGAGCGAATAGCGCGGAGAGCAGGCGTGCCAACGTGGCCGCTGCTGAGGCTGCGTTCGCAGACCGCCCCGCGCTTCCCGACATCCGCGTCAGCGCCTCCGCTCTTCCGCGCACACGTCCACTCTATACCGAACTAGTGGCATGCAGCAGCAGAAATGCTGCCGATTGAAGCCGCACAAAATGGGGTTCCAAACAGCACGCGCACTGCTCAAGTACCACAAATAAAAGACACTCGTCTGACTCGTCTGACACTGCAGTAACCAGGTGACTCAGGGCATCGATTGATAACACACAGCTGTGCCTCTGACCTGGTTCGAGTTCTGGCAGTGGCAGGGTTTTCGACACATAGCTGGGTCGAATTCAGAAGACAACAACATCAGATGCTAGAAGAGAATTCTAACAGATGGCTTCTCTGATCGGTAGTGTTTCATGATTACTCCGAATAAGACCGGGCGAATGCAGAGGCGGTACCATAACAAATGGGCCATGGACAGCGCACTTTCTTGCTTTCCTTCTTTTCGTATTTCTATCTTCATTCCGTACGCACTTACTCTTACATGCATTCCACTACCACACATGTCAGGACATGGAGCTTGTCCCGGCTGGAGCGCTGTCCCGCTGGGAGATACCTGTTGTGGGAAATCTCCGCAAGGGGACGTAGGTCTCGCCATCTTGCCATCCAGCGGTCTGCGAAGATCACCACCACCTCCCGCGATAAAACAATGCACTACACTTACAGGACTAATCGTCTTAGCAGTTGACGCACTTAATTAGTCAATCAACCACAGCAATAAATCAAATATTTTAACAGAAACAGTGTTTGCCTATAACATATATTGTATTACCTACAACACATTACAACCAAAATATTAAAAGACGTTGCTGTTCCATAACGCAACAGGAAAATTTTATTGGCTGACGGCTTCTTCTTTCGAGCCTTCATGCTAGAGCATGATGTCAGCCGTATCGTTAGTAACAGTAGCGCGCGGTCCTTCGCCCGTTTGTTAGAGTACTGCTCTGGCATTCGCCTGGTGTTAACTCGAGAAACCACGGAAAACTTCCGAGCAGAACAGGCGGCCGGTATAATTTTCCTCCAGACAGCAACTAAATTCGACATAGCTAGTTACAGTCGAAAATCCTACCATCCTCTGGACTCGAACCTAGTACCACCAGAGAAGAGGCACTGAAGCGACGACAATTGATACCTGAACCACCTCTCCCAGTACGCTTCGAGGCTGTTTCTACTTCCGAATTGATCCACCCGTTTTGGATATTGCGCACATTAACCGGATAATTCGCAAATTTACCTGATAAGGACATGCGGCGGCATCAGTCGATGACCTGAGCCACCTCTCGCGGTGCGCTTTCTCTCGCAAGCACGCTGACTAATCCCGGGCCACCGCCCTCGATGAACAGGTGCCAGCGCGCACGCCTCTGCCCGCCGCCTCCGCCCTCAGCGCCCAGACCGAGTCGCGTCTCTCGTCGCCGCCCACGGGACAAGGCGATCGCTGAACCGCGACTTCACCGCCGCGCGAAAAGGCTGCACGCGCCCCACCGCTCCGAGGTCCTCGCGAAGCCCACGTACTTTTTCCGGGACGATCGGCTCCGAATCTTATGGCGTGTGTCACACGAGCGGTGCGTTGACGCGCGTTTGACGCAGCCCCCGTCAGTGACATTGTATCTCGTGCAGAACGGCCGAAGCGCTCGTGTGCCGTTTCGCATAAGCGTCAACGCGCGTGATATTCTACGACGCGCGTTACTTGTTTCTCTCGACACCTTCTTTCGCGAGACCCGTTCTATCTTGCATTTGTTTTCGTTGACTTTCCCCCTTCTCTCCTGCAATGGTTCCGTGAAGCGTGGGGAGCGGGAGCGGAGCGGAGCGTGATAGCGGGAAGCGGGGAATGCCGAAGCGGGGAGTGCGAAGTGGGGAGTGCAGAAACCGAGAACAGCGGAGCGGGGAGCGCAAATGCGGGGAGTGCAGCAACGCAACGCTCGTGTGCAGCGGTCTTAAGCGAGTCTACCATTCTCACGGTCACGTGTTCTTTTCACCGGTGACGAAAAAAGGTGGTACGCCATACTGTCTTCATTAAAGGGAAGGCGGACATTCCGAAGGCAGATGAAAAGTAGAAACATATTGAACAGGAAGAGAGCGTTTGTAGTTGTTAGATAAAACAATTCTCGAGTTTTTACAACGGAGTTGTTTCCAAAACATTTTCAAACCAAAAAATGCATAAAAAAGCGTTTTGAATAGAAGTCAAAGCAGTGAACTTTCAAATAAATGATTATGAATTTATGATTATGATTGTGATTATGATTCGAAAAATATCAATTTTTGCTTGCACAGGCGTGACTGTCGTACTTGCGCCCAGGCCGAGCAACTTCTCCCCGAAAGCGCCGCCCACGCAAGAAGGCGATCGCTGAAACGAGGCTCCATCGCCGCGCGAATAGGTGCGACGGTGGGCGATGCCAGCTGCGCCGGAAACGCGACACGAGCAGCGAGGCGATCAGACGGGGGAAGCCTCCGCGAGTGGTGGGATGGACGGCTCGCAGAACAAACGGGCTGATGGATGGCTGGGCGGGACGACTAACGGGGGAAGGCTGGAGGACCGAACGAGTGGGGGGTTTGTCGGGGTGGGTGGGGGAAGGGTGGGTGGGGGAGACAGAGGAGCAATTGCCGGAGGGACGAAGAAAACAGCGGGAAAGGTGCGGGTGGGGGAGCGGCGGGAGTGGAAAATGGGAGAGAAGGGAAAGAAGAAGGAAGAAAGTGATGAGCGGTAAGAATGAGGAGAGGAAAGGAGAATGAGAGAAGGTAGCAGGACACACGGACGTCGGGTTGGAGAGAGGACGACAGCGGAGAAGGGATAGAGAGGGCAAAGGATAGGAGGTACGAGGACAGTGAGGGTGGGATGGTTGTTTGGTTGGGGGCGGCGGGCGTCGGAGATAAGACGGAGAGAGTGACAGACAGAGAGGAAAGAGAAAAAGAGAGAGATAAAGTGAAAGAGAAGGAGAAAGAAGAGTATTAAAGAGAAGAGAAGGAGAAAGAAATATGTTAGCGAGCTGAAAAGAGATTGGAGAGAAGACTACAAGCGAACAGGTGCGTTATTTGTCTTGGATGGTGCGACAAGTCTCGCCGATGGTACGATAGATAGGGAGTGACTGTGCAGAAGAAATTGTCGAGATCGAAAAGACAGGACTAGTTCACTGATGGCGATTGGCATCTATCGATTTGCGAGACGGCACATTGCAATTCTTCGAAACTGGATATCTACACCATCCAGAGGCACTCGTCTTCCACGCTCATTTCTCGATGTAGTTCAATCGATTTCATTTTATTATGTGATAAGAACATAATATTTACGCTACAGCATTATATTCGCACTAATTAGGTAATTATTATTGATAATTCTTTCTCAAATATCGATAATTTTACACTTAATAGTATTGCTCAGTAACCTTCATGGTTTAAATTTTCACATAATTTCAAATTGTGTTCCACACATTGTTAATTCACCATAATATTCAAATGTTAAATCATTTAAAACATACATATAAAACAGCATTAAATCGTTGGTGCTTAACGAATACACGGTATCGTCTATCGCGAAAAATGTTTCTCTAAACATCATTTTAGGTCACGGTCGATTCTGAAATCGCAATAGTCTAATTTAACTCGAGGCATGAAGTCATGGGAGCACGAAAAACACAAACACAGGCTCACGCTTCCCTCACGCAAGGCGCACCACCCGTTCCGCCCGCCCCTGGCGGCGCGGCGCGCAGTTGGACGCGCACGCGGTGTTTATTCTGAAACGCACGCAGAAAAAACAACACACACGGCCGCTCGCTGCCAACGCTCCTTTCTCCCACCCATCCTTCACGGCGCCCTGCACGCTCTATCCGTGCGGCCGCCAGCCCTTCTGGCTACGCATCTCTCGACCCGCTTCGCTGCTCCCGCTTCCCCGCTCTGGACGTTCACCGCTCGCTGCTCCTCGCTTCGCCACTGGGCACTGCCACTTCGCCACTCCTCGTTTAGCATTCTTACTTGACTCATTGTTCGAGACCCTCCGCTTCTGAGCTTCCCACTGTGCTGTCCACAGCTTCAGCACTCTGCCGTTCGGAACTCCCGCCCCGCTACCGGACTGCCCGCTCCCGAACTCACTGCTTCCGGGCTCCCGCTTCCGGGCTTCTAGCTTCCGGACTCTCCGCTACCCGGACACCCCGCTACCTGACTCCAGCTTCCAGACAACCAGCTTCCGGACCATCGACGCCTTTCCGGACTCACGCTTCCGGACTCACGGCTTTCGGACCCACCGCTTCCGGCTCACCGCTTCCGGGCTTCCAGCTTCCGGACTTCCAGCTTCCGGACACTCCGCCTTGCGGACACCCCGCTTACGGACTCTTCGCTCCAGACTCACCGCTTCCGCTGGACACCCCGCTTCGGACTCACCGCTTCCGGACCCCCGCTTCGGCTCCGCTTCCCGACTCCCGCTTCCGGACTCCCCGCTTCGGGACTCACCGCTTCTGGACGCCCTGCTTCGAGATGCTCCGCTTTGGGAGTCCCTGCCTTAGCGCTGTTTCAGCACCCCCACATTTCTGCTCCCCGCTCCGCTCTTCCCGGCTTATGCACTCCCCACTTCGGGAATCCCCGCTTCGGCGCTCTCCACATTGGCACTACCCGCTTCGGCACTCCCCGCTTCGTGCCATCTCACCCCGCTTCCGCACTCCACGCTTCAGGCAACCATTGTAGGAGGGAAGGGTAAAAACTTACGAAAACAAATGCAATATAGAAAGGTATGGGTATCGCGAAAGAAGGTATCCAGGGAAACAAACGTATGAAATGGATCGCATTGGGCTGCGCAGTTTGCTGTGCACATGAGGAGAAAGGGAGTACAGAACTATCAGGGCGGTGACGTTGGAATGATAAAAATGCCACAGCGCGGCAGTAGGCCAGCCATCAAACACGAATGTGATAATAGTTACTAACGTGCTACGACTGGTGTAATGAACGATCAAACGCGCCAACTCAAGTTAGTTTCATTGTCATTGCATGTTACACGAAGATTTGATCTTGAGTTACGTTCAATTTTTAGTTCATTGAACTCCTGAATGCAAAAACAATTTTCTGCAAAAATCACAAAACACCGCACAGTGTCGCACAGCCCTCCTCGTCCGGGGAGTCCCAGGATACTGATGAAAAAGAGGATTGAAAATGGAAGACGCCTAAATGAGAAGTAAAGTGTAGGCATGTGAGATACAATAGGGATTCGCAGAGCGATATCAGCGTAAATGCAAGTGGAAGGCGGTGGTTAATATTTATTCGATCAATAAGTAATAAATAATTTCATTGTGTTGACATGTATGGTTATCTCATAATAAAGATTGCAATCTTATAGGTCACGTAGACGGATAGAATATAAGAACATTTTCGCAAAGAATATTCACCGTTATATTGCATATAGCGGAGAAATGCATGGGTTATTTCCCACTAATTTTTATGTAATGACTTGTGTACAGGTTTTCGGCAGGTCCCGTTCTGACACCACCAAGGTAATTTCATATTCTTGCCAAACATCTATACTCGTACATACGGGGTTGCCTAACAATCATGGGCAAATGCCAATGTGTATATGCATATAAAGTAGTTATATGTAATTTCCCACTATATTAATGACAAAACGTCAGTTTTGTCCCCCTACGTTCCATTAAAATTTTATTCTGACACATCTTGCACAAATGTTAATAAGAGTTTGAACGTTAGAAAATGATTATAGATCCAATCACTGATCTAATTTGCATTTAACTACTCTTAGAGCAAGTTATACTAATGAGTGCAGCAATACAATTTCTTTTAGCATGACTGGACAAAACCTTGCTTTCCTGACATGTAGCTGAGAACGCCTTCATGTCACTTTAATAAACATTAATTTTCGTTGACACATTCGACCTGTTATTTCACTTCTACATATATTTTTGTTCCTGAAACTACACAAAACCCATAAATGTCCTTAAGGCATTACAAAAAATATTGGATATTGTTGGATCGGATATTATTACGTATTCACACTAGGGCTGTAATAAGAATTGAATCATACTTGTTCAGTAAAAAGAGTAGTATTGTCCTTTCCTGGACTGAAGTAATGTGAACAAATGGAAGAAATATGATATTCAATTACAAGTAAACAGCACGCGTGTGAGTACAGAATGACTGACAAAGCATTCAAAGGAAACAGGATTTATACGCGTATATACAACGTTCGTGATGGCAATTTCCGACCCTTTCTTTCGCCATAAATTTATTTGATTCGTCAGCCTGAATAAACAGGACTGTCGTGACATACCCAACCACAGCGATCGTCACTACATATCCACATTTCATGATCAAGAGAGTTTAGAGATTCTAAACTAGTGCTTCAAGTTGCTTTGGGGTGAATGGATTTATGCGGGTCGGAAAAGATTTGTGGGTCCAGGCCAAACACGTGTATCACACTCGTGATCTTGAAGGATCGCTCGTTGCGTGACTGCCATCGGTACCTTTACTACTCAATTTCGGGCCCGGGGCAATGCTGGAACGTGGCCCCTTTCCTCCGAAAAATAATTTAAAATGTGAAAGTAGAACCAAAAAAATATCAGTTATTTTATTTCAACAAATAACTAAAAATTCAACGTTTAAGCTAGAAAACGATTTTGGAAATATATTTTAAATAATTGTTTTAAGTAAATGTATTTAGTATCAAAGAATACAATTTCCACACTTAGCTTAAAACAGTTTAGTTATGTTTAGTTAGTGTTTAATAACATCACTAGTTAAATACAAGAAATAATAAATATGAATTTCAGAAGAACCTATTTTGTTATCGTCATTTCATTCATGTCACAGAGTCCTATCTCATTATTAATGACAATAATTAACTATTTAAAGTACAAAAATTATTTAAGGCAAGGCAAAGTTAAGGATAAACATTTTTTTTTAAATACCAGACTACTCAACGGCGACCTGTAAAGTGTGATAATTTCTTTTTCAATTTTTTACTATCTTTTCCCATCAGTCCCATCAGCGTGCCCGTTGACCTGCAGGACTCCGGGCGCTCGCCTGGTATGCCCATGCTCAGCACCAGCACTGACTGTCTTGTACAGTGAAGGGGAAAGCCGTGCAGGGAGAAGCCAGGTTAGGCCAAGTCCTTCAACGCTCTTCATATTTTCACATTAACTATGTTACACTGATGATCGAGTATCACTCTTGTGCTTGCTCGCTTTCCCTTGCCTATAAAAGCGCAATTTATGCATACGAATACATCTCAGAGGAGTCGGATCAGACCGATGACGAAGTCAGTGAAGTCCGGCACAAATTTCTCGAAAAAAAAACAACAACAACTTCATAGTAAGTTAAGATTCCATCCCGACCAATACGAAATACACGACAAAACAACAACAGAGAACAACATGTTTTGCAAAAATATGTGCAACTTGTTTGCATCAGCGAGAAGCGGCTGAAGTAAGGAAAATGTGCAGATAAAGTAGCGCAGGGCTTCCGGATAATATGGATTCGCTTAAGTATAAGGCTGCTAAGAAAATTAGTGCTCTTATTTTCATAGAATTAAGAGTTAATATAATTTAATATTTGTATATAATAAGTTAATATGAAGAATTAGCATGTATAAACATTTTGTTTATTTTATATCGTCTTGCTAAAGTCCCACCAAAGTCAAGCGATTTAATTGCTAAAAAATCCTCGTGTCCTCCGGGAGCCCAAACATCTAAGTTGAAAATAATATTTTTTATGAATGGTCAATAATCATGAAGCCCGTTAGCCAAAAGCCCTTAATTCTTTTAGGCAGCTAATTCAAATTAATATTTCATTATATATAGTATTATTTAATTACATATTATAAATAATTATTATAATAAAGTTAAGACACGTATTATTTACCTTAAAAAATAAGTCAAGTAGAGTAGTGTTTATTACTTCTAGTAAGCAAGCGCCCATAAAATCAATGGTGATTAGATATTGCGGTAGAATAGCTTACGGGGGTTCCGGTTAGCACACCAAAAGGAGAAACAAAAAAAAAATAAATAAAAAAAAAAATAACCATTAGGGGAGCAATCGATGTGCTGGCGGCGGGCCGAAGAAAAATGGAGGTGCGCCTGCCATCTGCTGCCTTTCTGGCACGTCCAACAGGATCCGTGGAGCGACGCTCAGCCGTCCGCTCTGTCCTTCGCCCGACTTGCCCGCCGCCCCGCCGCCGCGCCCGCGTGCGGTCGTGCAAGTGGTGTGAAATTGATGGGGCCGTTAATTGACGTATCGGCGCAAAGACCTGGCGTGGCGTGCGTGTGTAAGATCTACAGATGCATGTAGGCAGGAAAGTACAACCCATCCACCCCGGTCTTCTCACTCCTGCAGTGTGAAGAAGGGATCATTTTTCCCTGTCAGTGTGGAGAACCAGAGAACTTTCATCGGGGCCGGGGGTAGCTTATAAAAAATTATAGTAAGTGACACTACAAATGATACAATCAGGGTTGTCGTGACGAAATCAGCCTTATCAATTTTTTTTTCTAACTGAATATTACTAATATAAGCATACACGTTGTCTGTGATTGTTCTTACATGTGATATCTAAACACTATACTAGTAGGCCGACGACGAAATGCAACTGAATCAGGCAAGATTTTTAGATTTACCTATTCAAATTTAAATAAAGATGTGATGTTATCAACAATATTTATATACTTATCTTTACACCTGTTTTGATGGGATATATAATCATGTTGGTAACGTCAGCAACGATTTTTTTCAAATATGTATATGCCAACAAATATATCGCCTGTACAAGTGGAGCTTCGTTTCCAATATCAATAATTTGGAATCCTTCTTTTGATCATTTCGAACCGCGAAATCATAAATCGCATCTTGTCGTGGATTACGCTAATGACGCTCTTGATAGAAAAAGTAGTGTGCTCAGTAGGAGACAATTTAACTTTGTAGCGGAGTGGCAGAGTGATCCCAAGCTCTTCGCCAATTGTCGCCCTGCTTCTGTTGGCAAGGAATTCCGTTCTCTAATCTTCGGAAGCTGAACACAGACCTGAGTTGAAATTTGTTCATGTTAACTGTGTTAACGATTTCTTTTATAAATGTAAAATAGTTTTCATTGATTATAAAGTAAAATAATCGATGTTGCTATTATTCTACTTTTTAGCGTCAATATTTTTGAAACGTTGATTACATATTTACAAATTTTCCTGTGTGTATCATTTA
>BOPP01000038.1:1265566-1285749 GCA_017312745.1 Gryllus bimaculatus
CTCTTGCTTGAATATTATCCCGTACTTTATAGCTGTTACCGTTCTCTCTTACCACCAATCTATAACTAGAACCGGAGATTTCTAATTTACGTGGGGTGTAAAATTTCCCCATTTCTAAAAAATTGTTAATTTATCAAATAAAGGAAATAGTCCTAGCTATATCACATTACACATCAAAATCAGCATGTAGTAGAACCCATCTTAACCTTGTTTCCTGAGATTGGGAGAGTAGCCCTCACGGTTGCCACCCCTGTTAGCGTTCTCTCTCGAGATCTATAGTAGGTCTGTTATGCCTTCTCCTTTAAAATAGATGGAATTAAATCCGAAACACAAGAGTTAAATTCTCTTCTTTACATGTCCCGCTCGGACGTGTACTCTCCATTTACACAACCATACTTGTTCACGCCATCGTTAAAAAAACAACGCTATTTTTTGTGCTTTGTCCTGTCCCCGAATCAGCCTTAGTGTCGGATCATCATTACACAATTGAACTACGGTATTACAAAATCCTGACCCTCCACCTCATAGTGACCCGCCTGTCACTTCATAATATCCTGCTAAGCCTCTCTCTATATCGTACACCTAATACACTTCATGCTTCAAATGCCCATCCAGTAACATATTCACTACACTGTTCGTTTCCTAATTCTTCAAGTAATGATCAGCGCGGCATGTCTAGCTCTCCCAAAAAGTATGCCAAAAATCGAACCGTTAGATTCAACAAATTGCAAAAGACCGCCGGTCCTCATGAAAGTTTGTAATAAATCAGCGTGAAGTTCGTGTGACGAAACGGCACGAAAGAATATCACGTACGTCACCTATTGAAGAGAAGAACGGCGCCGTTTATGCGTTAATGCATAAGACATACAGAGTGACACAGCATGGGCAGAATATCGTGTAAATATTACCAGAAATCAATTATAAAAAGCAGAGAAGACCATCCCAGTGAAAATACGATTAGAAAGCAAGAAACTGTGAGGCAAGTTCTACATCCTTTGTGAAGTCACCCTCTCTGTAGCTATAGCCTCTCGATTCTTGTATAACTCAACCTGCACGACATACTATCAGGGTTAGCTCCTCCCTTCTAACATGTAGTCAACAAAAATATTACCATCCTCAGATGGCCTATCAATTGATGATAAATATATCCTGAACTGAGTATTTACTTTATCTCTTTATTGTGTTCATTATTTATGTATTTACCCCATGATTATATTACATTACTTTTATTATTATTGTTATTTTAATATCCTTATCAATTGCTCTTTTATTATTAATTATTACTAATACTTTTATTATTATGTCTATAATATATTATCGTTATCCCCTTATACGTGAACTGACTGTCGGTAGTTTAGTGTAAGTGGGAAGTAGTTGTTAGTACTATGTGTAAGCGAATGCCAGCTATGTTAGTTCTCTGCCTTTAGTGACTAAGTGTTATGTGTTAAAACTAGAACGTGAACATACTAGATGTATATGCGTAGCCCAGACCTAATATGGTTAGAAGCCCTCTACTCTCTGATAAGTATAGTCCCACTCCCTATTCCTTATCATAAGACCATACATTGCACAATTGTACATCATTGTTTTAGACGCTCTAATTCTAATGTTTTATCTCATGTATCCAACCGAGCATTAGACTCCCCAAGCGAACTTTAATAAATCAATCCTATCTTCATTCCTAGTCTACTTATCTATACTATCTATCTATCCTTGAGTCTATCTTACTATCTTATCATAATATCCGTTGACACGTCTCCAACCGTACTTTGTACAATCTCTGTTATAAACACATCTTAAAAAAACCGTAATCTCTTCTACTATTTCTATGTATAATTTGCCCTCCTCTTTAGTAATATTCTTCTGTACAATCTTGTGCTCGAAACCTATCGCCAAAGTATTTAATGATATTTATTGCACCAATAGACTCTCATTTCTCAGATAATACGCATTTTTTACACATTCAGAATGTCCCTCTCTTACCGACTGGTGAGTTTTTCACCGAACTGCTCATGCACCGCATCTCTCTTTTGGTTGCGACCTCCCCATCTGCCGCACCACGTCTTCTCTGCAATAACATAGTCCTCTGCCACTCACCCCTGTGAAGCCCCTCGAACATAAAATCTTATTGCCACCTCTTTTACATTTTCTTCCCTCCAATTCACAACTTAGTTTTCTTCCATGAAATAACGTCCTCTCCTACACCTATTTTTTATTCTTCATCCAAATTCTCTTTTTGACCGGACCAGGGTGCAGACCCTCTTACCATCGGATGTATGGCCAAGCTACAATTTACACGAAATCTCTCTTCACTCTTGTCGAACCGCGTCTCTTGCTAAATTACAAACGTGCTGTAGAGACTTTTCTCTGCTCTTGTCTGATTACCCACAATAATTTTCAAAGTTGACCGCATCAAAAACATTCTCTTAACTATATTCTACTTCCATATTATACTGCTATAATAAAACCGTTTTGTACAACTCTTATGCTTGAACGTTTTAATCTACCAATTCCCAGCCTATCCACTTAAAAGCAATGGCCTTTCCCCCCTGGTCTTTAAGCCCTCTTGACACCGGGTGCCCCTTATAAAAACCGTCCCTTCCCGTTCCTGTGCTTTCCAACCCCCCTTCCCCACCTGTGCCCAGCACGTCGAGCGGCGAATCTCAGCCGTTGATCCGCGCATACGCGGTGGCGTGACCCGCGCTCTCTTAGCCCTCTCGTTTTCTCCAAGCCGTGAGACATCATCTACAACGTCCGTGTCCAGCGAAGTTTAAGCCCATCGCCGAGCCCTGCTGAGACCCCGCCCCTGACCCACATCTTTGCCTAATAGCGCGCCCTCTCTGTATGCCGCTGCCCGACGCCCATTCCCTGGCCTAGCGTCGCCCTCTCGATCTTGCCCCCTGTGCGAGGAAGGAGGGCCGAAATAGGCCCCGTCCAGTCGGCCACGGTTCGTCTACATATCTTCCATGCCGTTGAAAGACGACGCTTAAGCCCTCTCTGTGTTATACAGTCATTCACGTAACACACATTCCCGCCATGCTTGCCCCGTCCTGCAATACGTCTGTAAGAACCTATGCTACCTCCCGCTCCAAGGGTCGGAATTCTAAACCCCGCCGCAGGCAAATGTTATTTGTATCGTGAATCAGGCCTCGTTTACCCCCTACTAAGTCTGTCTCAGTGTTATAAAAATCTCATTTGTACACTATTATGGACCAACAGTTAAAAACGCGCATTGACATTTTTAAACAAAAAAAAGCTATTAAAAAACGCTAAACTCATAACACAATTCCAGCTAGCTGTCTGAATACTGAACGAGAATAGTGTAGCAACTATTCTTCAAAGCTATCGTCGCTCGTCTTTTTTTAATCTATTTTTCTGATATTTACCCTATCAATATTTTCTTTTCCGGCATAAATATCTGAAGTACTTTAAGACTGAAAGGCCGTATATTGGCTCTGTGGATCTGAAGTTCGCGGGTTCAAAACCCCCAGGCATGTTATGATTCGTTGTGTGCCCTATGGACAGCAGTCCCTGATCTACACCCAAATACCCAATCTTATAACCACCCTCTCGCGTTGTAGTAGCAGTGTTGCCCACGCGCATGACGTAGTGCCGTTAAAAAAGGCACTTTACAAATGATGCCACAGGTTTTCTTTAAAGCTTCTTCACTACAACCGACTATAAAGATTAAATCGTTAACCATAACATCTGCCATATTCTTGCCTTACGGTTCAACCCCTCTGCGTATCGCGAAGCTAAGTCATCTTCTACCATCTTTAGATCTATGAAGCATTATTTCGAAACAAATGACTTCTTTTTTAGATTAAGTTTTCTGGTATTACCACCCGCACACAAATATACTTTCCTGTGAGACAACGTCTCTACCCACCCTCATAGTATTTGTATGCAAATCTCTTCACGTTTTAAAACCGTGTATTCCAACAACCGCTTTAAATTTTGTCTTTGATCTAAAGCGCCGACTCTCGGTTGAGTACATATCTTCTTCCTCGGAGAGATACTCGAGTTTCCACTCGCACATGTTATCATCTTCATGAAATAATCCGTCTCTGTTCCCAACCCCTCCCCTGCAGTCTCTTTGTATCACTGACTAAATATTTGACGTAAAACATGATATTAGTCTCACTTTTACCTGTCGATAAGATAGTCTGACATCTGCATTCAGTATGTAGAGTCACCACCTTTATCCATCTATTATGTCGGAAAACCCAGAATGTGCTAGTTCTTAACAAGGACAGCCTTTCACGTTCTTTATGATACACCGCAAAGACACTGTAATGTCATTTTCTATCTGAAATGGATTACATTTGTTCGCTCGTTTTCATTTTAATTATGTCTTGTATTGTGTCCCCTCACTCATCTATGCGATCGGCAGTTTCCTGTTGTACAGAAACGTGCTCATAAAGTGTTTTGTCTGTCCAGTGAATGTAATTCGTTTACAGTTTTAAAATCAATTCCTCAAATGATTATCTTATCGTAAATACGCATTATCTGTAGTCCTGTCCTCATGTTCCATGTTATAATTAATAAATATTAACATTGCACGGCTCTTCCTATTCAAGTCATATTGTTCATTATCGATTATTATAGTTCAATTGCGATTGAACTTCAGACTATAATAAGGTAAAAAAACTCCTAGTGGTAGATAATAAGAGACCCGTACGATGATGGGCGCTTAAAACAGCCAAGAAAGTAGTAAGCTGGCTGACACCGACGTACTTTTACATGCGGAGCAACCATAAGTATGCCAAATTTGTAATCCGTACCAAGTGTGTAATAATTTAATAAGAGTACATGTTTTCTTTACCTATCTCAAAGTCTGCCCTTATATATTCCCTACCAAATTTCCTATCCAAAGTAAATATAATTTGCCTGCCGAAAACAAGTTTTCAACAAGTTATTAAGATTCCCCCACGGTGTATGAGATCATGGCTAATACCCATCAGGTTCTCTTAAAATATATATCCCAGAGATCTTAATCTCACACCGCTAAACAGCATGTTAGTATTAATGCATGTTCACCCACAGCCGAAAAATACATAATGACCCCGTATAGTCTCCGCCCCGATCACACATTCTCTATTTATACGCTCGAGTCCCAGGCTTATAATCCTAGTACGTTACCACTCACAAGTATTCACACCCAGAGAACGACCTCATTCGCTCTGCCTTCCTGTGCACCACCGTCTCCATTCTGTCCTACTATGCATCCATCACTGGCTAAAACCCGGTAAATAACTGGCGCAGCCTGCCAAATCCCCTTTTTTATACAATCCCAGCCTTCAATCTCAATACTTATGATGACGATTACTACCCCTTTGAAAACAGCGAACATGACACTTAATAAGAACCGCCCGCTTAACATAGTTTCGCATATTGTGGGGGGGACATAGTTCTCTACACCTACCTCGTATGATTTCGACTTATTGCTATTTTTCCTTACACATCTGTCCACCACGCGATGTTATCATCCCATTCATAACTCACTACACCGTCCCGTTTGCCAACACCCGCTGGCCGCGTTAGCCAGGTGGAAGCCACTCAGAGTCGGGTGACAGAAGTGTATTCGGTGTAGCCTTCCTGCTTTTGAACCTATTTTTCTCCCACCGCGAGGTGCCAGTAGTTCGATTTCCATCGTATGCTATCGGAGGTCTTTCGCGCAGATCCGCGCGTCATCCCACTACTTGCCCCGGCCTTTGCACTTCCCAACCTTTTGTGCCTTTTGCCCATCCATCTTGGAAAAAGTATGGGAGCCGTCTCCCTACAATCCCTACCTATCTTATCGAGCTTTTTAGTGCATCTTACATCCTCCAGCCCGCGCGCGCTCTGCCACCCTCCTCGCTTCTTATAAGGCCTCAAAAGCAATCTTCTGGTGAAAACCCAGAGCAGCCCGCGTCGTCCGATAAATATTTGGTCAATTGAGTGCGATATGAATTAGGCCCGCGACTAAAAATCTTGACCTAAAACAGATCTAATCTCCCGTAACAGTGTTCTCGCAGCGCTCGCGTCGTATCTACATCCTCAAGTACAGAAATTAGAACAGAAATGACTGTGCGCGACTCCCAACAACTATAATTCTGTCAAGTACATCCGACAATTTAACGACGAGCATTTATACCAAACCTGCTCATATGTATGTCCAAAAGAAGCTGCTCAACTCCACCAAATTCGTTGATGAAGTACATTGACACCCATATATGATGTTATTGATTACTTCATGATTTGGGCTAACTTTCACAGTAAAGAGATTGCCACCAGTGAGAGAGTGGTCCACGCAACCACGGTCTAGGCATCCCCGCTTGCTCAAATGAGACTAACTGTCCCTTCTGACACTCTATCTCAATAATGCGATCCGTAAAAGTATCTCAAAATATATGTTGATCCGGCGTTCTGATCCCAGAAGATATATTCTATTCGCCCTCCGAGCGGTAGTTCCGTTATAAGTTGTTGTTGTTGTTGTTCGTTGTTGTTTGTTTTTTCGTGAATGTGTGTGCTCAGGTGTGCCAGTGTCAATGAATATATACAACAGAGAAACGACTTCTCAATGCCTCCTCGCTCCCTTTAACATCTTTCACACATGACGCGTGCGCGAGTGTTGTGTAGAGAAGTAGATCTAGCGCGTTTTAGCTGTGCAGTGATTGCATTCCTAACATAATCGTGAACTTACTCTACTGCATCATGTCTGATCTACAAGACCTACCGACAAACACATTTAGACGTTAAGTTTTAGCAGGTCTTACGAGACCATCGAGATCAGTTTAATATAGTCCGTCGAATAAAAGGCCAAAACACAAACAACCAATGCCAATAGTTTCCCTTGTCTCCTTCGACGTACTTTTGCCAGAAATCAGCCGCTACCACTTTTGGTTTTACTACTATCAATTCAAGTAGATGTCATTTATTGCGCATAGTGGGGACCCAAGAGTTTCACTTTAAAACGTAGATTTTATCATACAGTAGTTGTAACGTATTAGCATGAGGCACACAATTTCAGTCGTAAAATTTTAGAAAGGTGGTTTGCTAATATGCTTAAGCGAACATAATATTGATTCATGCACCACTGTTTGCCCCACTCAGTACCAGTCCTTGTAAACGCTGCGCCCCCGTCAGATAACACCGTTCGATTCCCTCTTTAATGATACGTCCAGCACCCCGTCAGCACACTCCTAGCCCCTCCCAAACCTGACAAGCTATCTCACCTCCCGCACTCGACAGCACTGAACAGTCACCTGCGCCGTTCAACCTTCCAGCAGAATGATCCCAGTGACGCATGAAGCAGACAACCTCTCTGTCTGCTTTAATTCGATCTCCCGATCTCTTAGCCTTGATCTATATACAGATATCCCTTAGACTGTCCCAAATTTGAATACGCGCGCGCTAAGCGGTCAAATCCACAGAATGCCTTCCAAGAATGATTGAGAGTTCTGCTGAGCTCAGATAATTAGCATTGAGGATCGACATTTTGAGCGTATCTAATATGAGCCAAAACCTCGCCCTAATCTTTGCAAGTATCTTACATACCCTTAATAAGGGGAATGCGTCACATTCGTCCCAATCCTATAGGTCGCTGTCCAATCTAGACCGATGTCATTAATATTCATCTCGTAATATATGTGGTATTATATACGTGTATTATAATATCGCCAGCGTATAGACTACATCCAATATATATATATATATATATATATTAAGGTAGTAGATATTTGCGTATTCTCTTTACTCCTGCAATGAAGAGAGAGAGTACCTCTAAAAGACTGAACAACCTAGAAAAAAGTCTTATAGGTAGCATATATAGGCGAATGGGGGATTTGATACCTAACCTCGATACTTTCTGAATTCCTTGTCCCAGCAGAGTTCTAAGACTATCATCTCCACGTGGGCCAACAGACTTTAACCCATCGACAGAGGTCCACCAGGGGACCATATCACGACTCATACAAAGTATCATCTCTGAGCATGTGAGCGATATATGTGAGACACTACTATAGTGTGTGAATGTTTACTTTAGAAAGTTGATAGAGGAATGTTGGATTAGAGATGCGACCCGTAGACAAGAAGCGTATAGGATATGAAAACTCTATTGCGTGCTAACGGTCCATAATTTAAAATCATTCTTAAAATCTTGTAACCCTCTGATTAGGTATGCGTCTCTTAACCGTCGAGTAGCATTTCTGGAATCTCACAAGATAACTTCGAAATTCTTATGCGCATATTATCGCCATAAATATTATTTACCTGTACAGAGCTCTCAGTGCTAGCTATACTGTCGTCTTTCTCGATATCTTTCACTACTCGCACAACATCACGTCGTCAGCGACTCTACCTCTCATGTATATACCCATCTCCAGGTATACTAAAATCCAAACGTCTTGCCCAATACCGAAGATATAAGAGGAATCCGCTGCGAAAAAAGCTTAGATATTGCTGGTATTCTTCTATTATCCAATAATAGTTGAGTTTCTGCACCCCCGCTTGTATAAAAACTCATTATGATACGTATGGCCACACACGATGAAGCGGCCGCGGCAAGCCCTCTTCGCCAAGGATAAGAATTTGTATGCTAAAACTTACCTAAAATCGCAATATTATCAGCTTACAAAGATAGGAATAAGGAATTGATCTTATTGGTAACGGAAAATACCGCTACGATTAAAAACTATGCTTCACCGATTATTACGAACAAGTGAGTTAGTGCCTCTATTACCCACGTAAATCACTCTCCCTTGAGTGTGATGATAACTAAATGTAACAATATTAAGACCTCTGTTGGAGGTGAAGCTGTTATATGAAGACATTGTAAAAAAAAATTCAGAATAGGCCAAGCTATAAAACGTAGAGACCTAAATAAATCACGCGTTGATGCTCGAACAGTGATTTCCCTGTCCGGTTGTCATCTGCCGTAAATATATTTACTATTTAACTAGCTAGCTTATTTCTATTTTTGAGCCATGGCCCCCTTCCCCACTCCACTTGAAACTACTGTGAGCTTTTAGTTAATCAAATTTTCGCTATGATACCGCACGTTCAAAGGATGCAGAGATGAATTCTCGTCCTCAGCGAGAGCCCACCGACCAGAGACGCGTAAGCGTCACCGTGCCAAATATCTTTAGTAAATATTACTCACAAATGTGTTGTTGTGAGTTGAAACTGCTGGGAATTTACCAAAAGCAAACAAAATAACAAAACGTCTTTCTTTCCCTAAGACTCGTTCCCGAGCCGGAGATGGAAAACTAAGTGTATTCCACACCCACCGGAGCCTTCGAGTGATAGTTCTGATTATATACACGACTACTACCACACCTAATAAATTGTGTGATTATTTTCATATCTTTGCAATTCCCCGGTAGATAGTCATTTTTTATAAATAAAAGCGAAGGTCAAAATATTGGCGTGAGCTTCGTTACGCAATTTATGAACGAAAAGAATCTCCAGTCGTGCGAGTTTCATCAGAACATCATCAATTCCGTGCAACGAGATCAAGGCGTCACACAAAATGTCTGCTCGCCTGCTGGCAGAGTCCGAAGTACATGTTCTGATCTGATATCTGTTCGTTCAGTATATTCTTCCGCCTCCACCAAATCTCTTGACACGTCCCGCCCCCACAATCCTCCCTCACGTTAATCCCTTCCTCGGATACCAGCTGCGTTATCACGGAATGGAATGTGAATTGGTTTGCTACTGTGAAATGATTAAGTGGCGAACATGCTATGTCAGTTGTCAGATAAAGTCTATTCCTGTGTATGGACAACACCGTTCGCCTGATGCTACAATATCGTAGCAATGATTAAACAGTATTATCGAAAATATAACTGCCATGAACCCGGCCGAAACCATAATACCACTAAAAAACCGCCCGAAAATGGTGCCGAACTGATTATACTACGTGAGGTCGTAAAAGCCATATACTAACTAAAAAAAACAGAATATAAAAATGAGCCAAGATCTAGATCGTGCTTCATTTTCATAGGTTGATGCCTACCAAAAAAGCTTCCAAACATGTTCATCCAGGTATCTAATGATAACTCGTCAGTATATCATTTATAAAACAACTTATTGTAGAGCGCGCTTCTTTGCCGTTTGCCCACAGAGTTATGAAACCATAAACGAGATTGCTGTACCTTGTCCTCCAAATATAAGTCTGTAAGTAGAATGTCAAGTTTTTAGTTTTCTTATTTATTGTTTGTGGAGAACGTGTAATAAATTGAATTTAGCCCCTACAAACTATTTATGTTCTAGCTGTTCTTTTTGATGATAGCTACACGTCCTCACTAGAGTCCCAAAAACCAACTCTGCTCTCAAAGCATGTAAAATTTCCAGCAACAGTAGTATACCCTTTCTCAGGAATTTCCGAATTCACTTACAGTCTCTAGCATCTTACTTACCTACAACCCGAAACATTTCTATACCCGCCTCTACACATCAAATCTATATTCTTATATGTTATCTTTAAATTTATGGTTACGCCGTGTTTTATATTATCTAGAATTTAAATATTAACCGAGCCCTCTCTCTATTTTTTTGTGTTGGCAATGTAGAGTTCAAAACGAACTTAGATCTAATTATCAAAAGACAACTTAGTATATGCACAGAAAATGTGTTGGAAAGTATAGACGTCTCTCAAGTTAACAGCCTACTCTTCCACTATTAATTTCACATGTAAAATATATTTCTACACTCTCATTGTAACGTAGATTTAACTTTGTACTTAATTTCATTCATTTAAGTAGTAAAACTCATACGTGTTTATATTTATCTTTTTTAAAATTAATTTCTTGTAAGATTATTTTAAATCTTCCAATAATACTTTTTTCTAGTCCATAAGAATCTTTTAACGTATTAGGTGTATATCAGATTGTTTCTTCACTATTCACTGTAAACCCGACTACTAACATACACCTTTTACAAGTGCATATCATCTAGATTATGCTTTTAAAATGTTTATGTAGTTTCCCAAAATATCGAGATCTTAATCCATGTACGCTCCAGTTAAGATGTCATAACAATTGAGCATTAAAGAGATTAACTATCATTTATATCCGACCACACTCATATTTTACTCCGCGCAAATACAAATAACATCCTTATATCATTATTCGCACCACAATGCTAACAGGTAAAATACGATGAAAAAAGCTGTGTAATTAAATGTAACTTAATAGCCTTCCCTCCCCTGTGGACGATAGACCCACAACAGACGAATCTGCACCCACTAGCAGAGACTAGTATTTGGCACAGGATAGCTCTGTACCAGAGATAGAAAGGGGTACTCCCCGCTAAAATTAAAGTCAGCGCCCTCTTCTTGATCTTCCTAACTCTATCCGTCGGTCGCTGGTCGCCCGTATGCGCAATTGAATTGCCATCTCAGATAGTCGGTCACTTCGACAGGACGGAGACCGAATTCTAGCTCAATATCACAATCTATCGTGAGTCACACCTTATAGGATATCGAGCACTTCACAAGTCTCCCCTCCATCCCCACACCTGTGAACAACAAGTAGCAGTGAAATTGATAGTCGAATTTATCTCTGTGTGCTGCTGTTCAACATATTCTGCCCCTACCTTGTACCATGAAGATATGTGCCGTGTTTTGTTATCGAAACGATAATCTTCGCTTTCCCATAGAGATGATCCCGGCGCCTATTTTCCTAGTGCGTCATAAAAATCAGCAGTACACGCAAATTTAGCTAAGTAACAATAACCTACCAAACCAAGTCATATATATGTCCACTACCATCATTTACACAACGGCTACGAACAATAGTGAAGTGTCAAATCATGGAGTAACGTTTCACAAAGTGTACCCACACACACACACCTTATCAGTAACTAATTTTCCAGGTATTTAATTAGTTTATGTGCCGAATTTAGCGATATGTAGTAATTAAACAGACGATGTAGAAGAAATATGAATGAAATGAAACAGTGCAGTAACATACACCTCTATCACAGCATTAAAGATAGTTTATCCACTTATGTCTTAGCATAGCTAACTATGCCACCGCACTTACCCGCCTCCGGTGGTTAGAATCTCGGTACAACACGTAGAAAAACAGAAGACGCGTCAGGCCCTCTTTATTGAGGTATAGAAAAGGGAGAGAAAAGGATATATTTAAGAAAAGTGTCATAACTTGAAACAAGGTACAAATGTTGTTCTTAGATGTTCAAAAAAATATCGTGAACAAAATATATCCTTATGAATATTATTTGCGAAGAAATACAACGATATAGGGACACTCGAGAGTCTGCCCGGCATTGCTCAATTGTCTCACTTGTCGCAAGATATCTGTATCTATATGTAATATGTGACAGAGGATACAAAATTGTATCCTGGTGATGGTGTTGAAAGAAACAGATAGTCTGTGTGACGAATAATATACGTGTTGGCATGATTTCATTTACATCCTTTAGTTGCTCCTATATTATTCACTTTGATTTAGTGATAATTTTGAGAAGTATATTATTTTACTCATTTTCACATCAGCGTTAAAAACATTGTCAATTGCAACCCCTTCAAGATAAACATATATCTCATCTCTTCTTTTTATTTAAAAACGTACGCCTAATTATTGAATGACCAGTCTCAATTTGCCGTCTCCGCAAATTGTTATTAATCATAATAGCCTCATAGTAACATCAACAATATATGCTCTATCAAGATGCTCTTAACAGCAGGTATTTTTCAATGTTACTTTTTCTATTTTGTATTTTATATCTATATGGCTAGCTATTAAATGTCATAATACACTTCTCCTAGAATGCATCGATTAGTATTCCATAAATTCTCTAAACCATAGTTTAATGTACTCATTTATAATCTATCCGTGATATAAAATTGCCTCCTTCACAGATTAGGTATTAGGCAGTGGATTGTTTTATTCTTATTGCCATAAAAAATGGTCAATCTTCCCTGTCCAATCCAATATTTATTCTTTTGTCCAGATCCAGCACGATCCCGCACTCAGTGTCTTTCAATCGCATTCTAATATCTCATCTGCTAATTCATTACCGGTTAAATAGTGGTGTCAATTGTCCAACAGTTCTCTAGTCTCGCTCTTAATAGAAAGTAGTCCTTTCTTTCTTGGTATATGTGTAACCATATATCATTAAGTTTTTGAGTTAATAAAGTCGTATTGGTTAGTAAAAAGTTTGCTATATACAGTGAATATACCATATTAATCCAATATACGTAAAATGTCTCTTTTAAAAGTATTCTGTAAGATCCAGTAGTAAATCTTATGCATGAAAAATCCGATCATATTTTAACATTACTTAAAATTGAGTCATTGATTTGGTTGAGACGAAGCCATTTTAGATAAATTAATATCACCCATTTCTTAATCAATTGGGAAAGGAAATGTGGAATTCTATGAAACTTAACTAGCGGAAATAACATATATTCATGAAAAATTCAAAGAAGTATTTTGACAGCTCTGGCAAACAAATTTAGTTTCCTCGTCATTGTAAATTACAATTAATTCAAATGATACATTACATTTTAAATAGAAAAAAGTATATACAAAGACTGAATTGATTTATGCAGTCACTGATCTACTTCATAAAATAAACTTCTGACCCAGGAACAGTTTGTGTACGAGTGGATTAGTAGTATCTTTAATACTGCGCTGTAGTTCCTCGGATCGTCCCATTCCCTTAGTAATTACATCCATCGCAGTCTCAGACCCTCCCCCTTTACTCGGCACGTCCAAAGGATCCTGGGAAAGCCGACTCGCCCGCTCCCGTATTCGTTCCCAGTCCGCACTTCCTTGCCCGACTTGCCCGCCCGTACCCGTCGCCCGCCCGGCGTGCGGTCTGCAGTGGTGTGAAATTATGGGCGCCGTTAATTATTCGTAATCGGCGCAAGACCTGCGGGCGTGCGTGATTATAAGATCTACAGATGCATGTAGGCAGGAAAGTACACCCATCCACCACCGGTCTTCTCACTTCCTGACAGTCGTGAGAAGGCGAATCATTTTCCGCTTCAGTGTGGAACACAGAGAACTTCAGCGGGGCCTGGGGGTAAGTTAGTATAAAAATATAATAGTAAGTACACTACAAATACTACAATATCAGGGTTGTCGTGACGAAATCAGCCTTATCAATTTGTTTTTTCTAACTGAATATTACTAATAATAAGCATACACGTGTGTCTGTGATTGTTCTTACATGTGATATCTAAACACTATGTATACACTAGACCGACGACGAAATGCAACTGAATCAGAGCAAGATTTTTAGATTTACCTATAAATTTAAATAAAGAGTGTGATGTTATCAACATATTTATATATTATCTTTCACCTCTTTTGATGGGATATCATAAATCTGTTGGTAACGTCAGCAACGATTTTTTTCAAATAGATGTAATGCCAACAATATATATCGCCACTGTACAAGTGGCGCTTCTGATTTCCCAATATCACATAATTTGAGAATCCCTTCTATTTGATCATTTCGAACACGCGAATGATACATGAGTTAAAATAGCGCATTACTCTTGTGTGGATATCGCTTAATGTCACCTCTGATTAGACAAAAAGTAATGTGCCTAGTACGTGAGACAATTTAACTTTTGCTAGCGTAGTGTCAGAGTGATCCCTCACAGCTCTTCGCCAATTGCGCCCTGCTTCTGATTGCCCAACGAATTCCGTTCTTAATCCTTCGGAAGCTGAACACAGACTCTGAGTTGAACATTGTTCATGTTAACTGTGTTAACGATTTCTTTTATAAATGTAAAATAGTTTTCATTTGAATTAGTAAAGTAATATTAATCGATGTCTGCGTATTATTCTAGCTTTTTTCAGCGTTCAATATTTTTGAACGTTGATTAGATATTTACAATTTCCTTCTGTTATCATTGAATTGTCTGGCAGTGTCTATTTTGATGTATGTTTTAAAGCGCAACAGCTGAAGAAGAGGATAGGATAGCTACAGTGTATCAATGATGCTCACTGCAGTACCTACTGTGTGGAATCCTAAATATGCGAGTTTCGAAGACATGCGTAGTATTTTCGACACTATGGAGAATAGCTATGTCAAATTCAGCGTTCCTGAATAGAATTCTAGCTGCCGTTGTTCCGATCGAGCGAATATTTCCTAACAAACGGACCGCGGCCCGATCTTCCGCACTCTAGCCCTGCCCTTTCGCGCCCCTCTGTACTCCACTCTTGGTGCACTGCATTTTCACTACTACCACATTAGTCGGGAGCTTCTTCTTACCCGCTGAGGCGTTGCCCTGGTTGTGGTATTACCTTGCAAAAAAAAACCGCAAGACATGATGGGGTTCACTCAGATCTGGCAATCCAGAGGAGAAAATCTCGCCTCCTTGGAATATAATAATAATAATAATAATAATAATAATAATTAATAATAATAATAAATAATAATAATAATGTAATAATAATATAAACCAATAATAATGATGTCTCCCCGAAATAATAGCCATTATTAGCCCGCTCTGGCTCTTCGCCTTCTCTCGCGAGTTCACGCCACCAGGACGCGCCGCTCGTTGGGCTTTGCGCGGCGGGCGGCGTGCGTTCGGCGGCTTTTTTTGTCGCCCGTCTCGCCGATAGGGGCGCTGCCGCCCCACGCCCGCGGCTGCTCCGCTCGCGCCTCGGCCGCTTGCCGCGCCCGTGGGCGCTTGTTTGGAGCCTCGCCTGCAGAGGAGGGTCTGGACGCGATGGAATCCAAGGGAATGGGACGATCCCGAGGGAACTCACAGCGCAGTATTAAGATTACTACTAATACACTCGTACACGAACTGTTCCTGGGTCAGAGTTATTTTATGAAGTAGATACGTGACTGCATAATCAATTCAGTCTTTGTAACCTTTTTTTTTATTAAAATAATGTAAAGTACAATTTTAATTAATGTAATTTACAATACGAGGAAACTAATTCTGTTTCCAGAAGTTCAAAATACTCTTTTGAATTTTCATGAAGTAATATTTTCCGCATTAAGTTCCAGAATTCCACATTTCCCTTTCCAAATTTAAGAAAATGTGTATTAATTTATCTAAAATGGCTTCGTCTCACAAAATCAATGACTCAATTAAGTAATGTTAAAAATATTCGTATTTTTCATGCATAAGATTACTACTGATCTTACAGATACTTTTAAAAGAGACATTTTAGTATATTGATTAAATGGTATATTCCATGATATAAAAACTATTTACAACCAATACGACTTTTACAACTCAAAAATTAATGATATATGTAAATACACCAAGAAGAAGGAGCTATTTCTTATTAAGAAGCTAGGAGAACGTTTGGACATAATTGACACCAATTTAACCGTAATGAACTAGCAGATGAAATGAGAATGCGATTGAAAGATAACAGTGCGGGCATGTGCTGGCTGTGACAAAAGTAAAAATAAATTGGATTTGACAGTGACAATTGACATTTTTATGCAATAAATAAAACCAATCCCTATCTCCTCAATCCTATCTGTAGAGGCAATTTTATATCACGGATAGATTATAATGATACATAAACTATGGTTAGGAATTTATGGAAACAATCCACTTACATCTCGAGAACGTCTTTGCATTTTAAACTAGCATAACACATACAAAAAGTAGCATGAAGATACCTGCCAAAGGCCCATCCTGAGCTATTTTCTTAGTTACATGGGCATATGATTAACACCTTGCGGACCGGCACATCCGGACGCTTTCATTCCATAATTCCCGGATATTTTCTTGGGAAGGGGGGGTTGCAATTGACAATTTTAAACCTGATCGAAAAGATAAAAAAAAGTCTTCTCAATATACTGAGCAAAGTGAATATAGGAAGCATGAAAGGTCCCAAACGCACTATTATCATTCACAAAAGAGCTACAGTTCCTCAAACATATAACAGATACCTTGCAAGTGAGGCAAGGAGTAAGCCGCAGACTCGACTCATTTCTCTTGTTCCCTTCCAAATATCTTCTTAGGTATTACGATTCCTTTTTAACTAAAAACCTATTACTTTTCTTCCTTCCTTCCTCTTTTTCTTTCTTCTGTCCTAACGGCTGACTCCTCTGTTTTCCGTGGTTCCTTCAATCAACACCGGGCGAATGCCGGAGCAGTACCCTAACAAAGGAATTAAGTACCGCGTGCAATCGTTCCTTCTTTTTTCTTATCCTATCCTCATCCTTTATCTACATACACTAATGCACTACACTACAACACATACCATCGGAGCATCGGAAACGTAAAGCTAGTCCCGGTGGGAGCGGTGGCTTGCTGGTGGTAGATACCTAGTTGCAGGAAACCCTGTTAGACGACAGAAGATAGGCGCCGGATCACACCAACCAACGAGAGATTACTATCGTATCTCGAGAACAAACACGCACTATACTTACGGGAATAATGCCGGCAGTTGACGCGCCCGGAATCACTAATCAATCCTCTGCACGCCGGTGTGGGGGTGGAGGCGGCGACGTGGAAAGGGTCGGATACCCCTGTGCGACTCAAGGTGATTGGGTAGCATCTGTCCCTGTCGGAAGGCGACCATCTGAGAGGCAATTAACGCGATAAGGACAGCGTCCGACGGGGAAAGTGGAGAAGAGGGCCGTGAAATATTGCGGAGTCACCCTTTCCTTTTGCCTTCCCTGCTCCCATTCTACTGCTGGCGCACTTCTCGATATCGCGGGGCCAGATCTCCACGATCTCAACGTTACACGTTTCCATTACTAGCATGGGCAAATTGTATAAGTTGTATGGAACATTGAAGGGAATGAAATGACTACATTATCAATTTCAAATAGTATTTCTCCATTAACTGAGCGACTCATTAAGATCTCATATTTTGCTAAATAACATTTTAAGAAAAGTGTCAAAGTGTATGTTAGTAGTGTAGGTGGAAAATAAGATATACTACATTACAAAGATTTTATGGACTAGAAAAAAGTATTAATTGGAACGTTAAAACAATTAACTCTTTACAAGAAATTAATTTTAAAAAAAGGATAACTAAAACACGTATGAGTTTACTCTATAAAGAAGAATTAAGTACAAGTTAAACTACGTAAAAGGGGAAATAATTACTGAAATAATTGAAATTGCTGAATAACTGAAGAACGTTTACTTTCCAAAATTTTTTTGCACAAGTTGTTTGATAATTATAGTGTCATTACCCAAACATTTAATAATTTATTCCGTAATAAACAACCCTAAAATTAAAATTACGAAGATTTGATACGACTAGCGTAATAATTTTGTTGTAAAGTAAAACCTCAAGACTGAAAGAGAATCGGAAAATTCTGAACTGAAGGATACTACCTAGTTGAATTAAATGTATGAAAGCAGAGTGGTTTTAATTGTCGCCCATCATTAAAGAACATTAAAAAAATAGTTGTAGGATAAATCAATTTATTACAGTTCCCCTACAATAACAAGAAAACGAGAAAACTGACATTTCTTCAGACTTAATTTATGAGCACGCATTCGTATATTGGTTTCAATCCGTGGCGCAAACGAAAAGGAAGCGCCTCTAGCACTAAAAGCCACCCATTTCGCGTGTATGTTATTCATGTAACGCGTAATAAGTTAATCCGGAATCCATTACATTTCCGTATTTAGCATTAATACAGCGAACGCCATCCAGGTAGATATGCACGCTAGCGCACACTTAATCACCTTCACATCGCACCACTTCTCCCGTGAAACGCAGTAGTCCGGAGGGAAGCCTCCGGGAGAGGAGAGAGGTGGGGGCGGGACGGAAGGGTGGAAGGGGAAATCGAACAGCCAAAAACAACAGCATCGCGCGCGCCGCGAGCAGCACTTCGGGACGCCCCCGCGTGCGTCCGGACGAGCCATTTGTAAAACCGACAGCTAACACTCCTCCCCATGGAGAACACCCCCAATATTGACCCTCCTTTAAAAAAGCATAACCGGGAATTGAAAAGTATAAAAAACACATTTAGGTGGAGAGCCGTATAATTAAACCACCCCGGTGTGGACACTTAGTCCCACCCCTGGGACTCTAGCGCTTTTTGTTTCGGCACCCTCTCACTCCACAACCACCCATCGCTTTTCACCCTCGTTGACTCCCCCGCTTCTACCCTCCCTGGGGCCACCCCCATCTCTCACGCCGACCTCAGAGGCCGGTTGTTTGCCCTCGTCACAGCTGCCACGCCTTCCCAACCCTCCCCCTCAGAGTCAAAGTACACATTAGTCACTCAAGGGGGAGAGATTTACGTGGCTAATAGAAGGCAACAAACCTGATCGAAAACGGAGCGAGATTTATCGAGCGTCATGCTTAGTCGGTGATTCCTCCCGCGCCGCCCCGTCGCCGTCATCGTTTGAGCATGGTTAGCGGCGGGCGCCTGTGGATAGGCAACCCAATGCACACAGCTACCAGGCGGGACCGAGAGGGTTCAGGGGCGAGCCGCGCGATGGCGGTGCGATCGCCAAAAGGCAGTAGGGACCCTCGGCAAATAAAGTTATGGAGGAGAGATGACAAATAGAAGTTTTCTAAATACAAATTGTGTAAGAAGTAAACTCGAGGGTCAGTTTATTGATAATAACAGGCATAGGTCTTTCTACTCATTGGCTACGGTGCACAGCCCACAAGTCTTCTTCAATACAAACAATTAAATGTAAGTCTGAAAAAAGTATATCTACTTTTTCGACAGGTTTTGTCCTTCGAGAGGGTTAAACATATGTGACAAAAGGATGTCTGGCGATGCCAGGACCAGAGAATCAAATTCCAGTTGTATCCCTCCCTCTCTCCCTCTCTCTCTTTCTTCTTCATCTTCTCTCTCTCTCTCTCTCTCTCTCTCTCTCTCTCTCACTCTCTCTCATATATATATATATATATATATATATATACACATATATATATATATTCCTTTCCCTCCCTCTCAATCGAGAATGGAGTATTCCCGTTAGCAATTTTGTGCAAATAGGATTACAAATTCCCAATTATTTTTCTACAATAAAAAACTGTAAGCATCTGGATTTGCCTTACAGATATTGAAGTGTTCTTCTATCAATGGAAATAACGAGATGATACAAATGAGTATCTTCTTCAAACAGTGTTAATTAAGTGAACAGATTTACTTATTGTTCATATGTATTAAGACATGGTAAATACATGTTTAATCTTGAAAACAATGTTCTAGGCACTCGCATTGCGGCTACCCGTAGTGTTCAGATTGCAACTGCCTCTAGGTTC
>BOPP01000038.1:1290626-1340641 GCA_017312745.1 Gryllus bimaculatus
GGAACAACTCAGGTCGTCAGAGGGCCATTTGATGTGCTAATAAAATGCCTATTTTGGATAAGAAAATCTATTTTTCAAAATTCATTAAATACTTTTGCAGAATAGTTTTCAACCAAATTTAAGAAGAAATATTAAAATTGGCAAATTTAAGAAAATAAATAAGTTTTTTATTAAATGTGTATATTATACAAAATACGTGAACACGTGTAACGATATTAGATAGATAATAGATATTCGATAAATGATAGATTAGATAGATAGATAGATAGATAGATAGATAGATTTATAAAGTTCGCTTGAGGCAATGCTCGTGGCAAACATGACTAACATTAGAATTAGATTACAAAACATATTTAACATTTACCAATTAGGTTTACTATTAGAATTAGGGGTCGTAATAATTAGTTCAATTTATTTCTGGCTACTCTAAATTCACTTCTAGTTTACTATAACACTTCACTACACTCCACTACCATACACTGCACTCACCTTTCACTATATACTACTCCCTTCCCCACTAACAGCTACACATCCAACTCACTTCACTGTATAAGGCCATAAGATAAAATATGACAATAATAAAAAAGAATAGTAATATTCAATAAAAAAGCATAATAATATTAAACAATAACATAATAATAAAAGAATATAAAATAGTAATATAATAATATAAAACGAAACAATAAAGATAAATATCTCAGTCAGTAATTATTCAGAGATTCTAGAGAATATTTTAAATTGGCTACATTTAGAGGAAAGCCTTCTAGTGCTTCTGCAAGAGTTTATTCCAATTACTATTAGTGCGATTCTCACAAAAGGAGAACTTGCCTACATCAGTTCTTTTGCTTTCTACACTCGATTTCAAGGATGTCTCCTCTGCTTTTATAATCTGATTTCTGTAATATTTTACCAGATATCTGCCCATGCTGTGTCCCTCTGTATGTCTATGCATTACGGCATAAACGCGCCGTTCCCTTCTCGTTAGATAGGACTCCCATTCTTCTTCGTTCGTCACCAACGAACCGCGATTTACAAACTTTGAGGCCGCGTTTTTGAATTTTATCTAACGCTCGATTTGCCTTTCTGTACGATCCCAGCATGCCGCTCCGTACTCTAAAATTGAGAACAATGTAGTATATGCTAGGGATCGGCATTTGGACTACTATTTTTTAGAATACGCATTTCAAAGTGCAGCGCTTCTCAGGATTTTGTAACCGTATTGTTAATATGATCCGACCAACCTAAGTCGCTTCGCAGGACCAACCACAAATACTTACAGTTTTTTCACGTGCGTATAACTTAGTTCTAATTCTTAACAGGAGCGTACGTTTCGACGGACTTGTAAAGCAAATGAATTACTCTTTCCGGATTTAATTCCATCTTATTTCGCAGCCCAATTCCTAAAACAGTTAAGATCGCTCTATATTTTTGATGTTCTGTAGGATTCCTTTATTTCATAATAACAATTTTTTAGAACTGAAATACTTTACACACAATAATTAGAAATAATCGGTCTCTAGTTATGATTGTGGTAGAGACGGTACAGCTAAAAGTCACGTCAATGATTCAAAGCGACAATAGGGTCGTTATGGGCAATTAGAACGTGGAGACTCAGAAAGAGACCTGGCTACAAGAAACGAATGTGAGATATCTTGACTCACCAAAGGCTCCAATGAAGCATAAGAAAACAAGAAAAATTATATGTTAGTCAGAAATAGTTATTTTGATTTTGAATTGAGTAAGAATTAAATGCTATGGTCATGAATGGTTTGCATTTCTTCCAAGCATCACAAGATTAAATTAAAACAGAATTGCTTTCTTGAAACAAACTTAGTAGTTAGTAAATTAATATGCCGTGTAATCATTACCAATTGAAAGAAAGCAAGGCAATAAATACATTATTGATTAGATATGGAACATTGACATGCACTAATACAAAACTCTGATTTAATACCTCAAACATAAGGTGTAATTCTAGTTGAATGAACATCTGCTTACAGTTACGGATATACGACTACTGTTAATTGAATTTTAATTATTCTTATCACGAACTCCATTACTACACTTTTTACAGGTCCCGAGAATATTATGACCAAGGACATGAAATGCATGCTCATGCATACATATAAGAGGAACTAACTAATCTCAATACTCTGAATCTCTAGGGTAAAAGAAAAAAAGAATGGATTAAGAAATATTGAAGTTGAACCTCAAATGTATAATAAAAACGAACGAGAAATGAATATTCAAGCTATTACGAAATTTCAAGAAATCAAAATTGACTCTATCTACGCACCGGCTTAGGTGGCTCAGGGCATCAACTGATCTCTATCTCACCGCTTTATTACCACACAGCTACACTTGCAGGCGCTTTCTCTACCACAGACGTCGGGAGATCAGGAACTCACAGCTCGCGCTGGCTGGGAGATAGTGGATGAGGGAAACTTCGCAAAGCCGACGTGTATGTCGCACTAAATTTCATCATCCAGTGGGGACAACCCGGCCATCTCCTGAGATTAAAATATACCTACACTTACGAGAAAATAGTGCCAGAAGTGCCCGAAAAAAACGAAAAAATAACCAAATCAATCAATCTATCTACGCAATCTTTCAGAAAAGCCGATTAAAACTGTTCCACTTCCACTGATTGAATTATCTTATCATTGAATTGATTAGTGATTTTGGCGGTCAATGGCTAAGATAATTGCTCCCATAAGTAGTAGTGCATATTTTTATCACGGAATTGGCTGTGATTTTCCTTCGCTGGCTGGCAGTTACGTACCGAACTACGTCGGATTTGCGGGATTTTCCCGAACTAGAATCTCCCACCACGGGACACGCCCAGCCAGGACAAGCTCGAACCGACCGTCTACCGACAGGTGTAGTGCATGTAAGTGTAAGTGTGTGTAATTAAGGGTGAGGTAGGACAGAGGAAAATATAGTTCGCGCGCGGTCCTGTGACCCGTTTTTAAGGTACTACTCCGGCATTCGCTGGTATTGATCGGAGAAACGCGGAAAACTACTGATAAAATCAGCCGGCCGCTAGAATTCTCCCAGATACCGGCTTCCAGATGAAAGTTCTCCACCTTCAGGACTGGAACTCCAGGATCTCTCGTTAGAGGCGCTCCTAGACAGTTGAAGCCCTGAGCACGTTTGCCACTCGAGTTGGGCCCAATCCTCCTACGCACAACATCAGCCGCCTGCACACAGCATTAAGGGCGTAGACTTATGAATATTGTGAATTGTATCCGATGGGATCTTTTGAATATTCTACGCGCGATGTAAGATAATCCATTAATGCTACAAAATTGCCCATTTTCTTCTTGAAACATTAAGAGAAGAGAGCACGTGTTATACCCGGAATTGTGATGGAATTAAGGCAAATATATTCTGTTATCTAACGTAATGGTGTTATCTAAAGCTTCCTAATCTAATCTTGATTACCGAAACACGTTCAGACATTCTATAAGTGTATATCAAAACACTTATATAATATATATATATAGTATATATATTATTTAGATATATATATAAAATATCAATTTAATTACACTCTAAACATTAATAGTTAACACTTGATCATTAAATTGTTTCACGTTTATGAGTCTAAAGTGAGGGTTTATACTGTGAATAACATCTTTTGAATTACTTTTTTTTTTAGTTTTCTATTCTCAGAGAATGAAAAAGAATACAGTGTTCTCTCACTAAAAATTCCCTGAAATTTTCTCATAAAAACATTGCGGACGGACAAAAGTATTTCTCTTCCTTGCATCTACGTCTTTACCCGTGACTGCCCCCACGAATCAAATCCTAAAACTAATAGCCAAGGAGAGCCTCGCAATAACAATAATTTTCAAAAAATTGGGTCGACCTCTTTTAATATAAGGAGAGTAGCATGTTCTATGTGAGGAAGATATACGTTTCAGAATAACTGCCGACCAAATTTATCGCTGAGACAGAAAAAGAAATGTGAGTGTCGATAAAATATACCACAGACAAATAAAAAGGATTGAATGCTTAATAGAGATTCAAAGAAAGGTTCTATTAAAATATTGTTTTCAAATATAATAAGTTTCTTTTACCTTCACCACAAAGAAGCAGAGAGAAAAAGACTAAGGGGACGCAAAGAGAAAAAGAAGAGAAAGAAGTTGTTAGAAAGTGGATTCCAACATTTTAATACCACCATGCCAATTTTAGCCGACTTTACGTTGAAACTGAAATGTTCATATTAAAGAACTGCAATTCGTTTCTATCTTGAAAACGGGCCAGATCCAGCTTTCGTTTAGGAATTCATATCGCCTCTTTCTTTTGACTTGTCTCGAAAAAAATGGCCCCGGAGGAGCTGAGAGTTCACGCGATCTGAGCTTACGGCGAGAACGAACGAGAATGAAAGCGGACGAGAGAGGAGATTGACGAGAGGCCCAGGAATTAAAGAGAGACTTTGGATGAAGTAGGAAAAAGAGAATATAAAAATTTAAAATAAGTAAGTGTAAAATATAGAAAAAATGAACAGAAATCAATTTGGAAGAGATTCATACGATTGATGTTTTCCGATATCTTCAACTCTACGCCCATTAGACCTGTTAGTGTAATGAATCCCAGGTGAGGGTGATATTGGGGCCCGTTGTTCTGGGTGATGACATCGGAGGCGACGCTACAGGTCGGCTAGCGGGGTTATTCACCAAACAAGTATCCCCCACAAGCGTGGCACTGAACCAGATGTACAAGCTCTAGCTCGATTGTGTACCGACGCTTTGTAGTGTAGTGCATGTATAGCGTAATAAGTAGAGGGAGAGAATATGACTAGAAATAGGAATTAAGGATCGCGCGCGATCCGTTATCTTTTGTAAGGTACTGTCACCATTTAACTGATATTGACAAGAGAAGACCCGAAAACTACCGATCAGAGCAGTCTGTTGCTGGAATTCTTCTACAGAGAGCAGCTGAATTCAAAGTGTGCGTAGCGTCATGCATGTTAGGTGTGTAATGTGTGTAAAGGAGTGGGTTAGAGCAAGAAAGAGAGAGGAATGATGCACATCCGTGCTCGTTTGTTAAGGCGCTCGCCGGCGTTCGCCTGTTGCTGAACGTGGAAACACGGAGAACTACCGATCAGAGCAGCGACCGTTAGAATTCTCCACCAGACAGCGCTGACTCGATCTCGCTGTTTAGCCTAGTGTCGAAAATCCTCGACCGTCGGGACTCCAACGCTAGGACCTTCTGGTCACAGTCGCTAAAGAACAGTGGCAATCGGTCCCTGAGCTAAACTCTGCGTTGGCTAAGAACAAAATACCGAAAACGGCTGGAGAAAAAATACGACACGGGTTGATATCTCCAATCGGTTAAAATAAAATGAAATCGTGGAAAGTAGAGTAAGTTTAAAGGGTGTATGTGTTAAGACAAATATAAACAAACGGTACCCGCGGGAGTTGACACAGTTAGAACTTCATGAACTGAGTAAGTCTGAATTGGGGGCAAAATGGATAGTGTGATTGTAACAAAAAAAGAGTAGAGTAAGTTCCAATAGGTTTTGCGGGTGAATAGGGGATTGAGCAACAAGCGGTATAGAGAGAGAGAAGCTAATTCAAAAAACCGGAGAAAGCAGGTGATCTCTAAAGCAAATGTGTGGACATAATGAATGAGAGAGTAAAGTCTGACAGATAAAACGGATGGAACAAATTGGTGGCAAGTAGAAAATGTTGAAAGGGTGAGTTTGGCCACGCATTTCGATGAAATGTGGTTATAAGAGAGATGTGAGGGCGGGATGGCACTGAAAGAAGGATGGAATAGTGGTAAGAGCGTGAAATGAGGAAATGGGAGACAGGACATGTTAGACACGAAAGGGGACAAGGCCAATGAAAAAGGAAGAAGGAAAGAAGGGTAGATTTGAAAGCCTGACTGACAGTTGGCAAGGTGAGCAGGATAGTGTTGGCAGAGGCTAGGGTGGGAATAGACAGGTAGGAAGTGAGCGTGTGAAAGTGCGGAGGATAGAAAGTGCCGAATTGAAATGTGACTGCAAAGCGGGCAGAGTGGGAAATTGACAGAATGGAAAAGAGTAGAGTGGAAAGTGGGGCGGGTATGAAATTCATAGGAGGAAGTGCGAATGGTAGGGACGGTCCAGTAGTTCCAAACAGCGAGAAGAGAAAGGTGGAGAATGAAGGTAGGCAATGGCACGTTATACCAACAGCCGAGTTGCAGAGGCCAAATGAAACATGGTGGATAGTGCAGTTCTCAGCGTAGGAATTTTTCAGGGCCGTAGTGGTAGGGTAGGCAGTTTGACAGAGTGAGCGAGCGGCAGAAAGTCAAGCGCGCCACTGCAAAATAATAAAACGATCGCATATTTCAGTGATGGCAAAGAGTAGGAGGCGGCAGGTATGCGGCAGGTTCGGCAGGAAAGACGAGATTGGCAACACTGGGCCGGTGGCAGGATTGGGCATGGCGCGCGCGGAAGCAGGGCACGCGATGAAATGAGCCCGCTCACTCGGTTACGCGTCAGCTCGTTTGTTCATTCAGCGGGAGCCTCGGCGGCGGCGGCGATGGCGCGACGCGGCCGCGTGAATTGTATACGCGTAGCGGGCGAGACCGAAGCTGCGCCGCATCCACTCACAACCTCCCGCCCAGAGCACGCCATCCGCCCCGCCGCTAGCGACTGGATGCCTCGCTGTGGTGCGCCGACCCCGGCCTATAGCGCCGCCGGCGAGACCGCCCCCAACCCCCCAACCCCGAGGAAATCGCGCGCTCCACACGCCGCCCAGCCGCTCGCGTCGGCGTATGTCGGCGCCCGTCCGAAAAGCCGAGCGGGCGGCGGAAATGTTTGATTCGCGTACGACACGGTTTTTGTTCTAACTAATATGGGCCTATATAGATGACAAATAATGGACATGATTGCAGTACGTTTTGTGGAATGGATGCGCTCCACAATCGCGAAGCAGATGCGGGCGGAAACGTTTTATTCACTTCCAGAATTCAGCCAAATTTTGGGGTGCTGGAAGATCAAGATTCTGGTACGCCAGGGTTTGGTTACTAACGATAATAGGTGCAGTGAAGGCCAATATAACGAATATGGTTGCGGTAGTACACAAAGGGTCGGCGCCTCCAATGGCGGGCAGATGGGGGGGGACGTTCTATTAGCTTCCGAAATTCGCAACAACTTTTTCGTGGCTGGAAGGATCACAGTCTGCATATCTAGGGTTGTGGTTTACTAACGACATTGGCTGGATAGGTTGCAAATAATGGACATCATTGGTAGTACGTATAAATTGTTCGGCGCCTCCAAAATGATCAGTTGCGGCTGATCATTTTATTCACTTCTGGAATTCACACGCATTTTTAGGGTGCTGGAAGATTAAAAGAAGCGTACTCTAATACAAATAAACTTCATTTGTTGCGATGTCTTTAGCGGAAGGGGGCTGTTAAAATCAATTGGCATAAAAGTGATTCTCATTATTCCGCCGATCTGAAGTGATTCGTCATTTTTCTATTGCTTCATTAGGTTAGAGATAACAAAAACATGCAATAGAAGTTGGTACTGTAATCTGGAAAGGAGTGCTGAAATCGTCATTGAGAGTATTCAGTGGAAAGTTAGCAGAGAGAGAGAGTGAAGCTGATTGATGAAATTAAGTGCGGAGTAACATCTAAAACTGGAAAGGAATCGAATACAATGTAAGAGAAATGTCAGAAACCAATGATAAAGAGAGATTTTCACCTTCATTAAATTATGAAAAATATTTTTAATAGAAATAATATCCTCTTTTTTGAGTTACAATACTTTACTAACCATTGCTGAAAGCTATGAGTTTTAGATGGAAGTGTATGGAGATTAAATAAGGTATAATATACTATTTGTATTCTACTGATTAGAGATTTTTAAAATTTAAATTGGGACAAAAGAAAAAGAATTCTGATGTTTAATTCTGATTGATTCTTATTGTTCGATATGGCTTGATTTTTCATTAAGTGATTTCTAATTTATGGTCGCCGATTGAATCTCGGTTCACACCCGTTCGCTACAAAGATCTCATCAGGTATCGAGATATTTTATTTTGCTCAATACCATATTTTTTTCTCTTGCATATTATACAAACTTACACTCATATTTAACTCATATTTTCGTATGTTATCCTTTTCGCGTAAATGACAGCAAGGAAAAGCTATTGTCATTTACACATTTTGTTGACGTGAATTTAAAATTCTTATTCAGTTTGAATGTTTTGTGTCAAACAATTCGTGAACACTGGGAGAGAAAGCTGCTTTCATATCTGAAAGGGAATTAGGTTTTTACTCTGGTAAGGTAATTTATTGGAAAGGTTAAACTTCAATATAATTATTTAGTTTTATTTATGTATAGACCAAGCAATATTTTATTGGCGTTTGTCAGCATTAAGTAATTCTTCTAACTTCCGGATGTTTGCATTTTAGTGTATCATCAACATTTAAGGCAGAGTTAGATGAAACTTTATATAACATTACAACAGTGATTTTGGAAAGAACCTTCGGCATAGAAAGTCCACGACATTAGTGTTACCTACTGAGCATTCACGTTCAGTTGTACTCCACAGAACTGCTCATAAGGAAGATCCAGATTCACACAGCACGAAATTTCTCGCATTATTTGTAACTTTCGCAACCTTCGAAAATTAAGAGATTTCAGTGTAAATTGTGCCTGCGCCATGTTTTCATATGTGTAGGTCGCACTGTACAACAAAAAAACTTAAAAAATGTTTGAAACCGTTTATGAGAAAACTAAATTTGATGAGAGAAATTTATGAAAAAACATCGCTAATGTCGCAACGTGTGCGGCGCAGACGGAGGTGAACCCAAAAGAGATCGCGTGCATCTGAGCACGTCTCCGAGTGGAACAACTCCCGTCGTCAGAGGGCCATTCTGAGGTGAAAAAATGTCAATTTTGGAAATGAAAACTATTTTTCAAAATTTTTTAAATACTTTTTCCTGATTAGTTTTCAACCGAGCTGATAGAAGAATATAAAGTTTGGCGAATTAATACAATGAAATAATTATATGCGTCGTCATTGCCAACAAAAATTTAATAATTAATAATAATAAATATTTTAACAATTAATACAATATAAGCAAATTATTTAAAATATGTAATATTATACAAAATACGTGAACAAATGTAACGATAAATTTTGATGTTCTGTGAGGATTCTTTTATTAGCATAGAGAACATTTTTTAGAACTGAACATATTTACATACAGGAATTAAAAAAGAATCCGGTATCTAGTTATGATAGTGGTAGAGATGGTGACTGAAAAGTCACGTCAAAGATACAAACGACAATAAGGTCGGTTTATGGGGAATTAGAAACGGTGGAGACTCAAGAAATAGACCTGGCTAAAAGAACAGAATGTGAGATACCGTGACTCACCAGAGGACTCAATGAAGCATAAGAAATAAGAACAACGTATATGTTAGTCACAAAAATAGTTATTTGATTTTGAATTGAGTAAGAATTAAATGCTGCGGTCATGAATGGTTTTCATTTCCTCCGAGCAACACAAGATTAAATTAAAACGGAATTGCTTTCTTGAAACAACTTAGTAGTAGTAAATTATTGATGCCGTGTATCATTTACCAATTGAAAGACAATCAGATACAATAAAATACATTATTGATTAGATATGGAAAAGTGGACATGCACTAATACAAAACTCTGATTTAATACCTTCAAAACATAAGGTGTAATTCTAGTTGAAATGAACATCTGTACTTACAGTTAAGGATATACGACTACTGTTAATTGAATTTTAATTTATTCTTATCACGAACTCCATTACTACACTTTTTACAGGTCCCGAGAATTTATGACCACAGTACATGAAATGCACGCTTCATGCATACATATAAAGAGGAACTAACTAATCTCAATAGCTTGAATCTCTAGGGTAAAAGAAGAAAAAAGATCGAGTTAAGAAATATTGAAGTTGAACCTCAAATGTATAATAAAAACGAACGAGAGCATGAGAATATTCAAGCTATTATGAAATTTCTGAAATCAAAATTTGACTCTATCTACGCACCGGCTTAGGTGGCTCAGGGCATCAACTGATGTCCCTCACCGCTTTTTTACACACACGTACACTTGCAGGCGCTTCACTAGCACAGATGTCAGGAGATCGGTCAGGAACTTACAGCTCGTTCTGGCTGGGGAACTGCCCCGTAGTTGGGAGATACGTGGATGAGGGAAACCTCGCAATCCGACGTGTATGTCGGCACTGGATTTCATCATCCAGTGGACACGAACATGGCCATCCCCTAAGATTAAAATATACCCTACACTTACGAGAAAAACAGCGGCGATGAAGTGCCCGGAAACACAAAAAAAAATAACAAATCAATCTCTATCTACGCAATATTTCAGAAAAAGCGATCAAGTTGTTCCACTTCCACTGATTAATTGATTATCTACCATTGATTGATTAGTGATTTTGGGCGGGTCAACGGCAAGATGATTAGTCCTGTAAGTATAGTGCATATTTTTATTGCGGGATGCGGCTGTGATTTTCCTCCGCTGGCTGGCAGATCCGTCACCGAACTACGTCGATTTGCGGGGATTTTCCTGAACTAGATATCTCCCAGAAGCGGAACACCGCCCAGCCAGGACAAGCTCGAACCGACTGGTCTACCGACAAGTGTAGTGAATGTAAGTGTGTGTGTAATTAAAGGGTGAGGAATTAAAGTAGGACAAGAGAAAAGATAGTTCGCGCGCGGTCTGTGACCCGTTTGTTAAGGTACTACTCCGGCATTCGCCTGGTATTGATCGGAGAAACCGCGGAAAACTACTGATAAACTCAGCCGGCCGCTAGAATTCTCCCCCAGATACCGGCTTCCAGATGAAAGTTCTGCCACCTTCAGGACTGGAACTCTAGGATCTCTCGGTAGGAGGCGCTCCTACGACAGTTGATGCCCTGAGCCACGTTTGCCATTCGAGTTGGGCCCAACCCTCCTACGCACAACATCAAGGAGCCCTGCCGACAGAATTAAGGGCGTAGACTTATGAATATTGTAATTGTATCCGATGGGATCTTTTGAATATTCTACGCGCGGATGTAAGATAATCCATTAATGCTACAAAATTGCCCCATTTCTTCTTGAAACATTAAAGCGAAAGAGAGCACGTGTTATACCCGGAATTGTGATGGAATTAAGGCAATATTATTCTGTTATCTAACGTAATGGTGTTATCTAAAGCTCTTCAAATCTAATCTTGATTACCAAACAGGTTCAGACATTTCTATAAGTGTATATACAAGGACACTATGTACATCATTTTAATTACACTATAAACATTAATAGTACAACACTTGATCATTAAATTGTTTCACGTTTATGAGTCTAAAATGAGGGTTTATTACTGTGAATAACATCTTTTGAATTAACTTTCTTTTTTAGTTTTTCTATTTCTCAGAGAATGAAAAAGAATACAGTGTTCTCTCACTAAAATTCCCTGCAACATTTCTCATAAAAACATTGCGAACCGGACAAAAAGATATTTCTCTTCCTTGCATCTACGTCTTTACCGTGACTGCCCACACGCATTCAAATCCTAAAACTAATATGGCCAAGGAGAGCCTCGCAATAACAATAAATTTTCAAGAAAAATTGGGTGTCGACCCCTTTTAATATAAGGAGAGTAGCATGTCCTATGTGAGGAAGATATGTTTCAGAATAACTGCTGACCAAATATTTATCGCTGAGAGAGAAAAGAAATGTGAGTGTCGATAAATATATACCAGACCAAAATAAAAAGGATTTTGAATGCTTAAAAGATTCAAAGAAATGTTCATTTAAAATATTGTTTTCAAATATAATAAGTTTATTTTACTTTCACCACAAAGAAGCAGAGAGAGAAATGACTGAGGAGGACTAAAGAGAAAAAGAAGAGAAAGAAGTTGTTAGAAAAGTGGATTCCAACATTTTAATACCACAACGCCCAATTTTAGCTGAATTTACGTTGAAACTGAAATGTTCATATTAAAGAACTTGCAATTCGTTTCTATCTTGAAACCCGGGCCAGATTCCAGCTTCCGTTTAGGAATTTCATATCGCCTCTTTCTTTTGGACTTGTCTCGAAAAAAATGGCCCCCGGAGGGAGCTGAGAGTTCACGCGATCTGTAGCTTAGCGGCGAGAACGAACCGAGAATGAAGCGGACGCGAACGAGGAGATTGACCGAGAGGACAAGGAATTAAAGAGGAGAGCTTTGGATGAAGTAGGAAAAAGAGTGAAATAAAAATTTAAAATAAGTAAGTGTAAAATATAGAAAAAATGAACAGAAAATCAATGTTGGAAAGAGATTCATCGATTGATGTTTCCGATATCTTCAACTCCTACGCCCATTAGACCTGTTAGTGTAATGAATCCCAGGTGAGGGTGATATTGGGGGCCCGTTGTTCTGGGTGATGACATCGGAGGCCGACCTACAGGTCGGCTAGCGGGGTTATTCACCAAACAAGTATCCCCCACAAGCGTGGCACTGAACCAGGTGGAACAAGCTCTAAGCTCGAGTGGTGTACCGACGCGTTGTAGTGTAGTGCATGTTAGCGTAATAAGTAGAGGGAGAGAATATGACTAGAAATAGGAATTAAGGATCGCGCGCGATCCGTGATCTATATGTTAAGGTACTGTTCCACCATTTAACTGATATTGATAAGAGAAAGCACCGAAAACTACCGATCAGAGCAGTCTGTTGCTGGAATTCTTCTACAGAGAGCAGCTGAATTCAAAGTGTGCGGTAGCGTCATGCATGTTAGTGTGTGTATATGTGTGTAAGGAGTGAGGATAGAGCAAGAAAGAGAGAGGAATGATCGCACGATCCGTGGCTCGTTTGTTAAGGCGCTCGCCGGCGTTCGCCTGTTGCTGAACCGTGGAACCACGGAGAACTACCGATCAGAGCAGCTGACCGTAGAATTCTCCACCAGACAGCGGCTGACTCGATCTCGCTGTTTAGCTAGTGTCGAAAATCCTCGACCGTCGGGACTCGAACGCTAGGACCTTCTGGTCACAGTCGCTAAAGAGACAGTGGCAATGCTGTCCCTGAGCTAAACTCTGCGTTGCTAAGAGAACAAATACCGAGAAACGGCTGGAGAAAAAAATACGACACGGGTTGATATCTCCAATCGGGTTAAAATAAAATGAAATCGTGGAAAGTAGAGTAAGTGTAAAGGGTGTATGTGTTAATGACAAATATAAACAAACGGTAGACCCGGGGAGATTGAACAGGTAGAACTTCATGAACTAGTAAGTCTGATTGGGGGCAAAATTGGATAGTGTGATGTGTAACACAAAAAGAGACGTTAGGAGTGAAGTTCCAATAGGTTTTGCGGCGTGGAATAGGGGATTGAGCACACAAGGTATAGAGAGAGAAGCTAATTCAAAAAACCGGAGAAAGCAGGTGATCTCTAAAGCAAATGTGTGGACATAATGAGATGAGAGAGTACAAGTCTGACAGATAAAACGGATAGGGAACAAATTTGGGTGGCAAGTAGAAAATGTTGAAAGGGTGAGTTTGGCCACGCATTTCGATGAAAGTGGTTGATAGAGAAGATTGTGAGGGCGGGATGGGCACTGGAAGAAGGATGGAATAGTGGTAATGAGCGTGAAATGAGGGAAGTGGGAGACAGGACATGTTAGACACGAAAGGGGACAAGGCCAGAATGAAAAAGGAAGGAAGGAAAGAAGGGTAGATTTTGAAAGCCTGACTGACAGTTGGCAAGGTGAGCAGAGGATAGTGTGGGCAGAGGCTAGGGTGGGGAATAGACAGGGTAGGAAGTGAGCGTGGTGGAAAGTGCGGAGGATAGAAAGTGCCGAATTGGAAATGTGGACTGCAAAGCGGGCAGAGTGGGAAATTGACAGAATGGGAAAAGAGTAGAGTGGAAAGTGGGGCGGGTATGAAATTCAATAGGAGGGAAGTGCGAATGGTAGGGAGCGGTCAGCGTAGTTCCAAACAGCGAGAAGTGAGAAGGTTGGGCAGAAGGAAGGGTAGGCAATGGGCACGTTATACAACAGGCCGAGCTGGCAGGAGGCAAAATGGAAACTGGATGGAATATTCAGTTCTCAGCGTAGAAATTTTCAGGGCGGTCAGTGGGTAGGGTAGGCAGTTTGGCAGAGTGCGCAGTAGGCAGGAAAGGCAGCGCGCACTGTAAGTAATAAAAACGAATCGCATATTTCAGTGATGGCAAAGAGTAGGAGGCGCAGGATGGGCAGGTTCGGCAGGAAGACGAGATTGGCAACACTGGGCTCGGTGGGCAGGATGGGCAGGGCGCGCGGGAAAGCAGGGCACGCGATGAATGAGGCCGCTCACCGGGTTACGCGTCAGCCGTTTGTTCATTCAGCGGGAAGCCTACGGCGGCGGCGGCGATGGCGGCGGTGGCGGCCGCGTTGAATATGTATACGCGTGAGCGGGCGAGACCGAAGCCGCGCCCGCATCCACGTCACACCTCCCGCCCCCAGAGCACGCCTCCGCCCCCGCCGACATGGATGCCTCGCTGTGTGCCGCCGACGCCCCGGCTCTATAGCTGCCGCGGCGAGACCGCCCCCAACGCCCCCAACCCGAGGACATCTGCGCGGCTCCCACACGCCGCCAGCCGCTCGCGTCGCGTATGGTCGGCGCCTCCGAAAAGCGAGCGGGGGCGGCGGAATCGTTTGATTTGCTTCTGGAATTCGAGCCGTAATTTGGGTGCTGGAAAATCAAGGCATAGTCTGCGTACGCCACGGTTTTGGTTACTAACGATAGTGGGCCTATATAGAGCAAATAATGGACATGATTGCAGTTAGTGTGTGGATATGGTTAGCGCCTCCCGCGATCAGATACGGAGGGAAACGTTTTACTCGCTTCCGGAATTCGAGCCGCATTTTTGGTGCTAAAAGATCAGGAGTCTGCATACTCTAGTAACCAAAACTGGCGATATTATGCATATATACATCAAATAAAGGAAAGGTTGAGTTCAGTACACATATGGTCGGCGCCTCCGAATGGCAAGCAGTGGCGGCGGAATCATTTGTTTCACTTCCAGAATTCGAGCCGCATTTTGGGTGCCGGAAGATCACGAGTTTGAGTACACTAGGGTTTTGGTTACTAACGATAATAGCCCTATATATAGAGCAAATAACGCACATGGTTGCGGTTAGTACAGATATGGTCAGCGCCTCCCAATGGCGAGGGCAGATACGGGGGTGGGGTGGGGGGAAACGTTTGATTTGCATTCAGAATTTGAACCATATTTTCGGATCTGGATGATCAGTCTGCATACTCTAGGGTTTGGTTACAAACGGTATTAGGCTAATAAGGTAGCAAATAACGGACATCATTTGGTAATACGAAAAATGTACGGCGCCTCCGAAAATCGAGCAGTTGCGGGGGAATAATTTGTAATTTTTCGTAATTTTAAGGGCATTTTAGTAAGATCAAAAGTCTGTGTGCGTAAGGAGTTTGGTTACTATTATTCCTACCTAGAGCAAATGAGAGTCCAGGTTGAGGTCGGTACACATATGGTCAGAGCCTCTGAATGGCGTGTAGTTGCGGAGGAATCATTTAATTCCCTTCCGGATTTCGAACAGCATTTTAGATGCTGGAAGATCAACAATCAGCGTAAACTAGGGTTTCGATTACTAACGACATTAGGTCGACAAGGTGCAAGTAAGGGACACAGTGGGGGTTAGTACACAAACGCAATAGTGGGATCGTATGTATTAGAAATACCTTTCCTTGGAATAGAAATACTAATTCAAGCTACAATTCATTTATTGTGATTTTTCATAGAGGAAAGGGGGCTGTTAAAATAACTGATGGGCACCGACTTTTAAAAGCGTTTTTTCGTTTTTTCTATTTGATTTTATTAGGTACAGTATAACGAAAAACATGCAATAGTAATATGATATCTGTAGTCTGGGAAACGGAGTGCTGAAAGGCGTCATTGAGAGATTCAGTGGAAAGGTAGCAGTGAGATAAGTGAACTTTATCGATGAAATGAAGTGTAAAGTAACACCAAAAGCTGGAAGGGAATCGAATGCAATGGAAACGAGCATGTCAGAAACAATTATAAAAAGAGACATTAACACAATCATAAAACTACGAAAACTATTTTAATAAAAAAAAGGAGTTACAATATCTACTAAACAAACTGCTGGAAAGTTATGAGTTTTAGTAAGTACCGAGCTTATTAGAGTAAGGTATCAATGATACTAATTATCTCCTGATTAGAGTTTTTAAAATTAACTTTGGAACGAAAGATAAAAGAAATTCTTATGTTTAAAGCTTTTTGCTTTTTTCATTTAGTGATCTAATTTATGGGCGCCGATTAAATTTCGGTACATACCGTTCGCTACCAAAGATCCTCACGGTAGTCCGTGACACATTTATTTTGCACTTTAGCATTATTTTTTATCTAGTATTGTACAAAATTTATACATTATGCTTATACATATATTTCTTATTTCATCAATTTGAGTAAATGAGTCATAAGAAAAGATGTGGTTATTTACACGTTTGTTGACGTGAATTTAAAATTCTTATTCAGTTGATGTTTTGTTGAAACAATTCGTGAATGCTGCAAGAAAACTGTTTTCATATCTGGAAAGGGAACTTAATTTGTTTTTTTTTATCTGGTAAGGGTAATTAATCTGGAAAGGTTAAATTTAAATATAATATTGTTGTTTTATGGTAGGTATAAAGAAGTAAGAAATATTTTTATTGGCATATGTCAGCATTCTCTGCTTCGGATGTATCATTTGTAGTGTATCATCGACCATTACCAACAGTGCTTTTCGAAAAGAATATTCGGCAATAAATCCACGACATTAGTTTGTTACCTACTGAGCACTTCACTTTCAGTTGTACTCGCCGCCGAACACAGAAATGCTCAAAAGAATAAATGAAGAATCCAGATTAGGAGCCGCAGAGCGGCATTCTCAGGGGCCGCCACCCCGTCATCCTTTCGCATTTACAATGACCCTCTTCTAAGACTGACGTGAATGAGGCACCTTCGGGGGAGGGCCGCGCAGCCTAGCGCCTTTTACAGCTGGCACCACGCCTTGGCTCCGCGGGCACGGTGTCACGCCCTCTGGCCCACCTTCAACCGCCGCACGTCCAATCCCTCGCCCACCCACTCACACGCCCTCCCACTCACCCACCCTCCCTCCGCTCACTCACTCTCTCCTCACTACCTCCCTCGGTCACCCCTCCACTGACTCAGCACCCCGCTCCACTCACTCGTTAACTCACTCGACTCAACTATCGTTAACTTCCTGATACTTATCGTTCACCCTCGCTTGGTCCCGCTGAACCGTCCACCCACTCACTACAACCCGACGTTCACTCACTCTCTACTCAGCCGCTCTCCTACTCACTCACCAACCCGCCCACTTGTTAGCTCACTCGCTTGGCTCAACATTCCGCTCACTCACTCGCTTGTCTTCCTACTCTCCCACCAAACCTGCCGCTTCACCCAACGCGCGCGCCGACTACTCATCTCACACAGCGCCTCCACTCACTCACAACCCGCCCACTCACCTCAGCGCTCCTCATTACTCACTCGCCTCAACCCGCCTCAGCCCCTTCACTCATCACTAATCGCGTGCTGCATCCACTCTCCCGGCTCACCCCCTCGCTCTCCCTCTCGCCCGTCAGGCTCGCCAACATTCTCCCATTCGTGCCCTCTCTCACCTGTCACCCCCTCCTTGATCCTTTCGTCCCGTGATCTCGCGCCCTTTAACCAGCCTCGCCCGCCCCCTTCGCCCTTCCGGCCCGCCCCGCAGGCGCAGGCCGTGGCCGGGCGCCGCGCAGTGCCGTTGAAATTAATTCCCCGCCTACGTCACAAAGAGGCCGCTATTTAATTTTCCGACCGAGCCCCGCCCCCCTTTCGGCACGGCGCGGCGGGCCTACGCAGGGTGCCTCGCCCGGCACGCCCCCGCGGGCACGCCCCGCGCCGCCCCGCCCCCCCGGCCCGCGCCCCCCGCGCGCCGCCCCCGCCGCCCCGCCCGCCCCGCCCGCGCCCGCCCCGCGCCCGCTCCGCACCCCACCCCCCCGCGCGCCCGCCCCGCCCTGGACACGACAGCGACACACTCCGCCAGGGAAATGGTTGGTGGAAAATACATTCCCTTCAGCTCCACGTGCCTGCATGTGAAAGTTCTGACTTCAGGATGAATGTGAATATTAAGGCCACGGAAACGTCCTAAGAGTACGCGTAATAAAATTACATGTGGAATGAGACTGCCGTCATAAAATGCGCAGTCGGTTGGAGAGATGGTTTTGAATATCGCAAAGGCGGCGTACGTTTTCACTTGGTGTATGGTGATGTACGAAAAAGGAAACAAATGTGTAATCTCTAGTGTTCCCATTTTTGAGTTTAAAAATTTCAATTGCATTGGTCAGATTCCAATTCAAAATGAAATGCTGACCGCATATCATAACCGTGTGGAAGAATGACCATACAAAAGTGCCCATTAAAGAGAAATGTTCAGCTAAACAAAGAGTAAATTCACAAAATTCGACGAAATATACAATACGAAAAATCACTAATCTGTATAAAAAGTACAAAAGTATTCGAATCAGAAGAAACGCAACCCAACGGAGAGATAAATGGTTTTTTTTTCTATTACGACCTTTCGAAGTACGTGCAAGCACCTCAAATCTGTATCCAATGAAGTTTTATAATTTGTGATATGTACTTGTCAGTTGTGTAAATGAGAACTGTCAGAATACACGGCTGAATTTCGGGTAGTTATAACATTTCAACAACTGGTGGTCCTCATGCAAACACCAATTAAAAAGTAATAAAGTAACAAATTACAAAATTTTTAATTTCAAGTTTTTGAAATTCGTTTGAATATGCAGTTCACGGCCGTTTACGATGGGCTACTCTTGAAAGGATGTTCTGTGAGAAATTTGACAACAATTAATGGTTGGTTGCACAGGAACCTCATACTCTACTTGCAATTTTCTAAAACTAATTTAAGGATCATGAAGAGAGGGTGAGTATTTATGGATATTCTTTTTCTGTGAGAACATAATACGAAGTAAGGAAGAAGAAGATGTATTTCAAAACATAGTACAGAAGGAAACATCTACAAGAGACGAACTCGAGCATTCATGTTATATACCTATACAAATATCCCCTTCACGCTGACAATCAATCCCACCTGAAACATCTATTCAGTCTCAGCTTTATACAAATGCATCAAAAGAAGAAAAAGAAAGGACACGCTATCCAGGTAGGATTTTTTTCTACCTGGATAAACTGACACAGCATTTATGTCCATTGGTTCCGGGTTTTGTAAGATCATTGTCGAATCGTGAGAAAGGATCCACTAAATTGCTCAGTTGATCCAGGAATCAGTTTTCGCCACACTTTCAGTTTTGTTCTTTATTTATTCTGTCTTCGCTCATAAATCCATGCAATCCGTTAACAATTCCCTCACACCACGTCACAATAATAGTCCAAACAATGCTTGCTGTTGAAAAGTTATTCACCCTTGCCGTCAATTTTTATTCCGTCATGAAATTACAACACAAATCGTAAACCATTACAATTTGGAATATTGTTACGTTATTATTCCAAATTCTCAAATAAGGTCTCACAATCAAAATCAAATATTTATGTAAAATAGAACTCAAAATAATTCAAATTCTGGTTTTAAAAAAATTCTAATAAGTATCTTGAAATAAACTTTTCTAGTTTGTATTCATCTTTAATAGTTATAGTATTTTTAAGATATTTTACCCGTTTATTCATAGACAAAATAGCTATTTATCAAAATAGTTTCATTACCTACTTTCTTGTAAACTCTTGAAACAAGAAATGAAACAACACATAAACTTAAACTTCTAATTTCGAGTTTTTATTTCACGCTTCTGATTCAAATTGGCAATGTTTAACTATTTTTGTAAGTTTCATCTGTACTCTATCATCTTTTGATTTCTTCTCTCTGAATATTGAAGTTCAATATTTTTAATGTATTTTTTAGACAGCCACAATTAAAAGCGACTCTCCCACGGAATGGATAGCGTGCTAAAAGATTATTTTTTAGCATTCGCGCTAAACGTAACACGATGCTCAAGTGTACAGATAAATCAATGAATACCATAAAGAAAACAAAATACTTCCGTCTGATCGCAAGAGCTACTACTGATCAACTGTGTCATTAAGTGATATGTTTACTTGAATTAAAAGAAAATAAAAGATGGTAAGGAACTGTCTCAGACCTGGTGTATGACACAGGTAGTAAAAGTAATTTTATTTCGCTTGAAATACTGCGCTACTTGGCCTGACGCCTTCGTGTCGCAACCTTTTCTATTCTAGCAAAACCAAAGATCAGTTTTACCGCTTTCTTTTTGTTCTAGATGCAAGAAGACGGTGAAGTGGATACTTTCACACAGGAATTGTCAGTATCCTCGTTAACATATTTAATAATTATTTTAATGTGAAATAATTTGTAAATTTAGTTTGTTCAGAATTAAAAAAAAAGCTTTTACCACTCGTATCATGAATAACTATTAGATTATTTTTTCGGATCGTTTTCTCTTCGATCAATTGCTTCTCTCACGTTTCGTTGCTCCATCCTACCCGCTCTTGGTACCCTTCTCCTTCGACGCCAGCCTCCCCCCTCTCCCCGCACTTTCTCCTTCTTCTTCAGAGGCGTGGGAGACGGTGCGTCGGGTCGTCCCCTGGGGGAGACGAAGCGGCGACTGTCGCCCTAAGCCCTGTCAGGTGGCGCGGCCCTCAAGGGAGCGTTCCCTTCACCCACGGCGCGCCGTCGCCCTGCGTCCTGCCCCTTCCCTACCACGCTTTCAACACCGGTGTACAGTCTGGCGAGGTCGCCGCGAAGCTACACCGCGAGGAGGTCTCGCCAGCCACCTGGGGAAAACCACCGCCACCTCTCGCCATAAAACATGCACCACATTTACGGGACTAACAACCTTAGCAGTCGACAAGCCCGGAAACATTACTCAATAAATCAAACACTTAATTACCTAATAGCAGAACGGCATTTGGTGTAGGGATGAAAAATCTGTTCTTAACATGGATGTTTTGTTTGTAAATGGAAAATTTTCATAATCCAGGGGCGGTAGAAACGAATTTTGGGAAGAATATTCGAAAGGTTTTCGTCGAATATGTCGTATTACAGATTTTATTAAATGTCGCAGGTAAGACTCAGTTCATCCTGCGATACGATTTTGTTTGTTTGAATGATAATTCGAAAATATATTTTTTGAAAGTCTCGTGACATATTCAAACCAATACTACTGAAAAATTTTAGGGGGGGGATATTCCATTTATCTCCCCGTGAATCCATGCCCACATAATAATCATCAGTTTTTGTCAAAAACTGTCAGTTTGTGCGTCCGAGCGAAACACTGTGTGTTCGATGAAGGAAGCACAATATCATTTCTTAATTTGCTCATCGAGAAGTCAACGTATGCTCCTTGGACGTAGGGTCTTTCTCCTTCTTCTCATATCCTTATTAGGCAAAATGAGTACTGACTCTTTGGGGAGACCCTGGGGGCTCAGGCTTAGATTTATCCAGTGCCATTTATAACTTTGTTTTCATTTAAAATCTAATTATAAAGTAATAAACATGGCCATTGTCAAACTTAATGTTGTTACGCACGAATTTAATGTTACAGTTCTAAACCAGCTATAAACATCGATGTTTAAAAATATCAATGTTTTGAGATTGATATCGCATCACCACTCTCAAGTTAGTACTGATGGCAAATTTTAGCAAAACATCGATACTTCACCAAAAAGTTTTCGATATCGATGAAAAATGTACAAAAACATCGATAATTAAAATATTGATGTTTTACATATGAGACATTTCGAAGTAAAAATGTCCTCGTTCTAATAAGATACATAAAATGACAATACTAGTTTAAAGCAAATTCTGCCTTAATTTGGACTGTAATGCTAATTTTGTAATCAATATTCTATACAGTCAAGACTCAAATTGCAGTTCAACAATATTACCATATACAAAATAATTCAAAATAGTAAAAATACTGAAGAATGGTTGCAAATAGCAAATGGTTTTCTGGCACCTGGGGATCGACAACATTGACAGTTGACAAAGACCGTTGATTGCAAGCAAATGCACAAATAAAGAATATACTAAAAATTGTATTTATATCGTAAAAATTTGTTTTTTTAGAAAACATCGATGTTTTGGGACAAATATATCGATCTGGAGAAAACAACGGCGTTATAATATGGATGCTTTTGCTCAAAAATATCAATGCTTTAAAAGCATCGATGTTTTTTCTGCCATCCCTAGGGAATGGCCAATTGCAGCGTCGTGTCGGACGGGCCTTGTGTCAAGCGGAGCCCGCAGCGGCACGGCACGGCACGGCATGGCGGGGCAGAGCGCGACACGACACGTCATGACGCAACAAACAAGCTCTAGCGGCAGACGCGTCGACCCACTCGGAGCACGGCCTGAGCAGGGCGCCGCTGCCGGCAGCTGATGGATTTATTACGTCCGAGCTGGCCGGCTGGAACAGAACATGCCTGCCTTTGTGGCCACAGGACGCGTCCCGTCACGTATCAATAACGTCTTATCTGATTTCTTGTAGGCGTTGTACACCAACATGACTATAACGTGTACCATCACGGGACCCGGGTATCGTAAGATGGATCGCTGATTGTTTTCGTGTTCCAATTCTTTAGATGCCGGAGATTTATCTCAACTCTACAGACCAGCAAAAGGTATACATATATTATAACCGAGAGTACCTAAACAAATGTAAACTTTGTGCTTCGCATAATATGATATGATGAACAAATGCATTCTATTATCTTCATATTTTGTATCAATATTTCTCATCGTACTCTAGCATAAACTGTATAGCATAAAAAAGTACACTCCAGCATATACTATAAGTCGAGAAACGTATCCTTCCGAGTGGGACACGTGATTAAACAAACATCACTTTTTCATTCAGGAAAGTTTGAGTGACATACCGCTTCTTGTTGCTTTCGGTTATTTGATTACATAAAAGGTCAGGATATAAAGGGGATTTGCTTAATGAGTATATCGAAAGAGAAATTGAGTAAATATATGTTTCACGTTCCATTTCATTAGATGCGATTTATCATAAGTATATAACCCAACAAAAACTAAAGATGCTTTAAATCGAATCATCACAATCCACGGCAAATGCAATGTTTGCGAATATTTTCTGTAAAAATTAACATTAGCAAAGTTTTGATGCATACACCAAGGAAACTGTACAAGAAAACCTAGTGTTCCATGGACATCAAAATCTCAAGAAATTACTTCGAAAAAATAAAAAAAATACGAAAAATACGTTTTCCCTAATAAAACGTAAATGCCATAATATTGTTCAGATATTATAATTTCTTCTTTTTACATGAAAAGGAAATATACAAACGCATGATGCGACAAAGTATCGGTTATTGTTTTCTTGACACACAAAATTATTCTTATGAATAGGTAGGCAAAGCAGCGATAGAAACGGCAAGGCAAAGAAAACATACGTAAGAAAAGCCTGTTAAAGACTTGTATAAAATATATATTTTAAGGAAAAGAGTTACGTCATTATCTTACAAGAAACCCATTTACCGGTATGTAAAATTCTTGCTCTCAAGAAATTGCTTAGATTAGTTCTTGAGCTTCTCAACACTGAGCAGATCGGGAATCGCATTACTCCTAACGACATCTTACGTAATTGACTGTTCTTATCGGGATGGCGGCTAAAATTACTCTGCTCGTTAATTTCACCAAAGGCGAACGACGTAATAACACGATCCCATACAATTTACTTCAATTGTTTATCCTGTCACTTACCACTGCATATCAACGTCTTATCCCCCGTAATAAAGTGTTGTGAACTTCAAAGAGATCCTACATCCATCACCCTGTACCTTCATTAGTACACACAAAGGGACGTGATAAACTGTTTCATACAAACCGAGGTTAATTAATTCTCCGTTTCTCCGGCAGGTGAGGTTAATTACTGTACCTGAATAACAATAACCGAATCTGCGATGTGTCAGATCTGAGGATACGAAATTCATTATAGTAAGAGAATTAAAATTTATACCAGCGATTTTTTTCTGGTAATTTTCTCAGTTTTGAATAGCTTTACAGAAGCTACTAACATTAGACGACCATTTACTGGAAACGTGTATTTATAGTACATTAAGTGCTCATTAAATAGAAGTTTACAATTACAATTGAAAATAAAGTTATTCAAGTAGATAAAATTTATTTTACTACAGCGAGATACTTGTTGGTAGTTAGAATATATATTGACTCTTTCCGAATGGTGAAAATTTTTATATACTACCTGCTCCTTCATCATATATTGCATGATTTAGTAGCCTAAACTTTTTGCTGAATAGAAGAACGAGGGTGGTCGGATTCATGAGGTCATGGTGAGACTGTCCCCCAACCAACAGTGGATATCAGAATGACTCTGTGGAAATTTGTGGTGAACGAAACGGTTTGGTGGCAGGTTTCCTGATATTCTTCCCATTTTCCCCGGATTTACTTTCTACCACATTTACATTTCAGACAACACCCTCGTTTTACACTTACTTCAGCATCCACCCCTAAAGAATCCCACCCTACACAGTGAGAATACCGTACTGCTCAAAGAAACCGAATCACCTAAAGAAAATGGGCATTCATTTTTCCTGTTCCTATCCTGCTCTACACAAATTTTAAACAAATATTAGTAGAAATTAGTAATCATATATTTTACGTGGATTATATGAAGTATCTGATTCCATTACCTTCATAACTCTTTCAATTTTTGAGAATTAAGTGTATTCTGTGTATTTTTTAAAGGATTATATGGCCGATTACAACTGTGTGAAAGATGATGCAGTTTCTTTGAGCACTACTGTAGTATTGTCTACTGCAGTTAAGCAACCGATTCCACCGTTTTGTATCCAGTTGTCGGGGGAGACCGAACTCTGCGGCATTGTCCGCACAATTCCAATATTAATATACACTAAAAAGTCTCCAAAACACTTCAATTAGTACTATTCTTCTTCCCAACTCGTGCGTGGTTCCTCACAGGGCTATGTGAGATAATATCAATTGGCGGCGGTCGTTCAGATTGCGCTACTCTCTGTGTCTAGGATCTCTATATTCCGCGAAAGAGAAGCTCTGCTTAACGTGGTAAAACTGCACGAATACCACACCTCCCCCGCCTCTTCACACATTAGACCATACGATAATTGCTACTAACGTCATTAGGGCGACATGCAGCTAACAACACCGTTGAAGTTGGTAAAATGAGCCGAGAGCTGAGGTAAACAAACAACCACGTTCGTTATTTGTTATATCGGCAGGGTGTCGATCAATAATTTTCGTAACATCGCCTTCTAATAAGAAAAGAAGGCACATAAATAAGAATTGATTGACTGATTAGTGATTCCGGGCGCGTCAACAGCTAAGGTCATTAGTCCCGTACGTGTAGTGCACATTTTCCTTAGCGACGTGACGGCGATCATCCCCTGTTAGATGGTGAGATCCGGTGTCGACCTACCGTTGACTAGCGGGCTTTCCCTCAACCAGGTATCTCCCACCAATGGGGCACCGCCCCAGTCGGAAAAAGCACTAAGCTCCCAAACGGTCTCCCGGCATGGGTGATAGTGTAGTGCAAGTAAGTGTAAAGGTGTGTAACTAAGGGGTGAGGATAGTACAAGGAATGGGAAGGAAAGATTGCGCGCGCTCCGTGGCCCGTTTGTTAGGACACTTCTCCGGCATTCACGTGGCATTTATAGGAGAAACAACAGAAAACTACCGTTCAGAGAATCCGGCTGCTAGAATTCTCTGGACAGCGACTGAATGCGACCTGGCTATCAACCTAGTGTCAAAAAAACAGCCACTGTTGGGACTCGAATATAGGACTACCCAGTCAGAGGCACGACGGTGGCATCAGTTGATGCCTTGAGCCACCTCTCCTGGCACAAAAATAAAGATTTTTTTTCTTCTAAATATAAATACTAATATGCCAGTTTTAGATACAACTCATTTGTTTTAACTAACAGACCCCATGTTGTTAAAATACGGTCCCTCACCGGCACGAGTGGCATTTCGCTCGTGCGTTTGGCTACGTTAAGTTGATGTAACGACAGTGTTACGAAAGTAAATTAATAAACAGGAAAAGGGAGCGCTGGGGCTTTGGGCGGCCTTGAGAGGCGGGGAAGACAGTTGCCAGCCGCTCGCGGTCGCTCTCTGTGTTGTCGCCGCAGATGGGCTTCTGAACTCGCCTCCGCCGCCGCCAATTTGTTAATTTGTTGCTCCAAACGGACGGCCCCTCCGCTAACGTCGCGCCGCCGCTGACGACGCCCGTGCGCAAATAAACGCAGATTACGAGTTTCTGCCTCCCGGATATTCCCGTCGCCGAGTGACTTTAGCTGTAGTGCGGTTTTTATAACTCTACTCCTCAAGGCCCTACTTCACGGTGGGGTTATGTCGCTGAATGTCGCGACTTTCTCGGTCGTGCAGCTAGATGTGCTGCTGCATGATCGCGACGGTATCCCGCACTGCAATACGGACGCGATTCTGCGACATCTAGCGGCACGACCGAGAAAGATGTGAAATATGCCTCCAGGAAGTGACATAATGCCACCATGATGCCGGTCCAGGTGGCAGTAGTGCCGTAGCGATGTCTGGCCGAAGGGATTGCGGGTTCGAGTCCCGCCTCGGGTATGGTTGTATTTGTGTTCGTCCTTTCTCTCTATCACCATATCGTGTCATCTTCACGGTTACCATACCGTTAAATGCAATAGTGCCCGCTAATGACCTAGACGTCGTGAGAGGGGCAAAGTTATAAAAATAGTACTACAAGAGCCTGCATTGCCGCCGTCTCTGCAACGACTTCGACTCTGGTAGGGTTATCGTCCAAACGGAGGCGGATTTTCGACACTAGCTAAATACTAGCTACATCGAATTCGCCCGTTTTCTGGAGGAGAATTTAACGGCCGGCTGCTCTGATTTGGAGTTTTCCGTTGTTTCTTCGAACAAGTTCTCTGACCTGTCACAGGCCGCGCGCCATCTACCCTTCCTCTTCCTTGTCCTATCCTCTTCCTTTACTTACACACGTACACGCACTACACTACCACCCATGTTGAGAGACCAGACGGGAGCTTAGAGCTTGACTCGGTTGGGCAGTACATCGCGAGGGAGAGACACCCGAAAGGAAAAAGCCCCAACCAGCCAGACAGCAGGTAGGTCTCCATCCAATGGGAAGGAACCCCGCCCCCTCCAGAGATATAAAATTTACTACATTAATGGGATAATGCCTACAGCAGTTGACGTGCCCTAAAAAATTTGATCAATACTTTCGTACACTCCCGCTCCTCAAGTAATTTCTCATTCAGTTGACTCTTCGTTTTTCGTTTCCTTTCGTCACTTTATGAAGCTTCTCTTACCGTCTCTGCCTCCTCATTCTCTCCTCTGATCTCAAGAACCATTTCTCCTTCCATTTAGTCTTCCAGATTTTCGTTTCCTACCGCCGCCACTCATCTACTCTGCAACGACGTTTACTACTACTCTACGACGACAACTACTCTGCAACCTCCGTCTTTCACCGTCTCTAATCCTCGCCTCCTCTTGTTAACTTTCGCCGTCACCTGTCTTCTCTCCATGGCACTCCCTTCCTCTCTGCACTTGATTTATCTCTTAGCGGGTTCGGTGATATAACGATTAGTGTATCGGGCTATTATACCCGACTTTGAATGTTCAAACCCCACCGAAGCCGTGGAATTTTCAGAGCGAAAAACTCCTTCGGAAGGGAAGGGAAGCCGGCTGTACCATGTAGTAGATTTACTGCATGTAAAATAATCTCAAACGTAAAAGAAGCCTCTGAACAAAATTCAAAATGACCTGTGTCGTTGCCTGAGATACCTCCTTTCTCCACTAGAGGGTGAAAGGAGCGTATCGAAATTTGCATGGTCAGATGGAAGAGCGAGCCTGATGGCCCAAGTACAATAGGGCATGAACTAATCTCGCTCCTCTCCTCTCATTCTGTATCTCCTAACGTCTTTATGAGATCACATTTTTGCTTGGTTGCTACACAGTCCGTGCACAATCCACTGTCCCAGTTCCATCGCAAGGTGAAAACAAGCAACAAAAAAAAATTGTCGCATTTACCGCGTAGTCTCTCGTTGTCAATACAACCGACATATTTTTTTTCTTTCCGTAAAATTTTCTTCAAGAAATTTACTTTTAAGATTTATACAATTGTTTTCAAGCGTCTTTGCCGTCATACCAAGCGTCTTTGTCGCCATGCTATGTTATCACTTTTTAAAGCTATAAAGTAATAACCTACATCATAATATTCTCACATTTCATACATTCCTTAATTAGCTATGGCACTTCCATTTCATTGTGTTCAAAAGAAAAAAATTATTGCTTTCGTTCTTGCGCCTCTGCTGTGCGCAAGACGTTTTCTTCTCCCTGCTGTCAGCACCAGCGCACTCTCGTCACTTTCGTCGCGGCAGCCGTCGCGTCGCGTCGCGTTGCCAGGCCGCTCCGCCAGCTTCCGGTGCTTCGCGACAGCCGCTGTTTTTGCGACCTCCGCCGCCGCTCCGGTTTGAGCCGCCACCACCGTCACCGCCGCTACTGGCACTGCCGCCGCCGCCGCCGCCGTCGTCGACCCCACCACCTTCTCCTTCTACGCCACCGCCAACGCCTCCGTCACCACCATCACTAGGGGGCGGATTTTAATAAAATGTCACTTTCTTTTCTTTTCAGTTTAAAAGAACACGATTTAGTATACAAATTCTTTTTATGTTATGACAAAATGAAATGACACATTTTTATGTGTATTTTTTTGCGTTTTTCGTTGATTTCGATTAACTTCGTCACTTTTTAACATTTTACGTAAATTAACGCATTTTTCAGTAATTTTATTGATTTTAACATCATTTTATTGGTACTTGCTTCAAAAAAATTTTACGAGGTGCAACAAATGTTCACCTCAGAATTCCTGAGAATCCTATTCGATTTCTTCGCTTATATATTGTGATGTCAGCCGTTGTGAGTAGTATATAATCTAAGGTTTCTTTGACGCCTATCGGCGCCATTGTCAGTTCGGCCGATTTCGCGATAAATAAAGGAAGAAATTTTATTTTAGAGAACAGACCAAACCCAAAGTTTGAAAACCGAGTTCACTTGAACAAAAGAACGAAGCCTCCATTACTCCAGTTTCATACCACCAGCTTGAGTTGTTCATCAAAAGTGGTTTTGATAAATTTTTTACGTAATTTTTCTTTGTTTTTAGGGCATTTTTATGACTTTTAAGAGCATTTTTGACAATGTTTTAGGTTAACCATTCCGCCGCCCCTTATCCATCACCTTTTTTCAGCCGCCACACGCCGTCGTCATCTACCCGCGTCGTTTCGCTTCGCCATTTACCACCGATGCCACTTAACGCCAGTACCACCGCTATAGAAATGATTTCTTAGAATAGGATAAAGTGACTGTTCGCAAAACAAGTGAACATCATGTGTACGTCAAAGAAGTAAACACGTGCCCGGTCACAGTACGGCATCTCACATTCAAGGACTCGATTTTAAAACAAACATATATATTATTATAAAACTAAATTCAATGTAATTTTTATAAAAAGAAAGAATTTTTACAGAAGAGCAAATCTCTGCATTCCTAATTTCAATTATTTCTCGTGGGCGAGCTATATTTTCGTCGGATGAGGAAATACAGGCCAGGGAGCGTCCGTAACCTTTTTACAAGTTAGCACTGCAAACGAAGAAATGGAGGCAGGAGAGTCTGAATAAGTTCAAGGGGACACAAAGACCACAGAATCGTCACGTTGTGCATGCGCAGCACGCTGTCAAATATCCATCCTTAGAAAATCGGACAAGTCCACCTTCACCTCTGCTCTGTCGGCCGCACGCGGTGGCGGCCGGCGTCGCCGCCCCGGCCGCTTCCGCTTCGCCATTTTACTTCAACCACCTTCTTCTACGCCACCGCCACCGCACCACCGTCGCCTCCGACTACGACCTTTGGCATCTGGCATTGCCCACGAGAAGCGTTATTTTTTGCTACGGCTCCTTCTTCCTCACCGTTCCTAGCTCACACTCCGCTGTCGCCCGTCTCTCTTTTCTTCTGCGTCTGCTTTGCGTCAATTGCGGTGGATGCTAGCCTGGTTATACGCTGACGTTTTCTTGACAGACATACCCTCCATTACTTTGCTTTACATTAGTTGAATAAAGAATCTACGATACCAACGAGTTTTGTTGACAATTTGATAAACAGAAATGATCGTCCTGATAAACAGAAATGTTCGCACCTGGGCATTGCATATAGCAAACCCATTGACATGTATGGTCATTCTTCCTATTACCTAGTACTTTTCTTCCTCAAACAGCGGTTGGACGCTTTAACGCACTGGGTTATAAACTAAATGTTGTGAGAGATGGTTACGACAATTAAAAATTCAACGAATGCGTAAATTGATAGCACATATGAACCGATGACACATTATTCATCACATTACGAAAATGTGATGAATTCCAGATCTATTCAATAGCGCTAAACGCGATCGACCATTGCTCCGACTGATCCATCACACTTAAAGAGAATATGAAGTTCGTGTTATCGTAGGAATCGTTAAGAGAGGCGCACGTGATATAAATGCACTGATTTAAAATGAAGTTCTGAATTACGACCCTCCATTTCTACCTTCCTTTTTAAAAAGACTTGTTTCTACTTTTTCATACCTATACGAATTATAGAGAAACGAGTATCGAAATCTGTCCAAAAAATCAGATCGTCAATATGGTGGTAAAATCTGTTTTGCGGATGCATAGACGAATAAATAGCGATGTCTGTAAGGACGGATGGGTTAATTAATTGCTCGTACGATGGGTAAGAGTACCTGGCATAACGCGTGCCGGTTAAGGAGTTTTAGAGCTCGAACGTGGCACACACGTCACAAGTAAGGAATGTTGGAGCTCCTTTATTAATACGATGGATGCAGTTGGTGAGGAAATGAACGCATTTCTGTATAAAAAACTGCAAAATTGGACACACTTCCACTTTCGACAAATATAAGGGAGATGAGGCAATGCGAAACAGAGCTTTATCTCAGTCCCACTGACCCCTCTTCATCCCACACATTTCTTAGGCCATCATACTATCATTGGAGAAATCGGCGATGAAATAAATAGGTACTACTTTTCACATGAATAGTGCTAAAAAAACATTAAATTCTTCACAGTACAGTAAATTCTCTACAGTAGAGAGGGCAGAGAGATCGGCCGGGGAGGTGTGAAATCATCTATACACGTGCCACTAATATTATAATACTTATCATTATTTTGCTCTATTCTGATGCATTTTATTGAACTTTCAAAACTTTACATACATTACTAAAAAAATCTTGACTCAGCGATAAGTAGCAAAGGATTTGCTCAGCATTTTTTCATGCAATACTGCTCATCCCTGTCACCCATCTTGAGTGCCATCTTGAGTACGTGTCGTCCCAATCGACATAAATCCCAATATCCGATAAGTGATCGAATTTCTCACCATTCTTCCACACGAGTCAGATTTAAATCTGAAAAGACAGCACGTCGCTCTTTCGATGCGGCTGGGGCGAAAGCGATTTTCTCGTCAGCGGCTGTCGATTACGATTGCAGAGATCGGTGGCGTGAACGGATAAGGGTTGAATAAATGGCGGTCGAGAACTCTATCCAAGGAAAGGAGATAATTAGTATTACTCGCGCAACTCTTCTTGAACGATGGATTGAAGAATTGTGGGTAGCATGGGGGTATTAGTTACGAAATCAGCCATTTGATTTCATGAAGCAATGTCAATCACAGGATAATTAGTCATTCCTTCGCAACGTTCTCAATAATTTGCCTTCTAACTTTATCAGAAGTTTGAGGTATCTCCTGTGATTGATATTTACCCGCTTCGGTTTTCTCTTTAGATTTTTTGAAGAAATAAGGGATAGTTCTTCAAAATAAAATTGTTTCTACTTCACGCAAGTAAAGATGTGTTTGGAATGTTGTTATCAGTGCTCGCTGCGAGCTTTTGCCTTCAACTCTTTATGGTGCCAGAGAGGGGGAAGTAAGGTCATCGTTCATGAAAAGTTGTGCGAATAACACAAGAGATGTAAAAATATTGGAATGTGGAATGTTTTGTTTAAAGATGTTCAATCAGGAGAAAGCCTAGCAACCATCGAAATAAACTACTATGAATGCGATTTATTTCGAAATATGTAATTCAGTACGTTTCTAATAAGAAAGAAAACCTTAATTTCTTACAATCTTCAAACAAAAGAAAATTAACACATCACGATTGTTACTTTTATTAGATCAAATGAATAAACGTGTTTTGTACTTGATAATAGGACAGTTCCCTTCCAACATGTTAATAATGTTAATAATTTAGTAGTAATCAGTGAATAGTCAAAAGAAAATAAATACATAAACGTTTTAAAAGTGCATTCCGTTTTTAAAGAGTTTTTTGAAATTTTCTTCTTTACAGTTTTTATGTTATAGAATAGATTGTCTGTCAAATCTTCAGGGGAAAGATTTTCCTTTCACTCCTAGAACACAGAAATATCGTAATCTAATGTACAAGTCGCCTCTACTTTTTTGAAATTATTACTCTGGCAAAGATTCGCCATTCCCAAGCTGCCAGTTGGAGATAATTGCAATGTGAAATGAAATATCACGAGAGTTTTCCACAAGAGTACGATAAAACGGCGCGCAATTCCCAAGGCACATTAGCAATATTTACGACTGCTGTCTCTGCTTCCCTTACTCCAAGCAGGAGATATTTCTGCAACGTTCACCATGAATTCCAGCATCTCCATTCTTAAACTACCTTTCGCCTCCTTTACGTTTTCCTGAGGAAACGTTGTAATGTTGCCGTGAATCCACGTTTCCATGTTTTGCAGTCTCATACGTCTTCTAAAAAATCTTTAAAAAATTGCAAGACGTAGTTGGCCAGGGATGTCTCTTGAATTTGGGAATGGCAAAACTATGTCCCATAGCACAGAATGTTCAAATACAGATTTTGAGAGTCACCCACTTCAAAAAAGTTGTCTTCAAGTAGCCCAATACGAGTAAATCCATTATTTAAATGATATAAAATGACAGCGTAATATAAATACTACAACAGAATAAACGTTACATTTATTACAAATAATTGGCACTTAATGTGATAATATTAGTCTTACAAAATAACCTTCATAATTTTTTGAAACATTCGATCCGTAGAGGAATTCCGGGAAGTAAAAATGTCAAGATTTACATGATTGAAAATATTTAATAATTACAGAGGAACAATAGATGAACGCAAGACGTAACAAATTTGAAGTATTTTTGATCGATTAGTAGATATATACGTCTGATAAAATAAAATGGCAATTCTTAACTTCTTAATGTTCACTTTCCTCTGTTCAGGGCTTGTGTGTACCCATTCACAAAATGAAAAGCATTCAGTGCATAATCATATTGGGGAAAATTGAATCCCGATGTACTGACATTACGACCGAAGGTGGCTTTAAACTTCACAAAAAACGAAATAAACCTTCCAATTCACATACAATTCCATTTCAATTCACATACAGAAAACTTTTTTCTGCTTGAAATTCCCGTAAAAGGTGGCTACAAGCATAAAGAGGCGTAAATGTGCTAAAAATTCTCTAATCCCATGTAAACTCTTAAAAGTCCTTTTTGATTTTATGAAAGGCTTTGAATTTGTCTCCTCACTCTCTGCCATCTTTTCAAACAAACATTGTGGAAATGACGGAATGTGAGCTGCAAATTTTCCACTTTTAGTGAACCAACTGTTATGTAAGGCCTAAAATATTAAAAAATTGTGCGTAAATAAAGCTTTTGGAACTCGTGTCCAATGTCGCTTGAAATTGTCGTATTTTGTAAATCTCCAGAAACATGGAGATAAAAACGCAATCGACGAATAGAACAGGAAAACCGACGCTTTTTTACAGGCCATTTGAGTGCGGCGAGTGGACCGAATAAAACATGATTCAATCTGACGGGCGAGCGACCGAGTAATTCCGGAACGAATCGAAAGCGCATGTGAACGGGTCAATGAGACGTGTGTTATCCAGTTAACTCTTCTGTCACGCGGTTGTAGAAAATTCCCTCGAAAGTCAACAAAGTGTTACTCTTTTTACAAACCAGATCAAGTTTCTTATTTACCACAGCGTTCACTAAATTCGTGTCGTATATACAAACGCCTCTATTGGATTTCTTTTTAATACGTATTATTTTGTTCTAAAAATATTCGTATTTGGAAAAGTAGTTACGAACTAAATAATGACGTAAGATGAAAAACTTATTAAGAATTCATCGTAACATATTGCCATATAATAAATCATAAATACTCGGAGTAAAATAAATAATAATACATTTTTTCATACATTTTAATCATAATCACATAAGTTAACACATTCAGCAGATTCAACCGAAATTCTTGCACGCAGGTGCAGTTAAAGTAAGATTTTAAAGAATTTGAAGGAAATTGATATTTCATTAATTAATTTGGAGGCTGGATCATTTTTATTTTCAAGTGAGTCGTCCAAAACTGTGTTTCATAAAAGGGGAATAAAAATATAATCACATGGATAATGCAAATATTCACCTCTACACATCAGTAAGAAATTCAACACCAACACTGTAAATTAAAAGTATATATTCAAGTGTCAGTGGCAGACTCGAAGATAGATAGACTAGAAGACAGAGACACGGACACCATGACAGATACGAAGACAGATATCCCGACGTGAATACAGAGTGTCAGACATACAATCCAATAGCACAGGAATATTTGCTGCTAGACAGAAAGGCAGATGTACAAACGACATGAAGACAGACATGACAAGGGCAAACAAAGAGATCTGGAAGTCCTGAAAGACCGACCGAAGGACTGACAGCCAAAACGTAGCGCAGGTATGGAGACCGCGCAGGGAGATCACGTGGTGAACCGGGCGTGTAGCCATCTGCCACTCCCTCCACCAATAGCCGCCCGCCCGCCCGCCAGCTTTCCCGATCGCCCTAATGCCGTTTCGATGTACTCGCCCCGCGGGCGTGATCGGAGCGCGCGCCCGCCCGTCCACCGATATCGAAAAACGGGTTAACATCCGTCGCTCCAGCAGACGCGCTCTTCGCTTGTTTGTGCCCCGTGCATCCGACTGGGTAGCATCGGCGATGGTCGACCACAAGGACGACAGCAACGCCGAACGTCAGCGAAGATTATGCACGCCAAGGAAAAGAGCAATACAATTCTTTTAAAAAATGCTTGCACAAAGAAACAATTTTAAGAACCAAACTGTTGGATTTGGCTACCTAATGTTTTCTTCACGAGCGTCTTACGAGTGTTTAAAGAGGTGTCGTGGACCCAGGGGTGAAAATTCTTTGATTTTTTTCTTTCTTATTAAAACTGATTTGACTAAAATGCATTATGAAATAGCGTGACTACAGAAGTTTTGTGAAAAATATTGAAATGTAATTTTTCGAACAACATACTATTGTATTTTTTGTACAGCACTTGAAAGAAAGAAATGCGAAGAATTAATTACAAAACAAAGATGTAATAGTGTAACAAAAGGTGTGGTAAACAACGCCTATTTTTCACACTCCATTATATTTCATTCATTCGGAAATCTCACAACCTCTACTTTCATCCAAATCTTACGTCTATGCAAAATATTAGCTGTGAACGTTATATCGATAGACAATTGCTATAAGATGGAGACGTTTTATCCAGGAGGAAGAACTTGGGAAAGGGGGAGAATATGGATGATAAAGAAGAACTGTATTACGAAATGAAAATTTAGAACTTGCTACGAGGGTATCTTCTACTAGAAGATAGAACAATTGAGGTATGTAGAGGCGAGTTTGTTAGGGTGAGGCTGCCTAGAGTTCGTAAAAAATGGACGCTTGAATGGAGATCCAGATATCTCAAGAGATATTCATGTTTAAATATCGAACTAGGAAGGTCTCCAATTGTTTAGAAGATTGGCGAATTCTCGGGCGAAGGAATTTTATATAATTAGTCAGTGATTTAAGAACTGAGAACAAGATATCCGTGAATGCGGACCAGGTAACAGTTTGTCCATTGATTAGCCATCCACAACTTACAAACAATATATTGTCTTTTTTGTTGAAAATTTAAGTGTTTTATATGACATTACCTCAAGAGAGAGGTGAATGAACTATGACGCTGAGCTAGTGGAAAAACATCGACAGGTAAAAAAAAACACGTTAGCGGGCGCCTACGGAAGCATGCGCTCTTGCGGGACAGAAGTTAATTCATTAGATAAGAAACACACTGGAAAATAAATAAATAAAAAAAATCAAACGAAAATTCGCATTACATTGAAATATGGTAAAAATACGAAGATAATGACAAGACCAAATGTAGATCCTGAGATGATACACGACCAAAATTATCTGGTTGATACAATTTAAGTACAATAATAAAGGAAAGAAAAATTGAAATTATATTTCTTAAACTTTGCATAACCATTGATATCGAAAGAAAGGGCTTCACGAAATGAACTGACTTTAGATTTCAAGTCGCTTTTAATCAATCAATTATGCCTTATACTACGTGCCGAGGCTCAGGAAATCACGATTGCTCCTCCATCTGACCACGCAAATTTTGCGACGTCCCTTTCGTCACTCTACAGAGTAGAACCCCGCTAATCCGAACCTCGTAAATCCGAAAATTCGGATAATCCGAACAATTTTCCGGGTAGATTAAAAAAGTAAACAAAATAAATAAAATGCGGTGTAATTGTGTGTATTTGTAGCGTAAAGAAGGTTTTATTAATAATGTAGAACTGATGAACTAATCATGGAAACACAAACTATCGAACTGAAACGTTTACTGAACTGGTAACTACGGTGTATATCACATGGTAATGTAGCAGTAATTATCACTTAGAGGAAGTTGCAAAATATTTTTTGCCGTAAGGAACTGACTCTGCTTGCCGGTGCGATGTGATGATAGGATCACTAAGCCATGTTGCCATTTTTTCACATCACGCGCATTTTGTGTGGTAATCTTATAGATGTATTTGTGTATTTACAGTAAATGTTTTCGGATAATCCAGAAATTTCCGAATCCGAACACACCGCACTCCCAATTAGTTCGAAATACCGAGGAGTGTTATTACTTGATAAAATAATAACCTTGACTTTCGTCCAGATGGGCGATGCAACGCATGAAGAGTGAACGACAGAGCAAGGAAAAGGACGACAGCGTCCAGACGGACACACCCTCCTTCCAGAGGGGCTTCTACCGTCGTCCTCTGCGGTTGCCGCGCTTTGAAGAAGTTGCCATCATTAGCAAATTGCCCTTTGATCTCCCAAAACGAACGGCGGAAAATGTTGCAGCACCCACTTTCGTTATAATTACACGTCCACTGAATGACACTTGAAAGGATCACGAAAAGCTTTTAAAGTCCTCGAATTTTAAACACGTTGAACGCTTCGACTTGCTCATATGGGAACATGTAAGAAAATTTAGTAGTTCAAGACTAAGTATAAACAATGCTTGCTAATTTCACATTACAAGAATTATTGAGATTAAATAAATTGACAGAAAAAAAAACGAGAAACAGAAAAATTTAGATGTCAGTATCGGCTAGAAAAGAAGTAAACTATCTCTCAATTTTGTAAAGAATATTTCTTGAGGAGAAACTGAAAAGAATAAATTATCAAGAACTGTATAAATATGGCAAACAATAATGTCCTGAATATGTCAATGTGTTTTCAAGGGTTGTATATAATATATTTAACCATATATTAGAATTAGACATTTTCGTTATTAATTTCTCTCAGTCGAAATTCAGAACTTCCGAACAATTTTACATGATAAACTTCTGTAGTCTTGCTTAAATCCAAGAAGAGAACGCCTAGTAAAAGATTATTATATGTTAGACCTCAACCCTCAATAATGGTTTACTCAGATATTTTATATATTTAAAGAATTTACAAGGTTAACCGAACAATTACGTAGATTATATAACAAACATTTTTGGATTTGATTAAGTTCCAATTTCTAAAAATTCATTTCTAATAACAAATGTTATATTTCATTCACTTGAACGACTCATAAGTATCTGAAAAACGAACCAAACAAGAAATAGAGACGCATGCTTTCTACTAAGACTTCGTAAATCTCAAAACAGCTTCTGCAGCAGTTTGGCCAACAAGGTGTGCTAACACTCAGCTTACACGACCGTGTGAAACACCCGTACGCCCATAAACAATAGCTAAACGCAAGATTTAATCACCCCAAGACAGCACACGCAACACAAGCACAGCTGCGCTCTAGCGGCGTTAACGTAGATTACGCATTCAACGTAAGAGTGCTCCATGCACGCTGCAGATAAAAGCGTTTTTTACGAGCAGAATGAGGGAGGAGCACTCTACTAAGGGGAGCGTTCATTTCACTTTATTAATATTCTCCCACGGTACATGCAAGTAATTTGATTGCCAGCCAGATAGCAGCAGCGCCTCTCTACCAGGGGCCGCGAGATTCAGTTGTATCACGGCCACCTCGATAGCCATCGGCGGTAGAGCGTCGTTGTCGTTTTGTTTCCTCTTGTTTACGACCTGGGTTAATTGTTTGTCTTCCGTGACAGACGATACGTTGTGATGGTAGTCTGGTCCACACCTTCACAGCGCAGAGGTGGTAGGAGAGATGTTTCGTGATAATTCCTTACCATACTCGGTGCTTGCATAGACGTCGTAATAAATTGTGGTTTGCGAAAAGTACTTGCGTCAGATTCGATCTTGTGAGAGCACATAAACTTTCAATGAACATGACCAATCAAATGCACATCTGTACATGCATACCGATTACGTAGTAAATGGAAGTTTGCTTTCAATTCATTTCAAGTTGCGATTCGGAACGTAAGATAATTTTTTTTAAAAAATACATACAAATTAAAATTTACAATCCTACTAATATTCGACTGAAACGATATATATTGTTTTTCGTGTCGTATCGTACATTCTCTGTTCTCATTTGACTAGAAATAAGTTACATTTCACACAATCGCGTACCTAACAATACTAAAAGTTAGTTTTGTAACTAATCAAAAATGTACTTATTTTCACACAATTTGCTTATTTCCAACAATGCCGATTTAAATGAAGTTTATGATCGAATTTTCAAATGTTATTTTGTTGTAGGCTCATCTGAATGTCCAAGAATGAAAATTACATTAAGAATTATTGAAAAAAAGAGTGGCAATGTAAAAAAAAATTTTTCAAATAATGACCATTATTAGGGAAACGTACAAATTAGCATGTAGGTAAAAACTCTTCTATTCATTTTGACAAATTTAATAACCTTTCAAGCCAGTCATTCGTTTCTGCAACAGACATAATTTGATGCAATAATTTATCCAAGTCGTAACTTAATAAGGCCTATCACGGCGTGAAGCACATTCGGAAGCAGAAGCCGTCTCAAAACTGGTACACAGAACTGAACCAACATCGTTAGCAAGAGGATCGTGCGACCAACAGAGATTTCCCGCGTCCACGCTCAAAGCCCTCCTGAAGCACAAGCTCGTCTCTGTCAGTCAGTGCAACGTCGTTCGGTTTGTTTTTCTTCTTAAGTGTCTGCGTTGTATCATGAATTTCGGCATAGCACGTCCGCCTCAGGCCCATGAGAAAATTCGTAGATCGCTGAGCAGAAAAGCAATAAAAACTCCACGTGGAGTCGAAAAGTAGTGAAATGAAATCAGGCCATTACGCTATACATACTAAATTGACATTACAATGATTTCGAAGACATCGGACTCAGAATAATACCATGACCGAAAGCTGCTACATTAATTTTCTTAATGATACATGTCAAGGCGAATAATTTTATCTACGAAAAAATCGAATCGAATAACAGCAAACGACAAAACATTTCGGGCATTATAACTTTCATTTAAAACACATTTTGTTCTGTAGAAAGCTATAAATACATCTTATTAAAAATATTAAATTTGCAAGTGGGAGGGAAAAAGCATCTAAGCAGGTTTAGTCGAAGAATCATTCAAAGTTGATTTATATAGGACTATAAGTGGATCCTTGCACAATTCTTCCCCGTCTAATATTTGTCGGACACATACTGAAATTCGAGAGTGAAATTCCAAATGTGATAACTGTTTTGAGTTAGTACACAGTTCACAGGAATTTATGATAATACACAAAGGGCTGAGAGATTTTTTACAACACCGTATTATGTCACACTTTTCCCACTCTATACCGACAACTACTACGGGTGTCTTACTCTCTACAGTACTTTTACAGATTGTAAGGAATGTGCATCAGTTTTTGTTTATATTAGTCTAGGAGTTCGCGAGTTAAATTCTCATAGTCACATTTTTTATGTTATGACTAGCTGTTTATTCTGTCTTGCCCAGAAATTCATTAATTACAATCCTATAATAAACTGCCCCGCCACGCCATAGCGCTCCACCCACCCGGTCCATCCCATCCTCGCAGCCCATCCTCTCCGTCCACCCACTACTCGCTCTGTCCATTTTGCACATCCTGCCAGCCCCCCGCGCCTCCCACATCCACCCCACACCCACCGCCCGTTTTGCCGTGCCCACCTCTCCCGCAATAGGCTATTTCGCGTAACCAAGTTTGTCTCCAAGTGGCACCCTCTTCCCAGGCCATGTCTTGGAGTGTATTACACCGACAGTAGTTGTTCATCGATTGTAAGTAATATGTTTACCAAGTTCGTTCAAAATCCGTCTTCAGTAAGTGTTCGAGAGTTATCCCGAAACACACAGAAATGTGCCCAATTATATACAAGGTTTATCAATTAGTTGTCATCAAATGGAATTTTCGGTAGTTCAGAGGTATTGGAAGTTTGGGGTTAAAGTAAGGGCGAGAAACAAGTCTCACGGTTCTGAGCCAGGGCGGAGTGAATAATGCTTTGGATATTTTTTTAAAAATTATTACTTTATCCTCTGAGTATCACCTCGGAACTGCAGTATCTCAATGTTATGATCCTTCCTCAGACGGCACGCTCATAAGCACACCCTACCTTATCTGTGACGCCCCCCCTCGCTTCGAATCCCGCCTCTAAACCCGCCGCGTTTCGCCCCACGGTGGCCCGCCGGTTCTCCTCAGTCCTCGCCACATCCCAATCGCCATCCCATCGCCCGCGCCCCGCCCGGTCCCGCCGGCCCCGCCCTGCCCCGCCCTGCCCCCCTGGTCCGCCCCCCCCGACCGTCCCGCCCGCCCCCGCCCGCCCCGCCCTCATGCCCCGCCCGGCCCCCCTGCCCCGCCGCGGCCCGCCCAGGCCCCCCCTGCCCCGCCCTGCCCCGCCCGTCCGCCCGCCCCGCCCGGCCCGCCCGGGCCCGCCCGCCACGCCCGGCCCCGCCCGGCCCGCCCGGCCCGCCCGGCCCCGCCCGGCCCCGGCCCGCTCCGCCCACGGCCCGCCCGGCCCCTCCCGGCCCGCCCGGCCCCGCCCGGCCCCGCCCGCCCCCCGGCCCCGCCCGGCCCCGCCCGGCCCCGCCCGCCCCGCCCGGCCCCGCCGGCCTCTGCCAACTCCGCCTCACCATACTCCGTCGGCGCCCCGCTATTACTTTTGCCAATCTGCCTCTGCCCTGCCCGTCTACTCCTCCGGTACCGCCTGTCCCGCTCTGGTCGTCCCCGCCCGCCCGGCCACGCCCCCGCCGCGCCGGTGGCTGCTGCGACTAAAGCCTTATTTCACAGCAGCGGAAGCCGCCCAAGAGCCGCGAGCGGTGCAGCCGTTCTTCCGAAGCCCAAGCCACCGCGCCCCCTCGTCCGTCCTCCTTCGGACTTGATGGAGACTTGTGAGCTGCGTCGTGCTGGGCGCCTCCTATCCGGGCTATCGCTCTTGCGCGGGGGAGGGGGGGCGAAGGGCCAGAAATGCGGAAAGATGAAACGCGTTGACTCGAGAGGGTGTTTGCAAGGGAGAAGAACGTTGAATGATCGAGAATCGTAAGAATTGCAAATTATCAGAATCATAAACTAGTTAGTATGAAGATAAATTTAGAAATATACATAAATAAATGAATTATAGGCAGTTTGGACTTCTTAAACTTCCAATATATTGATCTCCTTTACATATAGAAAAAGTCTACACACAATATTGAAAAATAAATGAAAATTGAAAGAATTGGGATTACTATAATACAAGTAATCGAGGTTCCAGTTACATAAAATTCAGAGTATAATTTGTGTCATTTTGGAATATGTTGCACAACACGATGATGGCGTAATATTCCGTGATGAAAATTCCGCCATAATTTGACTTGAGGATACTATATTTGCAAGTACTGGCGGGACAAACAAACAATACATAACGCATAATATCGGTAGAAGTCAATGATCTCGAATTGCGAAACATGAGTTCGTTAACTGAAATACTGTATAACTCTTGCTTGAATGACTTAGAACGCAGCACTTTTAAGTAGGTTATTATACATTTCGTGTAGGAAACACCATTCAGTAATAGTGTGGTGATACCTGTCTCACAAAATTAAAACTTAGAATTATTGTTGAACCCAGAGCCTAGCAGAGACTGGTTTAGTGTTTGTGGCAGGTGTGGTGGCAGTTTTGGCGAGTACAATTTGCAGGGACGTCGAGACGCACAAGACGGCTTGAGCGGAACCTCAGAGGATGAACTGTTTCGATCTTTGTCTGATCCCTACATATTGATTTCACATGCAACTAATGAGCACGCGACCTCTCCGAGGCCGCGAAAGCAAGCCAGCGACAATGATCGATAATAAAATAATTTTGTCCGGCACCGCCCCACACGTAAAAAAAGGCATCATTAAACTGAATTGAATTCTATCGCACATTCCACACATGCTCCATTTATGCATAGGCATATGCTGTTGGTCAACAAACAGCCACTCGCTTGACCCTCCACCTCGCCAGCGACCTCGCACGTGGCGGCGCAACGCACGTGCTGAGCGGCGGCGGCGCACGTGGCCGACTGGAGGAGCGCGCGTGGGCGCGGGGTCGTAAAGACCCGTAAAGTCGCCAGACCGCCGCCTCAGCGACGGTAACTACTTCGGGGATATTTACGCCCGCCGTCACCCGCCCCGGACGCGCCGCGACGCCGCGGCGGGCTGAACGAGACCCGGCGACTCCGACGCGGCGCGACGTGACACGACACGACGCAACATGACTCGACGCGACACGACGTGACACGACGTGACGCGACTCGACGCGCCTTGACGAGACTCGAATCGACGCGACTTGACACGACGTGACACGACGCGACGCGACGCGACGCGACGCGATTCGACGCGACACGACACGACACGACACGACGTGACACGAGACAACGCGATCGACGGGACGTGACGTGGCTCGACGCGCCTATATGTTTGAAAAAAATTTTGCAGATTTATTTCGTAGTACTATATCGCGGAGCCGTCTCAAATAATGCGTTTGTAATAATAAGTGCTGTTTGAAACCGCTAGTTATAAATTGTAGTAACTTTAAGAATAAATTACTCGAAAAAATGTTGTTGTTTTTTCAAATAATTATTCACGATCTTTTTCGATTTTTTCGCTTTTAGAACAGGTTGTATTTAAGAAAAAAAATTCTATTATCTATATGGTACTTTTGCAATGTGGATTTTTAGTTATATTCTATAATACGAGAGTTCGCCGAAGACGGGACCTGCACCAATTCTTAGCTGTCATTTCATACGTATGAGGAAATCATTTACAGAAAAAATTGAAGCTGTTCGCGAGAAAATTATTGTTTAAAAATTGCATATATTACACGCAAATTTATAAGACAACTTCTTGAGCGAATAAATGGAAAACTGATGAATTTGACGTCTTTTTGGCATAGTACAGTGGTTCTATTTAGTTTAGTAAATAACTTAAATGCATTTGAAGAGCAGTTCAGGATCGATTGGAGAATGTACTGGCGGTTTTTCATAAGTTTGTCAAGAACATACCGTGTAACAGAGGACATAAAATAATTGTATTTAACGACATAGTTTTATTAAAAAAGCAGATAGATTAATTTATTCATAGATGACTTGGAGAGGAAATGAATAAAGTAGTTGCATTCTTTGATGAATGCGGCTGTAAAAGATTTTTCGGTGGGCAGTAACGTTTAAAGACTATAAAAAAAGGCATAATCTCAACGAAATAGTGAAAAGCCTTTAGGAAAATGTATAAACCTATCAACATATCTGAAGTCCTATTAAACTAGCTGGAATTTATTTCCGAGTCCAGGACTGGTGCGCTGGATTCGTATCTCTCTTTCTTCGACCAGAGTGGCGGAGGGCATTCAAATCCTTCGCGCAATCTCTTGAAAATTATGAGTTCTGTAAATATTTATCTCAATGGAAAATCGTGGGCCGTTGCGATGCCCGTCCACAATTCATTTTGTACGGGCAATCTCAAAATAAAGCTCCAAGCTATGGAAGCGATCGTGAATATCGCTGAATATTGCCCATACATTAGCCAAATCTTTGACCTAAAATTTACGGCCCGCCTTCTCCAGGTGCCGGTCGACAGGTCCGTATATCGAGGTGGATATCTTTATTAACGAAACGTGGTTCTAGTGGGTTAAATATCGGCGATCATAATTCACATCCCACGAGTTGCCAGGTTACTGAAGAGCAGCAGTCACTTTAAGGTGGGCAGCGTAATGAATATATGAATACGTCAAACGTTTAATGCAAACGGTTTATGGGAAAAGCCGCTCGCCCACGGAGAGATCAATAAGGCAACGTCTTAAATAGCGAACTGTCGCCGCCGAAGAAGCTCCAAAACACGATTACCAACATGCCCATTTTTATAGTCCATCTCGTACGTCGTCTCTGAGAATACGGTGACGAGGCCATTAGCAGATGTGACAAAATAAAAGTAAAATTGTCCCCCTGTTTTCGTTTATTATTCCAGAGGTCAAGATACGCAACATCGTTAAATTCGTCTTTTAGACGTGGCGAAAAGTCAGATCGTTAGCTTAGATTTACACCCGTCACTTCTTTGGAAAGTGTGTAGTCAATAAAAATTATGGTAATTCGGTGGTAATTTAAGAGCATTTTTCGGCACTCCTATGCGGATCCTTCAGCTTCATTTTACGTATTTTACTTTCTTGAGAAGTGAAAAATTCACATCGTTTAAGACGAACTTTCCGTCTGCATATGATGATACGCACTACACCAATTAAATACATTGAAATGGTAACGGACACAACTGTGTCATGAATTGATAAACGTGATAGCAAGTGACCAAAAGCCGCAATTATTTTGCCGTGAAGGCAAGGCTTAATGTGTAGGACAATACAAACACTTAAATTATGCACTAAAAAGAACAATAGATTGAATTTTGACTTTTAATTTATAAAATTCTTCTTAGACAAATCCTACAAAAATAATTTAAATCGCATTGATGGATTATTGGATGCAAAAATAAATGCATTAATTGGATTAAACTGACACTTCTGTTCGTTTCCCTTGGTTACTCCTCGCTTTCGTTGTGCACTTCTGATTATTGCTGATGTCGAAGAGAGAAGAACTACTTATAATTTCATTCGCAGAATTCATAGATGAAATACGTTTTTGTTTAAGTAAGGAGAACTAGACCAACCATAATAAAATATAGGTTTTGTCCGGAAAACATAAGCAAAAGCAATAAATAAATACCAAATTAACTTAAAATTTTCAAACGTGGAATCGTAATGATGAACATTCATATGTTGTTCATATATTGAGTTACCAAACATTGTCTTCAAAACATTATACGTTTACACGTGTAGTATATTGCAGAAGTAATGTTCATGTATCTTCCTCACATGATATGCAAAAACAGACAATAACAAAGAAGATCAATATAAATAGCTAACATAGAGAATACATTCTCGAATTTTCTGTTTAGTGTTGCATTTCAAATTACAGAAACAAACTGTGGTTCAAAACTGAATTTTAAGTACCGTTTCCATTCCATCAGATCGCATTTACATGACGCACCGCGCGTACTAATACGGCACATTAATGCACTTCAGGCGAGTAATGCGCATGCCCGATATGAATGCCGATTAAACATACTTTAAACGCACTTCCCGATGCGCTCGTGTTTAACGTGCATTCGCCAACGCTGCCTCTGCATTTTGCGGCGCTATTTATCGAAGAGAAGTCGAGCCATCGAAAAAGATATTTCCTGTGAAAATGAGTCAATGAGAATGGCGTGTATACAGTTACTTATAAAAAATTAAGTAAGTATTTTAAATACTTTTTCCTTCGATGACACAGGTTTTGAGAAATGGTATTGAATTGTGTTTCATTGCTGTAAAGTGAAAGGTTTGATTCAGGTGCCGTCCATAAATTACGTAACGCAAATTTGGAGTATTTTCAATACTCCCTCTCCCCCTTGTAACACACCTTTAACGCACGCTTGTACCCCTCTAAATAATTACGTAACGCTTGGGTAAACACCCCTCCTCTTGTAAATGCAAGAAGTGAAAATAAACTATAACCTAGTAAAACAATTCGTATTTACTTTACTTGTGTTGTATATTAAAGTAATTAATTTTAATTAAAGTATAAGCTAGTTAACGATGCTGGCTGCACTTAACAATAAGATTGGGGCAAGTTGTGAGTGAAGGAAGAATAATTCGGCGAGAAATGTTTGATCGCAAGCTATGCACATTCCTTTCTGAATTATACATGTGCGAGAGTGTACAGCGCCAATTTAAATGGATTCTAGAATATACTTAACATCAGTTTTGAAAATTTTATTCGTAATATTATAGATTAAAAAAATATAAATTATGTAAATTTATTGTAACAAATTTCAAGTAATAACTTTAGTTAATTTATTAATATTTTAATGTTTTGGTACAGGAGTCAAGGAAAGAATTATTGCAGCAAATGTTGAAAAATGTAAAAAAATAAATATCAATATTACGTAACACTTAACTAATACCCCCATATCCCTATGTAACGCAGCGTAATGCTGCCTCAACCCCCCTCCCCTCTCTTTAGCGTTAAGTAATTTAAGGACGACTCCTTATCACAAATTTGAGAAGGTTTTTTTTAAAGTTGCCAAATACCATTAAAAACATGTTTTTATGTGCGTATACTAAGCATTTAAAAAACATTAAACAATTGAAACGGAATTTGTTCTTTCCTAGATGATGTGTTTATAGGCTAATTTTTTTCTGACTGATATGTTATTCATAGTTTTATATTTAGAGAGACACTCTGGAATTACAAGCTGGAAGAGTAGAAACAAAAAAGAAGAATTTATATTCCTCAAATAGCCATATATTCATAATAATCAATTCGAAACCAAATTAAATTATTTCATGAAATCACACTCTGGTTACCTTGAGTTTTCAGGATCAATGTCGGTAAAAATGAGTATTGTTTAGGTAAGAAACTAATAATATTTAAATTAATATTAACTATTATTATCAATCCTATTCTTATTTCTCTAATACGAATTCCAATCGTATTTCATCGCTCTGGAAAAAAAACTTATGAAAACCTACCATTAAAAACACGAAAAAAACATAATTGCCTTTTTTGGAGGTAATGTAGCCCAGTTCGGGCCTTGCTCTGACATCCTGTCCGATATCAGGAGAAATAAGTCTTATGTAAACAGAATCAGTCCCACATCATCTTAAAAAGAGAAAGCCGCAGAAACGCCTGATTAAACCAACAGCCTCTCTAACAATATCCTCCCAAAGAGCGGTAGATTTCAACGCAATTAAAGAAGAGTAAAATGTCTGTTAAAGTCAAGACTCGAAGCTAGGACCTCCTGCTCTGCGAAGTTCCAGTTTGAACTTGCAACCATTCGCTACTGTAGCCGATAAAACTATGAGACAAACGTTGATTTCTGTTTTTCTTTGTTTTTCCTCGATATCTCTAGATATTTATAAAAGGACTGAAATATTTCGCAGCCTTGTAGGTGCTAAGATTATCCTACTAATCTATCTAATAACTCCTACAAATTATTTAATAATTTAATATAATAAAACTATTATATAATAATTTTACACACAGAGAGAAAATTACAATTTCTCTCATTCTTGAAATTAAAATTACCGTGGGAAATGATAAGTATCTTTTTCCTACGTTGCATTAGAACAAGTTTTTTGGAATGCTCAGCATTCTTGTTTAGAGACGTATGAGTGAAAACGTTTACTATGTTGTCGATTTCAGAGTATTAAATTAATGTTATTAAATAATAAATGCATTTAATGTGCAACAATCCGGGAGCATCTAAAGAGAAAAAAATAACTTTCGTGTATATTATATGTTATATGTAACGAAGCAAATATTAGAAGATCAGGCTTTGACATCAAATCCGTACAATCACTATCTCTTCATTTTCACATTGTTGGTGTATTGAAATAAATAATTGTACATATCATTATTATTAATAATAAAACTATTATTATTACCACCATTAATACCATTATCCATTATAATTATTATAACCGTAATAATTAGTTAAGGAGTTATTAAATCAATGTCCAGAATAATGAATGGCCATAGTTTAGAATTTACATCAACTTAAGATTAATGGGCAGATACATAAATATTTAGAGGAGAATTTCATTCGCAGACCGTAGAAGAGAGTCGAAATGAATGATGGAAACATAAAAGGAAGGTTTGAGTTATCGGATTAAAGAAAAAGAGTAGCTCTTCCATTACGTCAATATTATATCTGATCGCTTAAGTCATCTCTTGCAGCCATGATATTGTCGATGGCAGACGTAATTTATCGAGAACTACAGTATCAGAAATCCTAAATATTGTTAGTGAATTATGTCCATTTGCTCCACCATCCTTTACAACAGAGGGTTCGGTAAATGGCGATGCAAACAAACGTTAATTCACTAGTATTCCCGACATTTATTTTAAACTCCACCAGATAACTTAAGCCGGATATACGCTAATTCCATGTAAATGAAGCTTGTCTCAGAGAAAGCGGAATAAATTGGTGCGACAATTTCCAAGTAATACTTTACCTCCCTGCAATGATTCTGTACAACGACACAAGGCCAGGGAATTACCTGAAACAAAATAAGTTTATTAAGTTATGGCATACAATTTGAGCTTTGAATTATTTCTGATAGGAACACATGAATATATTGAATGATCATTTAAATACACATTGCAAAGCAAATCATTTAAATACACCGCAAAACAAACAATTTCAGAACATGCCATAATATATCTCAATGAAACTGGCACGTATGTTTCAGAAATGAGCATTAGGTTCAATTTAGTCTAGTGATCCTAGTTCTACTGGGAAGATACTTTTCTAAAGCGAATTTTATAACTGATCACAATGAAAATATTGTAGTCCAGAAAAATGATTTTTAAGAACGTTATTTTATTAAAAATAAAAAACGGAAATTTTTTCTCTAAGGGAGTGAAGCACCTACAAGTAGTCTCGCTGAATGAGATCAAATTATTTTCCCGTCTTCATACGTACTGGAATTGTACTGGTACGTATGGTACGTATTGGAATTCATACTTACTCGTACGCTATAAAAATATTCTCATATTAATATTAATTTACATTATATGTAACTTTTACACAATCACATACACTTGTATAATAATCTTCCGTAAAATCACATAACTTTGCAAAATGTATAACATAAATTATACATTTTGTGAACTTAACATTATGTTTATACAAAATTTAAAACGTTTTCACGTATTATTAAACCAAAGTATGGATAGCTGATTTGACTTGATTGTCAACTTAACCACATTTATATTCGACTTATTTAGATTCGTCACAACGCCAAAATAACTTCACAGCCACGGAAAGTACAGAAATGACCCATTTAGAGTCGACGCAATACCGAGAAACGTCGTTTATTTATGTAATTTGACTTTTATGAAATATTTCTCTTATTCTAAATTCCGAGTGGGTCTTTTACCCACACGGAATTTTTCTTATGGGTATATCAATTTTTATTGGGTTGGTATGGGTATTGATATGGGTTTATCAACCCACCATACCCACATTT
>BOPP01000038.1:1349556-1359756 GCA_017312745.1 Gryllus bimaculatus
GAGGGGCGCGGATGGCGGGGTAGAGCAGCGCGAGACGGGGCAGGGAAGGAGGGTACAGCACACTGCGTGAGCCAACGCGTCCCATGCGTCGTGACGAGATTGCTCGCGCTTATCGCTAATTGTCGATGTTGATGTTGATGTTGCGAATGACATGGTAGGCGGGTTATGAGTTACACGATGTTATCACAGCTCTTGACACAATATCGCAATGTGTTTGGGGTGATCATGTAATAATGTTTGTTGACTTCCTAATCGGAGGATACTTTAATGAACGTTCTAAAAACTGTTACAATATAATTGCTGATATTTTTGTTAAAAATTTATTGGTGTTTCTTTACTGTCCAAGGGTTTGATTTTGTAGGCTTAAAGATATAATACATTATATCGTGTTTTTAATTTTTGGTGTAACTGAGATTGAAGGAGAGAAACAAATGTAGGAAGTAGAGGTGCATGTAGAATTATTCAGATGATAATATTTTAACCCTATTGCGCAGTGCTGTGCGAAACTCAACACGAGGTGTGCGCTTAATCGATAGAGAATGGATAATGACCCTCGTAAACCCTGATGCAACAACAAAAAGAGAGAAATAAGCTGCTTAGCTACAAAATGACATCGAACAAGTAAGCTGATTACGCAGAAGTTATCGCGGGGCCGTCAAAATGTGTGGTCATCCGATATAATTTGACTTAAAAATGCAAATGGTAAGTCGTAATGTAGTTAGCATTATTATTTTACAATTGAAAACAACTTTGTATAGGTGCTAGAGGGATTTGCATACACGAATCACACTTCTGAGAGTCAGTTAACGTTGCATCAAACAAGCGAAACGAAGAAAGATATTGCAGTGAAGAAGAGGAAGAGGAAAGGTCACGTTATTCAAACAAGATGTAACAAACGAAACAAAAGAAGAACACTGACACACGATTAATATTATTGTAATAATCATATTGTTTATAGCATACGACAATATTACGTTTTTAACCCAACACTAGACTTTTTGCATAGACAACCTATCCATACTATTTGTGTAATGATTATTCGGTGCTATTATTCACAATATCCGATAAAAACGACATTGGAATGAATATGGGTACTGGAATCATCGTAATGAAAATGTTACTGGTAGATGATGATAATATTATGCTCCTTCTAGAGGCGTTGAACAAAGTTTCACAACTTGAATGACGACTCGAGGCAATCTGGCGGTATTGTTAACATGTAAATGTAACATACAAATAGAAATTCCTTGTCATTACTTTAAATTTTATTAATTTGAAATTTCATAATTTCTTAAATTCGCCGTAATTCTCATTATTGTTATTATTGTCTCCACTAAATTGACGAATGCGGATCAAAAAGCAATATAAGTGACGACTGAACCCAAACTGAGATTTTCAGTTGAACATCAAGATTTAAATTGCATATATCCTGTATCAGAGTGTGTTTCATAAAAAAAGTACCTAACGAGCTCTAATGCATTAAGGAAGAAAGTTTAAACAATAGCTTAATAGTCACGCTTTTTTCCCAGAACCGACACGATTTTCCTTACTTTACCCGTGTTTGTAATGATTGTTTACAAAAAACGATAACTTGTTTATTGAGATATCTTTTGTTATCGATATTGTAAGTTCGGTACATGATATTATTGATTCAATAGCATTAATACAGATACAGTGCAAATTAGATATTTCAATGTTCTTGACATTTTGTTTGCATGGTGTTCCCATTCCGTAAAGCTACTTTAGGGGAAAGATTTGGAAACATTTTTTGTAATTTCACTTGAGATTCGAATTACTGATGAGATCAAGCCAAATCCAACAGTTTGAAAATATTATATTTCCACCCGCATCCCCCGATCCCTCAGACTATCCGGTGACACGCTTTCCTTTCCCCGCAATCTACTGCAGGTAAACTCCGTCTACCAGATACATAGGCAGTCGTAAAAAAAACTTGTCAGTTAAACTCCAGACATTCGAGAATACCTAGACTACATAAGCGTACGGAGACGAATGATAGAGTCCAACTACATTTCTGGGGTCCCCTTCTACATTTTTTTCTTTACATATGACATATTTTACTTGAAAATGCTCGTGCATAAAATATACAAATATAATAAAATTATAATTGTACAGGTTTCCAGACGGCGTTGACAGACTTCTCAAAACACGTCATACAACTCCTCAAGATGTCAGAATTAAAATGTGAGAAATTAGTGATTGCACAGATCCACGCTAAAATTGAAAATTTTATTACGTTAAGTTACCGTGGATCTGTTTAAAATATTTTAGTGGAGGGGCACAACGTCTCCCAGACGCTGTGCGCGCGCGTCTATGCATAGCTAAATGATGCTTACCGTCCGAACAAAGCAAGAAGCGGAACTCAGTAAATAAGAAATAAATAAGTAAATATTATAGTATTTAATCGCTGTATTGTTCAGGACTCCTTAGCAGGCGTGGAGTACTGAGCGAAATGACAATTTTCCCTAGAGGGAGACTTTCAAGTCTCCAGGACGGGACGAATTGCAGATGAATGAAAGGATGATCGTATTCTCTAACGCTAGATGCTGTAAATGAATTCTCAGAGTGGCCCCAGGAATATCCTGTACTTGGATCACTTGATTTGAACATTTTAGTGTGGAAATGATAAAAATAACACTTTTGTAGATTAAGAGTTTACATTATATTACAAATTAATACATTCCCTGCAAGGGACATCACGCTATCTAGGGGGGACAATTTCCGGCATGCCTCCCCCCCCCACCTTCGACAATTTACATCCTGTTCCATTCAATTCATTTAAACACTTAATACAACAAATCATAGTTTATTGGTGTGTAGTTCTTTTTGAAATAGAAGACTGGACTTTTACTCCATTGAGTACTATAGGGAAAAGGTAAGGAGGAGTTTGACAACCTTTTTGATGGATCAACTTCTCCTCCTGCTCCTCCACCTACCTTCTCCTTCTCCTCCTCCTCCTCCTTCATTTTCTTCTTCTTCTTCTTCTTCTTCTTCTTCTTCTTCTTCTTCTTCTTCTTCTTCACCATCTTCTTCTTCTTATTCTACATTTTATTCTTCACCATCGTCCTAGTGACATGCAGTTGGATCAGGTGAATCGACTACGTTGCTGAAAGTGAGTGAATTTTAGTTTCGTTTTCTCCTGCCACAATGCTTGCAGCATTGTGACATACGTCTTCGATTTCATCTTTATTGAAGCGGTTGGCCGCAGTCACATCTCCGCCGTACGTCGAGCTCTCATAGATCAGGGGCTGACTGTACTTCCCCTGCACGCCGCGCCTTCGCGAGCCCGATTCGCCGGAGGGAAAAACAGATTGTCGGCGGAAGCGGAGGCGGCGGTGGCCGCGGCGGGAGGCGTAGGCAGACTACGAGGCGTTTCCCGCCCGCGAGTTTGAGGTTCCATTCATCATCCCACCAGCCCCGCCCCCACCGCCTGCGCCGCCGCTCTCGCTAACCGAGTTTTAATACATGGCCGCTGCCCCTTCCGCCGCTTTGCCGCCCCGGCGCCGCTCCGCCCCCGCGTCCCAGCTCCGGGATTGATCTCGAACTTCAACGCCCCTGGCGGACACTGTCAAAACCACACTTCTCGCCACAACGACACATGGGTTTCGAGTTGCAAGCGCTCTTTGCCAATTGTGTATCGTTCTGGGTTTAACTCATATACGCCGCAACGGTTGGCGTCGCCAATATTCAGTTTGAATTAAAATGATGATGATTTTTAGTTTCCGTTTATTGGTTTAATCTTAAATTATTTTGTCAAAGTACAATGAATGCCGCGTGTAATTATTACAAATTAATCACAAGTTGCAATGAACGTAGGCACTGAATATTAAAAACAAATCCCCACAGAACTTATAACAAATATAAATTTTAATATACTTTTTACTCTTGATTCACAATGCAATAACGCTGTCGTTGTAAGAACGAATGAATCTTCAAAAATAAACCTTTTTTTATCACAAACCTCAGCGCCTCCGGCGGACCCTGTCCACAGTATGCGGCTCTCAATAAGTTTCTAGTTGCGCTTTCTTTTCGACCGGGCACCTTTCTGGGTTTATTCGATTTATGGTCTGAACCTTGTAACGGGTTGTACCGCCAAATGCTAGCTTCATTTACAATATATTAACATTAGCAACGTTCAGAAATATTGTCTTCAAAAATCGAAATACTTCATATAAGATACCAAACTTCAGCGCATCTTACGTACACTCAAAAACACACTTCTCGCCACAACGAAACTTGCGGTTCTGAACGAGTTTGGAGTCGTCCGCATTCTTTACCGACCGGGTTTCGTTCTGGGTTTAAGTCACATATGCCCAGAACCTCGAAATGGTCGACGACGACACTATTTAGGTAAAATGGAAACTTTTTAATTTTTATTCATTGACCAAAACATAAATTATATTGTTATAATTCAATAAACTACGCACTCGATTAATACAATGAACTACAGAGCGAACAAGATACAATGGAAGTAGGCACTATAAATTTAAAAAAAATCCCCTTAACGCTTAAAACCGATTTAAATTTTAACAATTACTCTTGAATCACAGTACAATAACACTAGGGTTTTGAGATATAATGATTCCTCAAACATGTAAATGCTTTGTGATCTCACACGTCAGTTTGTCTGGCAGACTTGTCAGCGCGGCTCTCAACGAGTTTCGAGTTGTGCGTTCTCTTTGTCGACTGTGTCGACTGTGTCGACTTTGTCGTTTGTTGTGTGTTTGTGTGTGTTGTTCTGGATTTAACCCATTTATAGTCTGAACCTTGAAGCGGATGGTGCCGACAACTCTTAACTTCAGTTACAATTTGTTAAAATTAGCAATATTGAGAAGTATTGAGACTTCAAAAATGAAAATGCTTCATTTAAGATCTCAGCGACTTGGTTAACAACACTCCTTGTCACAACAACACACTCTACTCTGAACAGCTTCGAGTAGCTTTCTCTGTTTTCCAATCATGTGTCCTTCTGGATTCAATTAATATAGTTGTAGTATGAAATAATTAAAGACGTTGTCATTGCCAACAAAATTATTTAATGCAAGAGCAGCTTTCGATGGCTTAGCCATTATCATCAGTTGTCTGCTGGATGGAAGCTTCCATCCAGCACACAACTTCCATCCAGCAGACAACTGATGATAATGGCTAAGCCATCGAAAGCTGCTCTTGCATTAAATAATATTGTTGGCAATGACAACGTCTTTAATTATTTTATGAAAAATGCCAAAGATATCACACCACAACACCTACTTGTAGTATGCCCAGAACCTTGGTATCGGTTTCTGAACTGCAAAGTCCTTCGTTTAAATGCGGTTTTCCTAACGTGATCCATATTGACCTCCTTAGAATACATGATATTCTGGAGAGGATCAATAATGATCAATGGATTGTTGGTGGATCGCGAGCCGAATATGCACTAGAGACTGAACGGTGTAAATAAGATGTTGATCACAAAAATATTAATTATGTTGATAATTGTTTGTTTTCCAACATTCAATATTTGTACTCTTTAAGTTTTCATCTAACAATAAATTAGAAGTTTGCTTCCCTTTAGAAATGTAATATCAGAAATGTAATCAGAAGGGAAGCACTTTTCGTCAATGAACCATAAATCGGAGTAGCTGCTGTTTTAGGCGAGACTGACAAAAAACCCGTCGTCACCACCAACGAGTTCGACTTAGCAACATGCACTTGCGTCGTGGGGGCCATCAGTACCTTATAACGAGTAGGGGGCGTCAGAAGCCCTTTAACATTTCAGTACGAGTCTAAAGAAAGTTAATTTTTTAGAAGACCCTCACTAAGATACTAGAAAATAACTGGAAATTACACTGTAATAATTTCTGCGTAATACATTATTATTCATTTTAACACTCATATATTTAACAGTTCTTGTCAAAAGTAATAACTACCGCTTAAATCTTGTTTCATTTTCCATTAATGCTGTGATACGTGACGTTTAAGCCAGAGAAACTAAAAATATCTTTCAAATGACAAATTAGTTCACAATAAAATATGGAAATTGCTTCTTATTTGTATGTACGTCATTATGAATAAATTGCATGTTACTCAAGTTTACGTCGATCAGCAACGTTAAAAAATATTACTACAACTATGAGATAAAACGGTACATTACAGCAACTGTATTTAACTTGGGGAAAAAAAAGCATACCGCACCGACAAACATTCACAAATGAATCAACACAACGCAGCGACATGACATTCAGAACGCACTCCGTTAAAAAAAAAGAAAACGGTGCAAATAAACGACCCGGGCCGACCTTGTTTTGAAGTGGCGTGCTTGTCCACCCACGAGGCGCCAGTCACTCGCGCGCTTGACATCCGGTTCTAATGAAGGCGGAACAGCTCCAGTTGGCACCCTGCGTGCGGCTATCCATTCGGCGCCGGGGCCGCCCGCCCAGACGCCCCGCGACTTATACGGCAGGCCTTTGTAACGCCTTTCCTGGAGACCGCCCCGCACGCGGCGGGATTCGGAGGGTCGGGGCCGCGGACAGTGGCAGAGCCAATTGGATGCGGCGGGCAAAATAATTATTCTGTTTTTCATGCCGGTATGGATAGGCGAGTCCGCTAAGTCTGAAGGGTCGAAGCCGCCTCGTGCCTGAAGGGCCGCGGGTTCCAATCCCAACCGGAACATGGATATGTGTGTCCCTATAGAGTATGCGAGTGCCTCTACCGTTACCCCAAAATTTCAAAAGCCAAAGGCAATTGCACTGGTTGTTGTATGACCTAGTAGTTGAAAAGCGATCTCAAAAAGCAGCTCTTTCAGTAATTACATACTTCATTTTGGAAGCTACCCATGCAAAAAAAAATGAGTCATGGATGAATCTATATTACAAATTTTGAATGCGCGCAGAAATTGATGGGAAACTACGCAGCTTCTGGCTATGTAAGATGTGTGTGTGGTTTCGCTAGATTCCTTATAGGAGCATGAGAAAACCCCAAAACATTTAAACCGCATATTCTCGTATTGCATCTACCGATTGAATTATCATACTCATTGATCAACAACTGATTGATCAACAACGACTCATTGACATCAACTGATTATGACACAGCTGCCATCAGGTGACACAAAGCCTCTAAGGCAGAGACCGGCCATCAATAAAATGTTGTTTACGAGTTTCATTTTGGAACAATAACATTTTTCATGTTCTAAGTAAAACTAATATTTTTCATATTCCTGATAAGTAACGAATTGTCGCTCTGTACTCTATACCATTTTATTACAATATTCATGAAGGAGGTTTTGTTAAAATATTTAATTCATAATTGTGTTACTCGTGATTATTTATTTGTGAATCATGAACACTTGGTGAGGAGTTTGCAAAACTATTTTCTATGGTTTTGTCCAGCACAATGTTTGCTGATGTAAGCCATTCGTGTTTTTCTAGAGTAGTCAAACTTGTTTTCCATTAAACCTATCAAAATATGCAATACTGTCAGTAAAATATTAATACCCCAACCACAAAATTTAGGATAATGCTAGATAGTTTTATTTCGTTTAACCGAAATTGCCTAGTATGACACTTGAGTGGTTTCTGATATAAACGATTCAGTTGAGGAGAGTCAGAACCAATATCTAGTACAAAATTAGATAGTTTATCTTCCACTGTTTGGAACAGGATTCAGAGGTAATTTCTCAGCGGAGGAAAGGGCGTAATATCCTTACATATTACCTTATGAATGTATTCCGAAATAAAATATTTACTTATATATTCCAGGGAAAAATGTACACTTTTTTAAGTGACAGCTGTGGAAAAAACTACTGCAATTCAGTTTTAAACAACGCGCGATTTAAAAAGTGACGCGAAATCAATTAGAAATCGCTCTGAGAAAGCCTTTACGGCTCTCGTGTGTTAATCGGACAACCCAGCAAAGAAAACTCATAAACCAGCAATAAGAGGTAACGTTTATTAATGGATCTGTACATCTCAAAAGGAAAAACTTCCCTTCCGTGGCCTACTCTAGCATACGCCTGTGGACAGCCGAGTGTAATGTTTCTTCGTTTAAACACATTACCACCCAACAATTTTCAGAGACATAATTGTATGTCATTTATGCACGTGTCAATCTCATTTGTTGCCAGTTGGATACCGATGATTTTATTTATTGTCAGATTAATTTTTCTGTTGGATATCCCTTTAACAGAAAGAAAATAAACTACTACTTTCAATTAGGCGCTTTCTTCTCTTTCTAATGCAGCTAATGTAAATGTCTCTTGAAGTCGTATCTCTCATGACATATTGACAGTTTATGATACACGATAAAATTATACAATGATTACCGACGATGTAGATCTAGAAGTTGATAACTTCCCTTTAATTATTATATGCTTACCTTAGACTATCACGCCACACTCGTTAAGTGAAAACTTCCAAGCCTAACGCTGGGATTCAAAGTATCATCCTTGGTGCAGGGCAGTTGCCATTGCAGTAGTCTGCGTTCTTTACAACGTAACAATATTTAATAATGTGAATATGAATGAGTACTTTCTGTTTTATATTACCACATTAATTACGTATATACTTTGCACCTCCATAATTTCGCCGCGGGATCACTGAAGGGCGGGCACTGCCGTCGGTTAATCACAATCGAACGGAGCCATTAGATTACGAATCTGAAAGGCGCCTTACGCAACTCATCAGCCACAACAGTCGGCGCAGTTGGCGGTGGCGGCGGCGGTAGTGGTAGTGGCGGCGGCGACGGCGGCGGCGACGACGACGACGACGTCGGTTGTGGTGGCGGTGGCGGCAGCGGCGACGGTGACGGTGACGGCTACGGCGGCTGTGGCCGTAGCCGTGGCGATGGTGGCAGAGGTGGTGGCGGTGGCGGTGGCGGTGGCGATGGCGGCGGCGGTGGTGGAGGCGGAAGAGATTACGGAGATGTCGAAACAGGAAACGAGTGGTCGGGGTGGCAAATGGCGTGGATGAAGCAGTATGCAAGATACTGGGAGACATGCCCAGAGAAAGAGGGGGTGAGACAAAGGCAAGCAGAGAGGTTGGCACGTAAGCAAAGATGAGGACAAGGAGAATGAGGCGGAGAAGAGGTGCGAGTGTAGACGGGACATAAAAGAGGTGGCGAAATAGACATAGAAATACAGAGGTAAGGGGCAGAGACACTCTAAGCAGGAGGAAAAGTTGAAGAATTGACCGAGGAAGGAACGAGGAGTGGTGCACAAGAAAAGTCGCGAAAGAAACGCTGGATGACAAAGCAGGTCATTAGGATCACAGAGACGTGCATATTAGGGCACGACTCTATGCAGCATATTTGTCTCAGCAAGGGGGAAAGAAGGGTAATGCCTCGAGTATGCGACATTGTGAAGAGAAGAAAACCTGAAGGATAGAGAGGTAAGGGAGCCGAATGAAATGGAGAGGATAGGAACAAAACTGACATTAGCAAAGGTGTAAGGCCAGGGTGGCGAAGGGGAGACAACTTAGTGAAGGGGCGATGCGACGGGCAGTCAGGTCAAGAGAATCCGGACACAAAAAAGTTGACAAAGTGGCGAAGGAAGAATGAAGGGAGAAATGGCAGGGAAAATGAATGGGGGAAATGAACGGGGAAAATTGGCGGAGCGTAAACGCGAAGCGGAATGGCTGAGCTAATTTTCGAGAATGCGGGAGAAGAATGGCGTGTGGGTTGGCGAGAGAAATGGCGACACGGAATGGATTTGAGAATTTGCAGGGAGGGATGGTTATGATTAATAACGGGGTGAAGTTGCATAGAGATATGGAGGGGAGAAATGAATATGAAGCATAATGATGAAAAGAAATGACAGGAAGGAATGGCTTGGAGGAATGAACTGATGAATGACGGGAAGGTATGACGGGCGGAAATGATGCGAATGAATGCCACGGAGGAATAGCGGAAAGGAATGAGTGAAGGAATAACGGGGTGAAATGGCAAGAAGGAATGACAAGGAGCAATGATGCTGAGGAATGAATGAAAGGAATGGATCAAAAGAATAACGAGAACGAATAACGGCGAGGGATGGTGCGGAGAAATGACGGAATAACATAGCAAGACGGACAGAATGCGGGGCGGATTGGCGGGGCGGATTGGCAGGGCGGATTGGCAGGGTGGATTGGCGGGGCTGATTGGCGGAGTGGATTGGCAGGGCGGATTTGCAGGACGTATTGGCGGGGCGGATCGGCGGGGCGGATTGAC
>BOPP01000038.1:1359781-1396571 GCA_017312745.1 Gryllus bimaculatus
AGAAGAAGAAAAATTTTTTTTTTTTTTTTTTTTTTTTTTTTTTTTTTTTTTTTTTTTTTTTTTATTTAAGCAAAATAACAAAATTTTTTCCCCCTTTTGGCCATGAAAGAAATGAAGAAAAAATTTGTCAAACAAATATTGTAAGTTTTTTCCATTAATAAGTAGTTAAAAACGAATTGGGGTGGACCACAGTAAAATTGTGAAGCAGTTTTAGTAATGATCCGTCCTTCTTAATCGCATAAGTCGTATTACATGCCTATGCTGGATCTTAATTACAAGATTTTCCTAATTTTGAAATCTGCCCGAATCGCTCCATTTGCTTGTAAAGGAACATTGCCACACACTTTTGCATTATCGTGCCAGCACTTGATTGCTTCTTGCGAGCCCCATCTGGCTCGATTGAGAATCAGGATTGGACAATATGATTCTCTACCACAACACGTTGTTATTAGTTGATTTAGTCATTTGATTGCCTCGCCTGGCCAGCTCCCGCTCTTCTTCGAACCTACTTTTTAGAGTAATGCTATGCTAAGTTCTATCATATGTTCATTTCACATCATATACTTCTTTTGCTATTACATCAAGTGAACTGTATTTAACATTTGAAGAGCAAAACAAACCAAAATACACACATATACAGAATAGTCACACCCTTAAATTTAGCAAACATTTGAACTTCATATGCACATATGCACATTCTTAAACACATCATGCACGCCTCATAAACTTACGACACTTTGGCACTACACTAACCGCACTACACTAAGTTGAATACCGCTTCCTATTACAACAGCAAGTTTCCGTACTCTCCTTTCTATGTATTCGTATTCTATATTTGCAACAAAGCAGGGCGATCTCATTAGATTACGCGTCATGGGAATTTGTAATGGAGACTAACGGATATGGGACATCTTCCAGATTCTTCAATCGAGCTTTTTTTTTATTTCAGGACCAATCTCCAGTATTATAACCCCTCTCTTATTAGTCACATTTGTGTTGTACAGTCAAACTTCTAATGCGACGTAAAACTCGTTAGTATTGTCCTCCATGCCAAAGAAACAGATACCTGCAACACACTTATAATCTGCTCATAGCTCGAACGATTGTGTTAAGTCTTAAAAGCAGTTGTTATATGCCCCAAATAAATACATATGCCTTGTGAGGACAGTTGAGAGTCTGTGGAAAGGAGGAGTTTAAGAAGACTCTGGGGAACAAGAGAAGGAAAAGGAAAGGGGAACAAAAGTGCAAGATTTTGTTTTTTATTGCAGTATTTTACAAACTGTATATTTTTGGACTTGCTTATTTACATCTTTTCGGAGATGTGTTCTTTTGAGTATCTGCACTCTAGCAGTGTGGGTAGTTGAAAAGTCACAGAAACCCAAAATTACATGTAAAATTAAAATAGGAAGAACGACGAGGAAAATGTTTCCACTAGTAAAATTGAAAGAAACTGTTCTTTTTCTTTCAATGTATTTAACGCTCAAGTTGAAACGTTTAAATATTTACTCTCAGCAACAATACCGCAGTAATCAGCCAATATAAAGATAGTTTATTTTACCCACGCAATAAATAAAAGAAATTAAATAGATTAATAAGTAGATAAATAAATAGAAAATTAGTAGATAATAAAGAGAAAAATAAGTAGGTCTGGAGCCGGTGTGTGTGTTGCGTATTGTTGGCTGGTGGCGGAGGGGGATGATGGTGGCGGTGTTTGATGTCTCTTCGGTCGAATAAATAAATATAACAATAGAGTAAGATAATAAATAAATGATATATTTTATTCTTATTTTCAAAATCAAGATTCTCGCCTCCCTGACATTTATTACCTTTGTTCTTCTCTTATTCTTTCGCCCTCCTTTTTCTCGCCTATCAATGGCGGTGCCCCTCCCTGAGCAGTTTCTCCGCCACCGTCTCGCGATGGTCACTCCGGCGCACCGCTCGGCCCAAGAGCCCTTATAGATAGACACTATAAACGATAAGTAAACGCGTTAAAGTAATAATCATTTTACTTAACATGAGTGAACATTTATGACCAGTCTTTGTATTCAATTAGACCGCCCACTTATTCGGAGAGTCGCAGTCAGGTAAATATTTCGCTACATATTCTGGGCAAACATTTGGCTTTATTGGTTTACTAGATAAGATTGGCTAGAAGTTTCGTGTCATATTGTTTACAAATGTTTGGCGGTTTTTTAAACATATGAATAGCTATCTGGTTTCATCGACAGACAGATCAACAGAAAATAAGTTATAATTTTGTTTTGGTTGCTTTGATGCGTTAAGTTACTTGTGGCGGATAATTGCTTGATTAGTCGAGAATTGTTCCCGGATATTTGCGCTTGATATATGTGAGTAAAATTAGTTCGGTGTACGGTGTTTCGTACAACACTCATGAAGGGGAATTCTATATCACTTTTTTAATATTTCTTGATTACCGTCCTTCAGGATTTTTTATTTACAAACTCAGGATGCACTTAATGCTATTGAGATGCTGCACATATTGAACTTGAAATAAGATAATAAAATAAAAACACTTATTCTTAGTGATGTCTATTTGTGATCAATTATTGTATAGATAACTTAAAAAAACATTTGTCTCGTAGGCTAACCTACAAAACGCGCGCGCGGTGATCTGCAATTGTAAATTCAATTAGAATTAGGGGTAACTGAAATGATGATGGTTGGGCATAAATCTGTGTGCCAATTCGCATTTTTAGGAACTGGCGGTAATGATTATCGCTCTATTCCTTCAGTCTACATTTTGAGTGAGTTACAGTACTACAGTAGAAATGGTGTACAATCCAGTGATCCTGTGTCAAAACGATATGTCTTCTTAAATTGCTTGTTTGTCTGATGCGCTTTTCCCAAGGATTTTGCATATGTCTCTCAAATATCGGTTTTTTGCCTACGATCTTCCCGTATTGGATGTTCAGCTAGTACCATTCTAGTACATTACCACAAATTGTGAGTCACTGATAGGTATCTCCGGCAGTAAGTTAATCGATAGTATTTCTAGTACCTACCGCAGACTTAGTACTCTTGATACCCAACAGTCGGACCAGAACCCTACGAACAGGGCCTATGTACCTTGTTAACCGCAGACCTAATAGTATACTTAATAGTATCTCTCTGGTAAACCTACCCAGCAGAGCTAGTACCGTCTAGAACCTGACAACGGATCTAGAACCTTCCTGCATACGCTAGAGCAGGCTAGTACACGTACCTACAGGCTAGAAGGCCTACCGGTCAAAGTACGCTGCAGGAGACAGCAGCCATGCTCCGTCGGTTTCATGAGCGGTCACCGCCTCACATCGCTGTGTCCCACCTGGCTTTGGCCCCCCCCCCCCTCCGTCCTTATCCCCATAGGCTTCAGCGGTGCGGGCCACCTGCACCTCCGCCCGCGCCACCCGCGGCGCGGTCGGCCGCAGCTCTCGGAGGGGGCCCTGGAATTGCATAGCCCGCCGGGGATTACGGTCACGCTCCGGAGATTGATGGCCCGCGATAGCCGCAGGGTTGCGGCGCCGCCGCCGGCCAGCCACCGGGCTCCGTTGAAGGCGCGCCGCGCGTTGCCTCCAGCTCCGCACGGCGTCCGGCGCGGGGCGTCCGCTGGCTCTTCCGGATCGCTAATTCTGGCGTCTAATTTGGCGGCCGGCCCGCGCGATTCGTCCACGCTCTTGGTGGTGAGCCAAACCCGCGCGCCGCGTGTGCCCGCCCGGCGTCGGTGTTGCTCCGCCGTGCCGTACTTCTAATACGGTTCCTGCCATTTGGCCCCCGGCCATTTCTGGAGCGCGTTTAGACTCGCCAATGCGCCCCGCCAATCCGCCCCGCCAATTCTCGCCGCCAATCCGCCCCGCCAATCCGCCCTGCCAATCCGCCCGCGCCAATCGCCCCGCCATCCGCCCCGCCAATGCGCCCGTGAATCGCCCTGCCAATTCGCCCCGGCGTCAATCCGCTCCTGGCTATGCGCGCCCGCCAATCCGCCGCCGCCAATGGGGGGCAAAGCCAGGTGGGACAGCGAGGGAGGCGGTGACCGCTCATGAGGCAGCATGGCTGCTGTCTCTGCAGCGTCTTTGACCGGTAGGTTCTAGGCCTGTGGTAGGTACTAGCTCTGCTCTAGGTATGAGGAGGTTCTAGATCCGTTGTAGGTTCTAGGAGGTACTAGGTCTGTGGTAGGTACTAGGAGATACTATTAGTATACTATTAGGTCTGCGGTAGGTACTAGGTCTTTTGTAGGTTCTTGGTCCGTGTTGGGTATCAAGAGGTACTAAGTCTGCGGTAGGTACTAGAAATACTATCGATACTACTGCGGAGATACTATCAGTTACTACATTTGTGGTATGTACTAGGAGGTACTAGTGAAATCAATACGGAAGATCGTAGGCAAAAACGATATTTGAGAGACATGCAAAATCCTTTGGAAAGGCATAGACAACAAGAATTTAAGAAGAGATATCGTTTTGACAAGGATACGGTTGTACACATTACTGTATCTGTAACTCACTCAAAATGTAGACTTGAGGAATAGAGGATAATCATTACCGCCAGTCCTAAAAATGCGAATGGCACACAGATTTTATGCAACATCATCATTTCAGTTACCTAATTTATTGATTACAATTGCAGATCACCGCGGCGCGTTTTGTAGGTTATCCTACGAGGACAATGTTTTTTAAGTTATCTTACAATAATGATCACAATGCATCATAAGAATAAGTGTTTTTATTTTATTATTTATTTCAGTTAATATGTGCAGATCTCAATAGATTAAGTCATCCCTGAGTTTGTTAAATAATATCTGAAGGGGTATCAAGAAATATTAAAAAGTGTATAGAATTCCCTTCATGTGTTGTACGAACACCGTACACGAATAATTATACTCACTAATCACGCAAATCCGGGAAAATTCTGCTAATAGCAATTATCCGCACAGTACTTAACGCATCAAAGCAACAAAACAAAATTTATAACTTATTTTCTGTTGATTGTCTGTCGATGAAACCAGATGCTATTCATATGTTTAAAAGAACCGCCAAAATTGTAAACAATATTGACACGAACTTCTAGAATCTTATCTAGTAACCAATAAGGCAATGTTGCCAAATATGTAGCGAAATATTACCTGACTGCGACTCTCGAATAAGTGGGGGTCTATGAATACAAAACTGTCATAAATGTTCACTCATTTTAAGTAAATGATTATTACTTAAGCGTTTACTTATCGTTTAAGTGTCTATCTATAAGGGCTCTTGGGGCCGGCGGTGCGCGGAGTGACCATCGGAGAGGTGGCGGAGAAACTGCTCAGGGAGGGGCACCGCATGATAGGCGAGAAAAAAGGAGGCGAAGAAGAAGAAGAAGACAAAGGTAATAAATGTCAGGGAGGCGAGAATCTTGATTGAAAATAAAATAAAATATATTATTTATTTATTTATCTACTTATTGTTATATTTATTTATCTACTTATTTTTCTCTTTATTTATCTACTAATTTTCTATTTATTTATCTACTTATTTATCTATTTATTTTCTTTTATTTATTGGTGGGTTAAAATAAACTATCTGTATATTGGCTGGATACTGGGTATTGTGCGAGAGTAATATTCTAACGTTACTGAGCGTTGAGAATACATTGAACAGAAAAAGAAACAGTCTCTTTCATTTTATAGTGAAACATTATTCCTGTCGTTCTCCCTATTTTAATTTTACATGGATTTTGGGTTTCTGTGCTTTTTCAACTACCCACACTCTAGAGTGACAATACTCAAAAGAACAACATCTCCGAAAATGTAATAGCAAGCTCAAAAATATAACAGTTTGTAAAATACTGCATTAAAAACAAATCTGGTCCTTTTGTCCCCTTCTTTTCCTCTCTTGTTCCCCAGTGTCTTCTTAAAACTCCTCTTTCCACAGAACTCATCTGTCCTCACAACATATGTATTTATTTAGAGCATATACAACTGATTTTAATGACAAACGCATCGCTTCCGAGCTATGAGCGATTATAATGTGTGTTGCAGGTATCTGTTCTTTGGCATGGAGACAATAACGATTTCACGTCGCTAGAATTTGACTGTACAACACAAATAGTGACTAATAAGAGAGGGTTAATAACTAGAGATGGTCCTGAAATAAAAAAAGGCTCGATTGAAGAATCTGGAAGATTGTGTCCGCATACTCTGCCTCCATTACAAATTCCACATGACGTAATCTAAATGAGATCGCCTGCTTTGTTGCAAATATTAGTTACGAATCATACGAAAGAGAGTACGGAAACTTCGTGTTGTATAGGAACGTGTATTCAAGTATAAGTGCGTTAGTGTGAGTGCAAGTGCGTAAGTTTATGAGTGCGTGCATGATGTGTTTAAGAATGTGCATATGTGCATATGAGTTCAAATGTTTGCATGAATTTAAGGGTGTGACAATGTCTGTATATGTGTGTATGTTTGTGTTTGTTTGCTCTTCAAAATTTAAATAAGTCACTTGATGTAAATAGCAAAAGAAGTATATGATAGTGAAATGCAATATGATAGCTTAGCATAGCAGTTAGCTCTAAAAGTAGGTTCAAGAAGAGCGGAGCTGGCTAGGGCGAGGCAATCAAATGAAAATCAACTAATAACAACGTGTGTGGTAGAGAATCATATGTGTCAATCCTGATTCTCAATCGAGCCAGATGGGGCTCGCAAGAAGCAATCACAGTCTGGCTAGATAATGCCAAAGTGTGTGGGCATGTTTCCTTTAACAGCAGATTGAGCGATTCGGGCAGATCAAATTAGAAATCTTGTAATTAAGATCCAGCATAGGCATGTGTAATACGACTTATGCGATAAAGAAGACGGATCATTAACTAAAACTGCTTCAACAATTTTAACTTGGTCTCACAATTCGTACTATAACGAAAATTTACCATATTTGTGACATTTTCTTATTCTCAAGTTAAGAATTTATTGTAATAACAAAAATTCAAGTGATGTGCGTTTAGTTTAAGTCAATATCCCGAACTTCTCTCTCAAAACCATAAACTTGTCAGTAGTGTACAATAATGAAATATGAAATCAATTTTCAGTTAATCAATATGAATTTCAATTGGGCAAATTCTCGAACAAAAGTTATTTAAATTAAGCATATGTCAAGAAGAGGACAGAAAAATTAGAGAGACTCACCTCATGATCGAGAATGCAACTCATAAGCCTACTTGAACTCTCCTTCACTTCCTTAAGACACTTCTGCTATTTTATATAGTTCTACAGTGAACTTCTTTACTAGAAGCTATGTCGTAGTTACAATATAATGCCATTCACAGACTCAATACTCTCTAAGCAGCTACCATAAATTCTGATTGATAAGCAGGCCTCTTTTATTAAGTAGAAACCGAAATATTAACGTATATTTTTTTTAAACCTTTGTTTGAGACGTCTACTGAGACAATCATCCTAATTTTTCGTTTGAATAAAGAAAATTGCTTGATTGAATGAATGATCTGCTTACGTCTTATTGCAGATTGTATCAAGATGCTGCAGATTGTACTTGCACAATGATGCTGAATTTATGCTATTTAATGAAATGTAAAATTAACATGTACGTTGATTTATTGCCTTCTGTTTAGTTGGTATTTGTGAGTTCTCTGAATTTTCCATGAAGGAGAAACTCATGAAATCGACTGACTTTCTTTTATATAATGGGAAAACGAGTTTAAATTCATTTGAACATTTGTAAAATAAGAAGAAATTTATAAAGTAGTCTACCGTTCATTTTCTTTTGCGCCGTAAGAAGGGATTCAATTTTTGCAATGTTAAAATAGAATGACCACAAAAGGTTACACACTTCCTTCTACTTCAGAATTCGCAATGTGAATCTATGTCTGGTCATTCTTTCAGTTCTTACCGTCAACTTTCACGGGTTCTCACTAGCAACTACAAAAATATCAAACACATTCAAATATACGGTACGGTACTTGTGAATCATGTGCGCAAACTTCTACATTTAAAGTACTTCTAGACTTTAATTATTTACATAGAAGCGCAATAATTACTAACCATTACTATTCTCTATGCAACTACAACAAAATCTAAAAGAAAAAATACATCACTTCCGTTCAACAGACACTAACAGAGAGGTAACACCCCGAATTACAAACATCAAACACACTCGAATGTACTAACAAGACCACTAAAACAATCCGTTCAAGTCCGTCCGTTGTAACGAACACACTGCGTTGATCCCAGACGCGATTACGGCTCACGAAACGTATCCACGAGGATCAACGAATCGTGAAGGTCCCCGAGAACCGGAAATAAGCTCATAAATAACAGTCCTCTAGCATTAACTTTTCTCGGACTCTGCCTTCTTACAACGCGTTCCTACTCCTCTTGACAGACTGTAATGTCGCGACGCGCGTAAATCCGCCTCGCGCGGGTGACATTCCCGCGCAGCATACACGCGCCGTCGAGCCACAGTCGGAGAACACGTTTCCGTCAGCTACGGCCTACACGAAATGGCTACACAACAACTGAAATGGCTACCTAAAAAATGCCGCAGAAAAATCTTTAATTTTATTTATTTATTTATTTATTTATTTATTTATTTATTTATTTATTTATTTATTTATTTATTTACTTACTTATTTTTTATGTTTGTTTATTAAACCAGCTTGCACCTGCTGCGGTGGCTCAGGGCAGCAATTGATGTCACGGCAGTGTCTCTGACCCGCAGGTCCTAGGATCCCAACGGTGCCAAAATTTGCAACACTATGGTTGAATGGTTGAATCGAATTCAGGTGCCGTCTGGAGGAGAATTCTGGATGACGGCTGCTCTTGCCGGGAGTTTACCCCTAGTACCATGCGAATCCCAGATTTGTACCCTCAAAAATGGGTTACGTACCGCCCGTGATCTTCCCTTCCTCATCCTTGTCCCCTCCTCTCCCTTTACACAAACTCAAGACTATTACTTTCCCCAACATGAAAGACCTAACCTGCCATAGATGAGAGAGTACTCTACCATACACGAGAATGATTGGAGCTTGTCCCGGTTACGGCGGTGCCTCGTTCTGGGGAGATATCTTGAAGGGAGAAAACCTGCAAACCTACGTGAAGATCGGCCCTGGATCTCAGTGGCCCTGGATTTAGCAGGAAGAAGAACACCGTTACCTTCCAGTTGTACCACGCACTACGATGTGGCTCAGGGCGAAGCGCGCTGACTTCACATTCGGGAGGCCCTTGCCTTAATTCCCCTGCCTGGTATCCTGACTGCCGTTTTTGTGGTTTCCTTCGGTCATCCAGGCATGGATCTACTGAAAGGTCGTAACCGTGAAACTGGCTTCGCTAGCCGAATTTGTTAACTACGTGAAGTCACGAAGGTTGAGCGAATTGAAGACATCGCGAGTTCCTGATTGGGTGACCGACTAGGAACCCCGAGATCTAACGGCGCCATGGCCAATTGCTCTTTACCGGATATTTCGTCTTTCTAGGGCTTTTATCCAGTCCTTTAGGTCTCGATGGGACCCAAACTAGACACCAAAAACTTGCGGGATTCTCTGATCCAGGGTCAGCAGAACGCGAGGTCCTCCACAACAAAACGTACAAGAGAGGTAAGGGACAATCAAAGAACGGAATGACAAGGGACAAATAACCATGGCAGGACTCGAACCCCGACCGTTTGGACCGAAGCGCTGAACCGGTACACACTCTTAGCCACCTCGTCCATCCAAATCGGGTACGGGACATATAATGTCTAAATACAAATAGACTCTCAAGAGTAATGACCAAAGTAGTTGACGCACCGGAAAACACGAAATATTCACCCGCTCCTTTGCGTAATAGCCCTGGCTGGCGCCCACGCGATGGTGCATTGCGTTTCCTTGGCGACGGAGTTGGCTGGCCGCTCATTTGAATTGTTAATCAGAGAGCAGCGCTGCGACCAGCCAGTTCCGCGACGTTAACGGCGAATACTTCCGTCATGGTAGGGCTGCCAATAGACGCGGGGAAGAAGAAAAGCAAAACAAAACGTGTTCGGTGAGATCATGGCTAGCGGTTGGTGTTAAGTTCGAGTGGGCTTTCGACCCGGGTAGGGGTCCCTTTACACGCCGAAAATGTTTATGAAGGGAAAATACATAACATAATTGTTCCAAATTGTCATGTTTATCATTAAATTATTCCATTTATTTTATGTAACTTCAGCAGTTCAAGTTCCCAACGCAAAAACAGCGTTGTGATTTGCATTATTTGATATAAACTTATTTAAAAAAGTTTTGAAAATCGATTTTGTCAATCATGTCTCTATACACATTTAGAATCGCAGTACTGTTGAGCCGATCTTGCAACATAGTTGATTGCATTTTGAGTCGACGCAATGCCGAAACACTTCGTTTGTTTCTGGAATTTGACCTTTATGGAATATTTTTCTCACCCCAAATTCCGTGTGAGTATTTTACCCACTACGAATTTTTCGAGTTGATACAGCGACTCAGGCTCGCGGCTAGCACTTGGTCAGCGTGCTCGCTTTCCACTATGTGGCCTCGAGCTCGATTCCCGGTCGAGCCAAGACTATAGTGTGCGTTTTCCATGCAATGTGCCAATATATGTTGCTGTGTGACGATGAGAAATTTCACTAATCAGGTTGAGAAGACCGGAATGCGGCATGGGGATGTCTACGTGGTAACCACACGTCCCCCTTAACCCATGGCCGTGAGGCAGGGACGTCGCCGATAGGCCTGAGCTCGTTCAGGGGCTGTCGCGCCAAGAACATACACACATAGCTACTCACCATACTCACATTATTCGCCGGGGGTGGGTGAGATGATGTCGTGCGATAAGATACGTTACATGCCTTCGAATGGGGGAAGTGAATGCTTTTAAGGAGCAATAATGTATTTTCGATTACTATACCCTGGGTGATCATTACTGTAAATTAGAAAATAATATTTATTAACAAAATATGTATCTCACATAATCATTACAATACGAGATAGAGTTATGAAAGAGGCTCTTAGGTTTGAATCCCCCCCCCCCGCGCCTCTCAGACTTTGGTAACGAATCGGGCATTGTAATTTGATGTTTCCATACGGTCATTTTACTACTCACTTTATACATTTTCCTGTGTTTTTAATTTAAATTTGACCATTTCACCTACGAAATGTGACAGGCTGGTGTATATAATACTTGATAGGACGATATAGAGTATTAGAGCACTGGGATCATCAAAGATTTGAAATAAAATGTTTCTAAACGTAAGAACTCTGGGGTAAAACATTTTTGAAGAACATTGTGTGAATTTCATTAATAGTACTTACAAAGATTAGTTAATCGAATGAAAACATATTTTTTTCATTTACCTTGCTACAATATTTTATTAAGTAATTAATAATTAAGACACAGTGATTTATACCACTGGACAATGTTGAATTCTGTCATAACTCAAATCAGATTGCGAAGTGTATGTTTTCTTAACTCATTACTTGGCAATTACAGATGATCAATATAACACTGAATAACTACGAACATTTTCATTTCGCAACACATAATACAACACCTGGAAACACACGACCAAACATTCTGGAATTACCCAACCGAAAGCCCAGACGGTTTCACCACCTAGCTCCAAACAGCAAAAACCGCACAAAACAATCAAACTAATCCATTCATTGCCCTCATCCGGCTAATGGGGCGGCAGGAAACCATTTTCTTTAGCACCAGCAGCACACTGTGAATCGCGGGCGGACTCGCTGTGCAAACCCGCGAGTGGCTTTGACAGTCTTTGACCGTGGGGCCGCGCCGCGCCCTCCATTCAGCAGCAGTGATAATAGTCGGGATGTGAATTGCACCGATCGCTCGTCACCGTGCACTTCGCCCGCTTTGCGCACTTCGCCCGCTTTGCGCACTTCGCCCGCTTTGCGGACTTCGCCCGCTTTGCGCACTTCGCCCGCTTCGCGTACTTTGCGCGCTTTACGTACTTGGCGCGCTCCTGGCAATTTGAGCACTCCGCACACTTCGCGCAAATTTCCGCACAACGCTCACTTCGCACACACTTCGTACACTTTGCGCACCCCGCACTTTTTGCGCACTGCTCTCACTTTGCGCACTCCTCACACTTTGCGCACCAAGCACACTTCGCTCACGTTGCGTTTTTGCACACTTTTGTTTTACCCCAAAATATTTCGTTTCTGTAAAATAAAAACACTGCATTTAAGAAACTGAAAACAATTAGTTGTTTCAATATTATTTTTACAAGCACAAACACCTTTAACGATTCCTTTTGCAGTTTATTTCTTTCCTCATTTCACTGAACTGAGATAAGCGAGACTATTCTCTCAACATTGACTTTATGGGCTAGGTTGGCGAAAAAATATTCAGCAATTTTCAGAATCTCTGAATGCCAGTCAGTTTTTGCTGCCTCTAAAACCCCCCTCTCATTCCATGACTACTTTTCAAAATCAGAAATATTGCCTCCAAGGGACGTGTTCAAATTAAAAACCTGGTCACAACACTTTACATAATCAATAACAATCTCCTTTTTACTCGGAAACAGGATACATCTTTGAACGTTAGTTACATGCATCCTTACACATGAAATCTCTCATCGAAAACGCTTAAATTCTCAAAATGATTTACTCCACTTTTTTAAGTTATTGAAATATTCTTTATTCATTGAAATAGTATCCGTATAAAAATTATCCATTTCCTTGTGAAAACCCTCTGTTCTCATTGAAACTAGAGTTTTCCACGTTTAAAAAGAAATAAAATATTTTTTGATCTAATCTTCACAAGCGAACATACATTATCGAGAATTTCTCGAAAAATTCAGGGCGATTCGAAATTGCGATAAAAAACGGACGCCAGACTGAACGTTAAAAAGAAGAGGACATGTCGAGGATTTACATCCGAATGCAAGAATTAATCTTGTCAGTGAAAATAATATTAAATATTCGTTTTATTGTTCGTGACGTTAAATAAATCGAATTACGTGTTAGTAATTACAGACGTTTTAAATGTTTTTGTTCAAGCTGACCAACTGTTTGCCACCCAATCAGGATGTAAGCGCGCCGCCACTGTCGTCACCTTTCATTGTGGCCGAGTCACGTGGTTCCGTTGTTAGCTTCGCGGTCGTATTAGCGAGACGATAATGCATGTCCCGGCGGACGGGGCGGGGAAGCGATGGGCAGGGAGGAGTGGGCGTGGTGAAGTAGGGTGAGGTGAGGCGGGGAGGAGCTCGACGGTGAGACGACGATCGGGAATGGGTGGGATGGAGGTGACAGGGATTGTGTCGAGGCAGGGTAGAGTAGAGCGAGGTCAGGACTTCGGAAAGGACATGGAGGAGGAGAGGTGGGAGCAGAAGAGTGTGGATGAGGGGGAAGGAAGGGGGACGGGGGAAAAGGCCTGATGGGGGAGAGTAGGGTGGGGGAAGAATGAAAGGGGGGAAAGAGGAAATTGGGATGGCGGAGGAGAAAGGGGGAAAGTGAAGGCGGGGATGGGAAGGAGGGGTGAAGGGAAGAGGGGCCACGATGGGGGAGGAGGGTGGGGAAAAGGTAACGTAATGAGGTAGGAAGGGTGGGAAATTGTGGGGGAGGGAGGGCGGATGGGGAAGACGTGCGAGATTTCGAAGAGGGGTGGGGGGAGGGGAAGACATATCAGCATGTAGGAGTGTGGTGGGTGCGGAAGGGTGGGGCAGGGGAGAAGGGGCGAGCGATAGAAGAAATGGAGCAAGGTAGGGCAAAGCGGGGGTGGACGGAACGGAATTTGGTGAGAAATAAGGTGCAGGACTGTTGTAGAGAAGTGGTCAGCTGAGGGAGAGGTGTGGAGCTGGGCGGCTCGGCAGCATGGAGAGGGCGGGCGTCACGGGAAGGGGCTGGGCGTGACGAACAGGCCGAGGGGAGACGTGGACTGGCAAGCGTACGGAGCGAAACGGGGAAGGGCGGGGCGCGGCACGGTGGCTTTGTTATTCAGCGGACAGCACGCGAGGCTGTGCTTGTGAAAGTACGGGTTCATCAAAGCATTTGCATTAGGTAGAGCTCAATTCAAACGAAAGATTCCTCTAAAGCCTTTGATGGTCACGGCATTTGGTTCTCGCAAATGCAATTTTTAATTAGTATTCGAAATTTTATACTTCGAAATTTTAAAGAAGATTTAGAAAATCTTTACTCCGTACTTTAATCCTAAAATAGTTTTAAGTTTCTATGAGCGTAATAAACTGAATTTCATACACCACAATATAACTTGACATTACTTTTGTTTTTATAAATTTGTAACAATTTTTTATTGTTTTTTTTTGTCGCGAATTGGCCTTCTCCGACCACGCGACAAGCACCTGCACTTATCGAAGCTTAGTATCATTTATCTCTAGGAAATTACAATCAGTACATGGTTCAGAAGCTGCTACAGTGAAACAAAACAAATTAAAAAAAAATATCGATATAGGCCCAATATTTTAAAATACTTGATTCCAATTACTAATTACGCAACTCCCAAGACCTGTGCAATAACGTTTAACATTTGTTCTTTAATCCACGTTAAAAACGTTGAAAAGCATTTAAAAACATCACAATCTTGTATATCAAAATTTTGTTTTTTACGTTGCCTTTCTGCAGCGGACTCTGAACGACATGCAAACATGAACACGTCTCTAGATCAACCCAAAAGAAAAACTCCAAACCAAACGGTCACCGAGACCACCTTCACAGCAGGGAGGAGTGTTACCACGCCAGACGTGTACTACATTGAATTTTCAAGGGTAATCAAATCCTGGAAAAAGCATATCAAATTCCTAGTCAGTACCGGACAAGACGGAAAAGAAGATGAAAAATGTGAAGGAGGTGCCTCCACGTCACGCGTTGTTTCCTGACAGAACGCAGCGATGCAACTCGACTCCGGGAATTAAGTTATTCATCCGCCGCGTGGCCAGGGGAGGAGGAGGGGACGTGCAGGTGGAGGGCCGGCCGTCGGCCTTTTAAGTGGCCGCCGGCGTGGAGGGGTGGAGTGGGGCGCGGCGGGACGAGGACATTTGAATTCCGAAACAGAGGGGACGGGCGCACCTGGACCGGAGGGTGCCCGGGCAGGGTGACTGCCCGGCGGCGGCGGCGGCGGCGGATGGCTGTGAGGTGAAAGAAAGAGGTGGTGGTAGTGGTAGTGGAGGTGGTGGTGGTGATAGTGGAGGTGGTGGTGGTGGTGGAGGTGGTGGTGGTGGTGGTGATGGTGGTGTAGGTAATATGAATGTGGAGGTGATAGTGGTACAGGTGATAATGGTGATGATGGCGCTGGTTGTAGAGTTGATAGGGATGATGGTGGTGGTGATGTTGATGTTGGAGGTGGTAGTGTAAATGCTGGGAGAGGTGGCAATGTTAGTGGAAGAACTGATGATAGGAAGTTGTTGTGTAGTGGTGGCGGTGGTAAAAGTAGTAGATTGATTTATTGATTAGTGATTCCGGGCGCGTCAAAAGCTACAGCCAGTCCCGTAAGTATATTGCATTTTTTCATCGCGTGAGCTAGTGGTGATGTTCCTACGTTGGATGCTGAGATCCGGCGGTGGCGGAGCTGGTGACGATGTCGGTGGCGGTGTTGGTGGCGGAGGCGGTGGCTGTTGGGGGTCACTGGCCTGGAACGAGCCCTCTAGCGCTCTGGCCCATAATTCAACGTAGCTTCGCTGCTCTGGCAGCCCTGCCGCGTCCCCTCCCGCCTCTTCAAGTGGGATCTCAACTGTCTCAACCTTACTCAACGAGAACATGCAGAACTCGCGCAGGCTGATATCCGACTCAGAACGAGCGTCTTGAAAGAAAAACTATTTTTTACCCGTAATATAAAAACTAAAATACTGGTCATTATTTATGACGGAATATATATTATCTGAAAATCCAGATGTGGTGTAACAAGATAAATCAATTGGCTACAAAATTAAATAATTTACTCGTCTGTAGCAAATACGGAACTAAGAAACCGGAACTATACTCGTACAATAATAACAAACTTATATACTCTTATTTCATTCTGTTTTGTCGTCGGACTCTATACGTTAACTCAGGTTCTCCTCGCTTAATGACAATGTGTAATGATATTGAAAAAGACGAAAAACAATATTTTTTTCAATATAATTTTACTGCTAAAAGCTACACTTTTACTTGCAAACCCTATTAAACTCTACTCTCTCGTTCTGTTTCGTTGCCTTTCGTAGTCTGGATTGTTCACAAGTTCGCGGATATTTAATAAAACCAAATCTTCATATCCTGGCTGAAAGACTGCACATTTTCTTTCAATTTCTGCGCTCATTGAACATAACAAAGTATAGAGATTCGTGACCTAGTCCAGTGACCGTTCCAATTAGGAGTCATTTAAAGTATGTTTATAAATTATTACATCATTCTAAATATAACTTCTTACATACTGGTAATCATATGTACTTTAATTTAATACAACTTACGTCAACTAGTTTTAAACTAACTTAAAAAAGTAGAAATATATGAACTAATAGATGATAATGTGAAATTTCTCAAGACTTACTAATACTTCATTGTGTATTCCACGTATGTTTTTCGCACGCAAATCCGATGAAATCACTTAGCGAAAGAGGCTTTCGGACATAAAGGCGTCTTCTTTCGCTTTCCCACGTCACACAACCCTATTTGGAGAATTCCGGGAAATGGTGCTGTACTGCACGAACATTTTGTCGCAGCTTCTGAGCGCATCGGGGCAAATCAGTCCTTTCTGTTAATCGAGAAACGAATTTCGCGTTAGCTGCCATTGAAACACTAAATGGAACAGGGAGTTTAGTGCAAGTCGGGCTATTGCAAAACCTGTCAGCTACTTGCGCAATCCGCCATGATCACTGTTTGCATCCCTTCATTTAACAAATCCCACTGCATCCACAAACAAGTGGTTTTTCTTTCATCTGCCCAGGACATGTAACTACAATACACCTATTATACGACCAAAATTGCACAGCTGGGACCATTTCTTTTACACGCATCCGATTACAAATGCTGATAATTGGGTGCACAAAAAAGTTCGAATGCGTATAAACGTATGTTACGTATTATTATGTTTACTCTCCCGTAAGTTGTCGCATAGCGCTCCGCCCAATCAACGAGTGACAAATGAATCGCCATCTTTGTAGATCACAATAGGTGACACACACAAACGGATTGGACACCTCATATTATTCTATTTTTTTTTAAACTTGGTATTGGCTTTCGTGATACATAAACATTAGCCCGATGACTCAAGAACTACTATATTCACCATAATGCTCTGATGACTGAATCACTGCAACAAATATTATTGTGGTAATTGTTGACACTAGGATGTGTGCGTCGGCAACGGTCATTATGCTTACAGTGATTTCACCGGCTTAGGTGACTGTGCGTCAATTGACGCCACAGTGTCGGGATATACTAAGTTTCGCGTCACATCGATGAATTTTGAACATTAGTTACAGAGCAACATGGAATTCAGCCGCTGTCTGGAGATTTCTAGAAATTACTCGTGACCGGTAGTGTGATCCGTGTTTTCTCCGATCAACACCAGGCGAGTGCTGGAGTAAGTACCCCAACAAACGGGTCTCGGACCGCGGGCGACATTTCTTTCCTCTTTCTTGTCCTCTCCTCACCCCTTACTAACACATGTGTAATATATATGCATATGTATACATTTACACTGACATGCACCATCACACATTCGGTCAGCCCAGTCCGGAACTTTCAGATTGTCCCGGTTGGGGGTGGTACCAGCTGGTGGGGGGATACCTGGTAGGGGAAATCCCCGCAGCCGACGGGTAGGTCGGCGCCGGAAAATATCACCGCTACCGATCGATAAAAAACGTGCACTACACTTACGGGAACAATGACCTAAGTCGTTAACGCGCCCAAAATTCATTATCAATCAATTTGCTAGGGGCTGGTTGGAAGCGCTCGTCCCGCGCCGGAGTCGCCTCCCGCTCAACCGCCGCCGCCGCCACTTCCCTGCGCGCCGGCGGGCTAACGGGCGAGCGCGAAGCGATGCAGCCGCGTGGCGCGGCGCCCTCCCGCGCCCGCGATACAATCATTTTAGGGCCCAATAACAAACGACGCCCGCGCAGGTCGCTCGCCTCCGCCCTGGGCGGCGCCCTTCCCGCCCCTCCCTCTCACCCGTCGCCGGGCAATGACCCGCGCCATCGTCCAATCAGCCCCCGGCTCCCGCCACAACCTCCGTCTCGCACTGTCCCGACCTATCGGTCTCCCGCTTTCTCCGCTCGCTACGCCCGCTACTCCTTGGCAGTTTCGTCTGGTCTCGCACGTCTTGCCCTCGCTCGATTTCATGCTTCCATTGTATCGTTTTGTTTCGCTTTCTCTGCCGCGTTCGTCTTCTTTGTTCGTTTTCTCCTCGCTTCGTCATCACTGTCTCGTCTCTCTTTTCGTTAGTTCCTTGACATCCCTTTTCGGCGGTCCTTGTCGGGCGTTTCGTTTCCCATCGCTCGGTCGCGTCTTCCTCGTTTCGTCTTTTATCCGTTTCTGTAAGTTCTCGTTTCGTCTTTCGTTTTTTCGTCTCGACTCGATTCGTCTTGGTCTCGACTGCGTACTTTGCCTTCGACTCGTCTATTTACGAAATAGAGGTTTGGTACATGCCGTTGCGTCAGAACTATCGGATCTTCTGCGCACGCGCAGAGACACGAAACGTGGAGCGAAACTTGCACTGCGCAATGCTCCGACGAGATCGATAGTGGCTTTAACACGTTCGATGTGGCATCAAACTCGGCTGATTGTCTTCGTGAAGCGCTGTCCCATTCCATCACATCTCGTTCGTAACCGCGTCACGCGTCGTTTCCACAACCTGATTCCGTTCCCACTCCCCATCTCCACCTGCTTCCTTCCAACCTCCGTGCTCCTGTATTGCCGCGCTCCGCCTTTTCGCGCCCTGTCTTTCATTCGGCGTCCTACCTCATCAACGCTTCGCTGTTCCGGCAGTCGTCGTCTACCCACATTTCCTTTAATCGACCCCGGCCCCCCCGACCTGCCCTCGCCACCGCCGGCCCCGACCGCCCCCGACCCCGCACCCGTCCACCTGGCCATATCCAGCCCCGCCCCGCCGCAGTCTTTACGGCCCGCCATGCTCTTGACCCGCTCCGCCCCTCCCCGTCTGCTCCGCCCCATCCTGCTCGCTGCGCACCCCGCCCCTACCGTTGAGTGCCACAAGACACTCCGCGGCAGCGGTCTTCGTGAAAGGTTCGCTGAGTCGCGACACAAAGTCACGCGCCGGGGAAGACGCTTCGCGGGCACCGCTAGACCGTTCCCGCTTCGTGAGCTAAAATGGAAACGGCTTTTTGGGCTCGAAAGTTCCTGGCGGATGCGTTACCAAACCGTTGGACTCAGCTAACAACTCGGTTGTGTTGTTTTGGTACCATGTATCAAAGAAAAGGCACAAGACATTATCAAATAAATGATCTTGGCTGCCCGGGTAACGCCGAATCGAAGGCTGTGGTGCCGACGTTTCGACCATACTGTCGTAGTTTTCCTCAGGGTTGGTCTGTCCAGCGACAAATGTTGTTAAAATATAATTTTGAATATTAATACATAAAGTAAATGAATATTTTAAGGCGTTTAAAAAATGCAAGTATAGAAGAAAGATTTTGGAGTGTCATTCATTCATATAACGATTAAGAAAAAAATAATGATATCATAAAATGATTATTTTACAACTTTTCGACTTGTGCAAATTAGTGGTTTCTTTAGACACTATCTACAAAAAATACTAGTCAAATGTTCCAAAACTTACAAATATAATACAAATGTTTATTGGTGCAATTAGTTCTCTATTGATTCTACTTTTGAATGGTAATGTTTTACTTTGGCATTTCTATTTTAATTCAATTATTTATCGATTTTTTGTTTCTACTACATCTGATATTCAACAAATGTTACATCTATTTCATTTTGTGTGCGCTGTCAATAAGCACAAAGTCTTTAAGAGGAGAAAACTCACCCCAATTTTAGGAGAATATGCAAAAAAATGTATCCTCTTATTCATCAACTGCAACTCACCTGCAACAAAAGAAATAGAAATAAGATAAATTTAACCAAAAGACATGTCAATAAATAAATATGTATTGTTTTCTTTCATTAGTATTTATTTACAATTTACAACTTAGCACGGTAACAATAACTTACATTTATAGAGAATTCCTTGAAGTGCACATAAATAAAGATCTTAGCCAGAATAATTTCATTATTTGTGTGATAGTTAAAATTCTTTGAGAATTCCATTGTAATATTCTATATATAATGCTAACGGTAATGAAATTTAGTACATTACAATTCATTCAGATGAATAAATATTTTTTCTGAAATAATTTAAATGCTTGCAAATCAATTTTTTCAATGAGCTTTCAAGTAGAATTATCCGAAATCTAATAACCTACCTAACTAGAGAAGTGTTTGTAAATATTGTAGTATCTTTAAACACTAAAATTGCTCCAAAATTAAGTATCAAAATTTACAAAAAAGGAAACTTATTGACTTGCTAAGTAATCTGCTATTGACATTTTTCAATTTTTTTAAGCGTATAGAAAAATTACTGCAACAAAAGTTTACTACATTATGTTCAGAAAAAAAACCAACAATACAACAGTCGGATTACAATACTCACACAAATATCAACCAAGTGGCAGAAATATAACCTTATCCTGTCCATCACTAATTAGAATTGTAATATCTTTTCAACCCTTAAATACAATGATAGTGCTAATTTTCATCCAAGATTATTTAAATCTATTATAGAAAAATACCCAAACCTTAATCAATTTACATTTAAAATGAAGTACCTTAAGGCCAAAAAAGCCTTTAATTAGTCTGTTTTGATTTTTTTTAAAGTTGCTTACGGATTCTAATTTTAATTTACTGTGAGATAATAAGTATATTTGTTTGTAATTTTGTTTTTAATGTTTATATTCTTTTGATATTAACATTTTTTGTAAGTTCAGGTTTTATATTGTAATATTTTATTTATGTAATATTTTATGATTAAATTCAACACAATTTTTTTGTGTGTCACATCTTGAACGCGATCTTTGTTCTTTGAAAAGTGTGCTAGAAAATTTCATAATGTTGAAATGAAGCAACCACTCCAACAAATATTAGTAGAATAAGTACTTTATTTGTACGGTGTCTGCAGTTGTTTTTATAAAACACGTCACATCCAATACATAATGTAATTTTATGTAACCGATTCGCAAGATATCACCATTCCATACAGAAACATTTCATTTCCACGTGGAATATGTTAGTAACCACTAGAATTAATAATAATTCTAACACGACATTCGTATTCATAAAATGCAGAGTGCACCATCTGCAAGAATACGATGGCATGCTTGCGATGTTCACGTGTTCGACATCGTATTGACTGGTCACACATTCCCTCACGTACTGGACAATCCGACAAAGTTTTTTTTACTTTCTTCTCTAAACCCCCGGCGGATGGCTGCAAGCTATACGTGATTACCACTCGGATGGTTTCCTAAACTCTAAAGTTTCTTTTCTTTGACTTTTGTGTTGTTTCAGTCGGCACGTCCACATTTACACGATTTGTTCGATGCTTGTGCGAGAAACCTCCAAAACGATGAAGTCTTTTGATTTCAAATGTTTCTTTTTTTCTCCCAAATGTTTCTTTTTTGTAAGACGTGAGGTAAATTATCGTGATCGTTTACTCGACCTCTCTAGAGACAAGGCGGCTACATCAATCAGAATGTCGATGAAGTTATTTAACATCGTTACGTGGCATAAGTCGTTTTATTAATGACTTACTTATTTGAATAACGGGATCAAGACTATTACGTCTTACATTGCACCTGCCACGGCCAAGGCTAGTGGTCAATTGAATTCTTGGTTCGACCTAAGCTAAAAGATGAAAATAAATAAAACAAAGTAATAAGATTACGTAATCACGTTTTCTGAGAATTACTTCTCAGAAATGGAGTGGAGTTGTTTATAATGAATAGACTTTTTTAAATTCACACAATTCAAAAAGTGGCACTACTTCTGAGATATCTTTTAGTACAACAGTCTCAGGTTGCTGGAGAAAACAATATAGGCTTTAACTCCCCTCTTCTTCATGACAGAAATTCGTTCACCAAGTAAATTTGCACAATGATCTCGTAGCATAGGACCGAGTTTGTTGAACAATCAATCATGTTGGAAGGTACTAAGTCTATAGACTCGTGAATTTGGCCTGATGGCGCTTGATACCTTCGACAATATATCGACAACGTGTGAGCGTCGCGTGTTTTCGGTTGGTAAGCACAAACGTCTTAGAGTGCTTACTCGTTGACACTCATTAGAAGTTCATTAGTGTGGTTTTATAATAAAACCACACTACAACACACAGACGTCACCACAATCAGCAGTTGCGTGCAGCCACCATGTTGCATACACAGGCGACATGTGTTTATACATTAAGCTAGTAGCGTTATAGGTCCTGCTATTAGATTTAGAATGCTTCGTAGGTTATTAAAACCACATTAGTTGTTGCCAAAATGGCTTTTGCTGCTATACACATCATTAAAAATCTCGCACGCTTATGAATTCTAATTCTATACAAACGGCGATTAATCATTCATTGGGAAGGAATTTGAACAATCAATGTCAGATTATGGTTTTAACCATATATATAAAAACGAAAAATAATGGATATTAGTTTGTATACTCTCAGCACATCTCGCAAGCACATGACGAATAAAGAACTTTTTTCAGAGGTGTAGCATTTTCCAACATGTACGCATCCAGCAGCTGATAGGGGTAAGGGAAGTTTTCGAAATAACTTATCTACTTAACACTGAAGGGCATGGGGCCTTTACAAGATAATCCATCAGCCTCAGCAAGCCTCCCGTTCTTCGCAAATATTAATGTCTTGATTTGAGAAGAAAGTGTGACTTACAATGTTACTATATGTGCCCTGTTCATAATTATGAACGGCTTAGAGCAGTGACAAGACCAAAATCAAAGTATTAACATTTACGAATAGCCGGGAGCTTCTTGTGTGTGGTGTGGGACATTCTGATACTGCACCAAGTACTTCAAGTAAACAGCACTGTTTTTATCTCATTACATCCGAAGCGTCCAACACATGAAAGTCCCTGAAAGTGACGCTTCCCCCCCCCCCGGGCGCGTGTTTGCCCGACCTTGTAGAGGGGCGCCCGGGCCCCACAAATGTGCGCGTGCGTGTGTATGTGTGCACAAGTGTGGGGCTGCGGAAGACGCAGGCGTGATGACATAAGCGGGTTGTGTCATCACGATCACGCCCATGTCACGCGACGCTCTCGTCTCGTCTACCGCCTCTGCCAACGCACAGTGGCACACGTTCGCCAACTTCGAACTTTCACATTTACGTTCATTTATTTTTCTACCCCATAATAATAACAAAATATTTATAAGTGAGCGCACAGGTGGGAGGAGGTGGGCAATGGACCCTCTGAAAATTTAGAAAGGACCTCTCCCGTCAGTCAATTAGTCCTTACATACTGAATTAGTCCTTAATAAATAGCATAAATCAGTCAGCATTTAATGAATGTTGAAGGTGAGGAGTCTCAAATAAGTTTATACACAGACAATGCGTTGTATAACTTAATTTGTTTTTCCTTTTTCAACAAATTTGCAACACCTTACTTTTAAAAAAATGATAATTTCCATGTAGTTGTGATTTAAATTTCAACCTGATGATGGTGACAACCTATCCCTGAAATGTGTTGCAAATTTGTTGAAAAAGGAAAAATATATTAAGTTATACAACGCATTGACTATCTACAAAATTATTTGTGACTCCTCGCCTTCAAGATAAATTAGTCAGTCCATTCCCAACTTCGACGCTGCTCCAACTTTTTGAGGGTCAATAAGTGAGTGACCTTCTTAAGATACTTCTCCGAGATGCACCCGTTATTAATTGAAAAAACTGCAGATAAGAGCAGCGGGCCCTTCTGGCATGAATAAGTGTTTCATCACGCATTCAACCAATCGCAGCGAGAGAATCGTAGTGGGGTAGCAGTAACTCCCATCCAAGAAGAGATTTGCTTCAGATTAGCCAGAGTCGAAAATCGGGGTCATTCTCGCGACTGGATCTCATATTGGGAGAGAATTAACTCGGCGTGGATCACGTATTGATGTTCGTGGATCAAGTATTGAAGTCTGTAGACCAAGTATTGACGTCCGTGGATCAAGTATTGAAGTCTGTAGACTAAGTATTGACGTCCGTGGATCAAGTATTGAAGTTATTTCTCATGTGTAGAGCATGTTATATTCCTGCATGTGGTGGTGTTCCTTCACCGCAGAAAAATGAGATTAGGGACCAACAACACGTCGACAATAAAGCTTAACATTATAAACTAGTTGCATAATTAGTGATGGTAGAATTTAGTTAATTAAATTTTTAAAAAGCACATATTAGGCTTTTAAAGGCACATAAAAGCTAAGCATTTAAAAATTAAGATTTACCACTTTGTAGTATTTGTTGAGAAAGTTATAATTATGGAATGGCTCTTTGATATAAAAAAATATGCTTTTTAGATTCTCCATTAAAATCAGAAAATAATGAACTAATTTAATACTTCTGCACTTGTGAACTTGAACAAATATAAAAGCGTATGAAGTAACTAGAGCACCGTAGGCCTTCCTCTTATTTTCGTGACCTTCTCCATACAGCGAACTAACGAAGATGAGACTCCTTGAGGCGACCCTCAACGCTCAGGCTTTGAGGATCAGTTTTTCAAATTGTTCCTTAATTTTTTTAGTTTGTTTTATCAGTTAAATCTTAAGTATAAGTTAATAATCACGGCCAGTGTCAAATTGAATGTGTTCAAACATTGAGCCGATTTGCCGACGTCGCTTCCGTAGAGAGCGAACGCGAAAGAAGCCAATAAATAGAACTTCAAATTAACTTCTCGCCATAGCATGTCGCTCACAGTTTTAAGCTGTTTTTGGCGTAAATAAATATATAAATAAAAACAATTTAGTAATTATATCGCGTATTTACGACCGTTTCGCACTTTGTACGTGATTTCGCATTTTGCGATCGATTTCGAGTTTTATCGCCGACTCAATCTGTAATACGACACAGACGACCAACGAGTTTTGAATTTTCCCCTCCCAAAATTTGTCTCAGGATCTGACCCTGGTACTGCACTATTATCAAATTGTTGCCGCGTTTCCCTCGCCCTGGCCCACTGCGCGCCGCCTGCAGCGCCGCGCCCTGGCAACAGCCGTAATTGCAGGGCGCGCCCTGGCCTAGGACGTGGACGTGCCAGATCCCGCGCGAGCGCTGTGTAATTACAGAGTAACTTGTCTTGTTAGATTCTAACAGTTCAGTAAAGTAGGCGGCGTGGTGTTTATTGTTGTTGCGCCGCGATGAGTCTGTGGAATCGGGCGTGAATTGCGTTTCTAGATATTGTGTTGAACTTATGCTATCCAGCCCACGCAAAGTCGGACGCTGTCTGGAGGGAAATTTAACAACACTTGATTAATTTTTCGATGTCTCACCTCGATATCATAGAATTATTGAGAAAATTATCGAAATATAGTTAACATTCTGGCCCTTGACGTGATATAAGGAACTGTGTGATATTGTAGCTTGCAGAATTTAATGTGCGCTTAACCGGGTTCAATGCTCGTGCCTAGGCCATTTTCGACTCACTCCAACGGGAGGTCCTAGGTTCGATTCTAGCTAGATGGCTAGGTCGTGTTCAGTCGCTGTTTGGAGGAAAATTCTGGCGGTCGGCTGCTCTGATCGGAAGTTTTCCGTAGTTTCGCCCTAGTACCTTAACAAACGGTTTACGGACAGCGCACGCTCTTCAATTCCTCGTGCTTGTCCTATACTAACCACTCACTTACTCACACTTACATTTGTAAACGCACTACACTACCACACATGCTAAGAGACCAGCTCGTCCCGGCTGGGGCTGTGCCTCGCTGGTTGGAGATATCTGGTTGGAGAAAACCCGCAAGCCGGTGGCAGGTCGTCGCCGGATCGTCATTCAGCGGGAAAAGCTCGCCGCCACCTCCCGCTATAAAATATGCACTGCACTTACGGGACTAATGAACTTATCAGTTCGGAATAAATAAACAATCAATCAATTAAAACTGGACAAAGGAATTTGCATGCAAATGTTTTGTAGTTTGATAAGCGGTAGCAGTAAATTTTCGATAACGTAACGACGTTTGTGCATAATATTATTAATAAATTGACGTTGTCTAAAAGCTTAGCATTTGTATACTAGAATAATTTGGAAATCCACGAGTTAATATCATTTTGTCGAATTTCAGTGCACTTCGCATTCGTTGAGATCTTCATCAAGTTAAAAAATTAATTATTTGCTTGAATGTGTACACTGGTTTGCAGACATTTGAATCACAATAGTGAAGAGGAAATAAAATGGGTTGAATGCGTTAGTTCCATCAATCCCACTATATTTTTTCACTGCACCAATTCTTCATTAACAAGAACTTCCCCGTAGTATTTATATAAAACATATTCATGGGTTATTTCTTTTGAAATATTCATAAAAATGTTTTGCGATGATCATTTGACGGGAAACATAATTTTGAGCTAGGAATAGCTAAGTTTGTAAATTACGAACTAGAAATAATTTACAGAACATCAAATTCAATTGTCTAAATGACTTTTCGCTCTTGATATAAAGTTTGATAAGAATGGGAAAATAAAAAAAAGAACTATAGCTTGTTTACACAAAACTTAATCTGAAAATGGAAAACAAAACATGAACACACTTCTTTGATGCCAATCGCTAAACGTATACAGCAAGAAACAATATCAACGAAATATCACCGAACGATGATTGCAACGGATAATCTGGATCCATTTTTTCCATAAAATTATGAATAATGACAAAATTTGGCTCAAATATATTAATCTGAAAGCAAAGTTTAAACATCTCAATATGATGTTTTCTTGGATGATTCGTGACTATTTACAACAGATTGGTGTCCATAGATATAAAATAAATGAATGTTTTGCCATTTCTTACGTATTATCCAACTTTAAAAAATTAAATCATTTTTAAATTAACATCGGGAGGAACTTACACAAAGCGAAAGAAAATTCCATCAAAGTCACTGAAATGGTGCAATTAAAAATTTCATTTGAAAATACCAGCCATAGACATAAAATCAGTTTGAGGCAACTTCAGGATAAGAAAAATAATATATGATTAATTTGAATGATGCGAGTTTAACTGTCAGGTACACATTTTTCATTTTCATACACTGTGGTTTTCACAGAAATGCATCCATGCATTTAATTACACTCATAACAATTCCATAATTTCTTCTTGGCTGATATCGGCAAATTATAACCAGTTCCTAGTTTCGTATCGTTTATAGCGTTGTGCTAAAATGAAGTAAAATACAACACATGATTGTCGAAATTGGTAACAACTAGAAACAGAAAGAAATAATCAAGACAATCCCTTTCCATTTAAGATGGATTTTATGGAAATCGGAAACACGCTCTTTCAGAATGCGGCTTCGGAGCCCAGGCACCACCTGAATCTATTATTAGCCCAAGCAAGTCCGCCGAGGTGTGGAACCTCAAGCAAGTCCCATCCCGGACCCTCGTCTCCGCGCCGCTGACAACCGGCCTGTCCTCGGCCTCCTGGATCAACACGGCCTCCTTGTGGGCGGCCGCGGAGACGGGTACATGACCTTCCGCGCCGGTCGGCGCAGGTAAACAGAATATGCAAATGGCGCGAACCCAAAGACGCGGCGGGGGCCGTGCCGCTTGGACACTCGCTCGCTCGCCTGCTCACCCGCGCGCCCGCCCGTTTGCCAGCAAGCTCACTCGCCAGGTCCCTCTCCCGTTCGCTCGCTCGCTCGCTTGCCCGCTCACCCGCCCGATCGCTAGCCCTGTAGCTCGCGCACCCAGTCCCTCGTCCGTTCGCCTGTTCGCCAGCTCGCTTGCCGTGTCGCTTGCTTGCCCTGTCGCATGATCGTCCTGTCGCACGCTCGCCCTGTCGCTAGCTTGTCCTGTCGTTCGCTCGTCTTTTCGCTCGCGTTTCCGGTCCCTCGCAGTTTCACCTGCTCGCCCGCTCGCTCGTCCTGTCGCATGCTTGCCTTGTCGCTTGCTTGCTCTGTCGTTTGCTTGCCCTGTCGCTTGCTTGGTCTGTCACTTGTTTGCCCTGTCGCTTGCTTGACCTGTAACCCACTCGCCCTGTTGCTCGCTCACCTCTTCTTTGAGGGCCAGCTCCATCAGAGACTGAGCTATTTGGACCGGCAAAAAGCTAAAAGACGGTATCTTTTCGCAGTTATCATCCCTAAACCACGGCCCCACCGGTCGGTTGTTACCTTAGCCTTATACGCGGTATCAAGATGTACAAATATATGGCACTGGCCGCCTTTCAAGAAGTAGCACCGTCTGCGACTGAGCTATTTAATCGGCCAAAATGCAATAGCACATACTCCTTTCACAGTTGGTGTCTTTCCTGGAGTTTTGATTAATTGATTGGTTGATGTTTCCGGGCACATACACTTTTAGGGTCAGCACTCCCGTTAGTGTAATAAATGTTCTATCCCGGGAGGTGACGGTGTTCCTCTTCCAATAGATGGTGAGGTCCTGCGCCAACCTACACGTTACATTGCTGAGGAATTCCCTCACCAGGTGCCTCCTCCGTCAGGGAAACTCTCCAACCGGATAAACACTACACTCCCAATAATTGTGGTAGTGTAGTGCATGTGAATAAAGGTGTGTGTAAGTAAGGGGAGAGGATGGGACAAGATAGAGGAAGGAAGGAAGGAAGGAAGGAAGGAAGGAAGGAACGTAGGAAGGAAGGAAGGGAGGAAGGAAGGAAGAATAGCCCATGGTACATGGCCCATTTGTTAGGGTACTGCTCCGGCATTCGCCTGGTATTGGATCGGTGAAACCATGGGAAACTACCAACCAGAGTAGTCATCCATCAGAAATCTCCCGCAGACACCAGCTGGATTCTACCTAGCTAGTATGTAACGAAAGTCCGTCTCCGTTGGCCCTCGAACCTTAGAACTTCTCGGTCAGAGGCAGTGCACAAACAACGGCAATGTTATCTGGCCTCTCTCTGTGGCTCTAAGCTAAACCCGACCGGAGCCCACGCCCGCCGTGCGGTGGTAGGCTTAGCCGCAAACGCGCCGCCGTCACCTGCTGCCTACGGGCGCGAGTTTCCGCGCCCGCTGAAGAATTCGATTTAGAAGCGCGCGCGCGCGGGAGGCGCGATCTGTATCAAACACAGCCCGCGGCCCGGCCGCGGCGCCCGGCCGCCCGCGACCACATGAATATGCAGATCCGGCTGATTTCAAAGACTGATCCTTCACGCTGTCGCACCCCTGACAAGGGAGGCCCTCCCCTCTACGACCACGCGCCGGCCGCCATCCCGCACGACACACTCAGCCCTTTCTCCCTCTCTGCCTCTCTCTGTCCCTCCCTCTCCGCCTCTCTCACTTCCTCCCCAAGCCACTCTCTGTCCTTTTTCTGCCTCGCTGTCTCTCCCTCCCTGCCTCTCTAAGTCCCTCCCTCTCTGCCTCCCTCACTTCCTCCCCATGCAACTCTCTGTCCTTTCTCTGCCTCGCGGTCTCTCACTCCCTGCCTCTCTCTGTCCCTCCCTCTCTGCCTCCCTCACTTCCTCCCCATGCCACTCTCTGTTCTTTCTCTGCCTCGCTGTCTCTCACTCCCTGCCTCTCTCTGTCGCTTCCTCTGTGCCTCTCTCTGACCTTTACTCTGTGCCTCTCTCTGGCCCTCCCTCCGTGCCTCTCAATGTCTCTCCCTTCTGTGCCTCTCTCTGGCCTCCGTGCTTCTATCTATTTCTCCTCCCATGCCTCTATCTGTCCCTCCCGCCGTGCCTCTCTCTGTCCCTCCTATACTCCCTGAATCCCATTGTCCTCGCTCTCATCACTGTCCCTCGTCTGTTTCTCACCCTCCCTCTAAATTCTCTAATGACCTCTATGTTTCTGTCTCTCCCACTCTTTGACCCTTCCTACCCCTTTCCCTTCCTCGTCGGGTTCTTCTCGAGTGCTCTCTCCCTCTTCGTCCAACGCCTCTCCCTCGTTATTTTCCACTTGTTATTTTTTTTCTACTCTGGAAGTCGGCACTTCCCTCAGTTAATGAATTCTCCACATTGCAAACTCTTTCTTCTGGACAAATGGCTGTGAATCTGTAGTCTCCCTCTACTCTGAGCCTGCGTAGATACAACCATTTTTACTTTATCATCATTAATTATCAACTGGATTCAGCAACACGAAATATAAGTGCTACTTTCCCAACCATTCGCCTTTGTCAACTTACAATCTCCATCTCCGCCTTTTCGAGTACATGATATTCCGCCTTTCACTTTCAAACTGTTCATCCGCACCGCATCACGTTCTCTTCCAGGAGCGACCAATTCTTTACCACCGTCTCGGCTTAATTAACCTTGAGATTACCACAACAACCCCTTGCGTACTCGTCTCCGCCCAACCCGCCGCCAAACGTCTTCTTTCCTTTTCTATCCGCAAACACACCTCACCGCCACCTAACACCCCGCCATCTCCGCACTGCCTGTTTCACCTCGCTCAGACAATCCCTCTCTATCTTCTATCCTTTCCCTACCTTCACAGCCAGTCTCCACCTCTTCTCTTGGTTGCCTTTCGCCACGAGATACGCACGTTTGACTTTGCCTCTCGATTCCCACCCGGCAGAACATCCGACCACCAGAGAGCGAGAATCGATTACGACAAAACTTCAATAAATATAGTGAATGAAATATCACGAGATGTTGTAGTGTTCCTCCTCAGCTGGAACGTGAGATACAGCGCTGACGAACACGACTGCTAACGTTGTTCCTCCTCTAGGTATCTCCCCCAGAGGGGCACCAATCTAGCTGAACAAATGCTAAGCTCCTGGCTGGCCTCTCTATGTGACGGATAATGTAGTGCATGTAAGTGTGTGTGTATGTGTGTGTGTGTGTGTGTGTTTGTATAACTGATGAGAAGATGAGAAGAATGCGGAAAGTGACAAGATCGTGCGAAAATAGACCGTTTATTGGTTCTGCTCCGGCACTCATCTGGTATTGAAAACCACCGACCAGAGCACCCGGCCGCTAAACTTCTCCTTTTGAAAGCGGTTGAATTTTTTTTTGTAACCAGAGTCGAAAATGACCCACCAAAGTTTCCTTTGAGCTACTTCAGCCAGAGGCACGCCCTCTCCACTTTGCCATTCCATTTCCCAACCCGCCACCCTATCCACCCTCTATCTCCACCTCCACCTCCGACGTTCTTTCGTTGAGTTGTCCACGAGAGCAGCAGACTCCGTCCCCTAATTGCTCTCTCCGCGTCCGATGACAAAAGAACGAGGCGCCGCGATCGTCGACGCGGCGGAGCCCGCATTTGCATACGGGAGACGCGACGCGACGGCTGGGCCCTTCGCCCGGCGGCAGCGGCCACGAATAATTGCGTATTTGTTCTCGATGTTAACACGTGAATAAATATCCATTCGTTACTCCGCGCACAAAACAAGTGCGTTGTCTCGTAAGAGTGATGCAGTGGCTTCTACATGTAATCGGCAGTTAGGAAGGTGGTGATGAGTTATGAAGAGGATGAAGGACCGGTCGTTGTTTCCTTCTGTGAAGATACATCTGACTGTCTCAGATGTAACTTTCAAAATGATTGAGTTGTTGTCTTGGAATGGGATGTTTTCTTCTAGATGTCAATCTAAACAAAACTAAAAAAAACCAACCGAATATCGTATACATTTGTTTTCAAATTCTTAAAGATATCTTGGATGAAAAGTTTTGAAATAAAAGCGTTTATTAATCGAGTAATATTATTAACTCGTAAGTAGAACTTAAGAGACGAGTACTCTTAAGAAGTACTTTGTCAGGTTATCAGTACGGATCTTAAGGACACTCAATTCTATGTAAGCTTTAGTGTTCGAGAAACCGAATTTTACAAACTACTTGAGAAGTAGCATTGTACACAGAAGAGAAAGAGTATTATATGTATGAAAAGTATTCTTATAATTTAATTTGTAAATAAACTCATTAGAAAGTAAGTGTTCTAAACAGTCGGATTCATCCATTTCTCATGCGGTACGTACAACAACGTAACATAACATACCAAAATGAATAATAAAAGTTACAAGCTTTTTTTACGATTTAAAGAAAAAAGCAAATGCCATCTGACTGAATGGCTATACACTGTTGGAATCTGACAGGTATTATCCCATTATCGTAGACTTGCTTATTGTCTTCTATGCACGCTTTTAACTTCCATTTTGAAAGGTTCGTAAAACCAGAAGATTTCGAAAACATTCGAATTCGAAATTTCGAATCTTCGAATCATCGTAACAGTTGTTTTCCCTGTCGACGTCTTCTCTATTTCCACTGAGAAAGAATCTCGCCTCTTTCTGGCCCACCTCTGACACACCTCCCATCCTTCCATCTCGAGAAACAGCATCTACAGCGCACCGAACCGGGACGGGGAGCCTGACCTACGAGAGCCCGCTTCATCCGAGGCGCACCCGGCCGGCTTACAGTTCCCGGAGCCGAACTCCTGTCATCGAGCTGCAAAGCCTGGTTGACGACCGCACCCGCACCCCGCCGCCCGCGCCGCCTACACACACTGGCCCGAACTGGGGTCAAAAGCACGCCTCGGCGAACACTGCAGATCGGCGGTATACATCTGAAGCTATTATCTACATACTGTTACAAGTGTAGCCCACAAAGGGCAAAAAATATAATTCATTGTACACGTACTTGTGTTCTTCTATGCCTAACACATAGTTCTGATCAATTCTGTAGAAAATGTTTGACTAATTTTTAACTCTCGATAAATCAACTGTCTAGTAAAACCAAGATCAACAGCAGGGATATTTTATATCGTCATTGACTACGCAAATATCAACTGTATCGTCATTGACTACGCAAATAGATCTATATAAATTTAATAATAAAAGACGGTCTGGTTTAAATTAGCTGGCGCGACTCATGTCTTTGATATTTCTGTAAATAAAAATTTGTTTAAAAACTAAAACTGTCTGTAGAATTGAAGGGCTTGGAGCAGTAACACAATAAGCACCACCAGACTCACAAAGACTCCCGCTTTTCGTAAATGCGAAAATTTTGCTTGGCACAACGAACAGCAATAAATGCAAAAACGTACCAATATTAATATCTGGAAGTTTGTCCCAACATGCTATTGTCCCAAGCCGTTCATAAATATGAACAAGACATACAATAATAGCAAGATAAGCCACACTTGCAGCAAAATCGAGATTGTATTAACATTTATGAATACAGATGCTTGTTGTGGCTAATATGTCTTATCTTACTACTTCTTCAAGCCTTCAAATTTAATATTTCATTGTCATATACACGTTTTGTACTATCAAAATACCCGGCGTAGTCCGCGCTATCTTCATATTCAATCCTTGTGAAAGAGGAAAACGATTTTATATACACGACGGTGTTTAAGATAAGTTTGATGTACTTCATTCAAATTTAATAAAATACTATAATTGTCGTTCCTATAATTTTCCAGTATACGTATTGCTATTAGATTAACTATTCTTATCTTACGCTAATGGCCTTTAGACAAAGTATTAAGTACCAGATTTGCCACACAGCTACTGGCCTCTGGCGAAATTAGAATCAGCGAGAAAGAGCAGGTTGGCAGTCACCAATCCACTCTTAGTGACTGCCAAAAGTTAATGTTCGAAGTGCATCGGCCAACATATTATTTAAATTATTTATTTTCCGCATAGTATGAGTTGTATTAATATTTACCAGTAAAGAGAAAGTTATAAAAAATAGCGCGAAAAAACGGCGAATTTTCGACCAATTGTAGCCAAATAAATATTATTATATTATTATTAATATTATTATTATTATTATTATAAAAACTCATTACAGGGCCTTGGTAACGATAAAGTGGATAAATCCAGTTGCTAAATTTAGAAAAAATCTTCTAACATGTGGTGTAGCGAAAATCCATGGGTCCATTTTGTGAGTTCTTTATACCGAAATATCGAATGACAATCTAATGGCAACAAGTCCGTCTGTCCGTCCATCTGTCTGTGAACAACGCAAGCGGCTAAACTTTTCAGCTGATTTTATTGTAAATTGATATCCCAATAAATCAAACTAATGTCGCGGCCCTTTAATTTTAAAACCGATATATTAACTTTGGAGGTACTTCACATGAATCATCTGGGACATTTTCAAAATTTTCAACTAAATAAGGCTTAATGGATTTTGTTTAAATTTTGTTGTTGAAGGGCGTTTCAAAGAATTGTGTAGGTCTCATTTTCGTTAAAAACATTGATTGTTTAAAAATTGCAAAATTGCAATTTTTTCTGTATTTTACACAATTTCTACAACTATTAAGAAGATGGAGATTCCTTCCTTAAATAAATGCTCCATAAGATAGAGTTTGAAACAAGATCATGAACAATTTTTCGAAAATTTGAGCACTTTTCACGTAATATTGCGCCGAAGTCCGGGCGAGAAAGCATATGCTGCTTTAGCACCACTAGTATTTTAGTGTAAGATTAAATTTCTACTCGCGTCGTGTGCCATTTTCCGCCCACTGTGCCCCCCCCCCCACCGTCGCCGCCGCCGCCGCCTCCGTCGTCCAAGAGGATCACACGTTTTACGACGCAGCGGCGGCTCGGGGCGGGCGAGATCGAATTTCCTCCGCGTGAACCGGCGCCCGAATGATGTCGCCGAGGCTGCGTAGACACGTCGTTATCCTTGGACGCGACGCTGCATTACACCCACTACTCGCCAACGAAATGACCCCCTTCTTTCCTAGACACTACTTTTCAACCCCCGCCCCTCATGATTTACATTTCCTTGTTCAAACATTGAAAATAGGCGGTAATCCTAACACAGTTCAAACGTCTTAAGCAGTTTAGATTAGAAATTAAACGTTAGGGCTCGACGATAGGATGTTGTAACGCTAGAGACAGCCACTACTAAAAGGGGTTACTTGAAGAACAAACAGAGCAGCTTAATTTTTTTTAATTTCTAGTTTTTAGTGTTATAAGTGAGACGATGTTCAAATGTTCGGACAAAAGAATGTAGCTGCAAGGAAGAAAACAAAATACTTTCGTTTGACCCCATCAGCTATTACAAACCTTCACGTATCATTGTACAAAATTAAATGATTTGTACACTTGAATAGAAATAAAATAAACCTAAGAATGTCCAAAATACTTATAATATGAGTAATAGAAGTGGGATTTTATTTTGGGAGCAGTAAAGATTAGCCGCGTAACGCGTAAAATAAATTAACTACTGCAACGTGTGTCGTGTACTATTTTTAGGCAGCTTTACCCACTTTATTTTTCTTTTAATTCAATAATTCAATTAAAGAATCATTTATTGGATACTAAAAAGTACTTTTTTTCTAGGCAGCGTTCACAGTTTTATATGAACATAAGCATCGTTTTACTTTTAATATTATTGCTAAAAATTGATCTCTTGGCATCATGCCCTAAAAGTAACTTTTCTAGTGGCTGTCTAATTAACGGGGTACGTCAATGTGATTAAAAAAGTGATTTTCATTTGCCTATAGGATTGCACCTCCAGGCCTAATCAGCTTCGTGACTCAACATTTACTATACTAAAAAAATGCAACATTTACTACTAGTGTCATTCAATGCTATTGTCATGGTGTCACTGTAAGGTCTAAATTGGAAAATGAAGACGTCACTGATCATCACCGAGTCGTATTAACTGTGCTCATGTGTGATTCACATACGTGATTTAATTTACTCTGTAGTAGATGCGTGTTTAGAATACATCGTTGCTCCCGACGGTAAATTCCTGTTTCCTCAACTGAAAAGCGGCAGTATGTAATACTATTGCAAAATCTCGAAATGAGATGGGGGGGAAATGGAAATTAATAGGCGAAGGTCGAATATATTCAACATCACCTAAAGAGTTGGATCGACCCTGGCCAATGCCAGGGCGAGCATTTCATTGCCTATTCGCCAATACCTCGGTTTCTTCGGATATTCCAAGCACATGTAGGGAGAAGTACCGACGCAAACAACGTTTTCTCCCAAATTCTGTGCACTCTCAATCCTATGATTGGGTGGGGAAAGCATCGGTCCACACACGTGATCTGGAGTGACCTCCATGGCCCATCGACTCCAGCAGTTTTGGATGGCAGGCCAAGGCTTGGTCTGGTCTGCAGCGCGTCGAAACCCCGTCCAAATGACCCCTTCATTCTTATTCACGAATTTTCTCTTCCCCCTCCCGCCACCGCGTTTTACATTTTGATGCTCAAATATTGAAATTATCCGGCGATTTGGGCAGCGATCACGCTCTGGACGAGAAAAGCAGAACGGAGTAATCAGGAGATGAAGGCGGCCATGAAATGAGACGTGGAGGGGGCCACGCTTGGGCAAGGACGTGGGCGTGTGTAATGACGGCCGAATCCTCTCGTTCTCCTTTGTCCAAACTTCCAGCGGCGGCGGCCGGGGAGCGTGACGTGAAATTTATGATAATCTGAAACGAACCGCGTTCCCACCGGGAGCAACAGCGACCGACGAAACGGTTTGGGCGATAACTTGTTGATTGCCGAGTCAACGCGGGAAAACACGAATGGCTGTAGTAATTTTAGAAACTACTTGAGTGGGAATGATGTTAACGTGCTCATTTTGAGTTGAAATTATCTTTAACTAGGAGGATAGATGCGTATATCCGGCAGATAAGTTAGCAATTCGATTATACAGATTTCATGCTATCTTTTGAGGATGGAATGTAAGCAGGAACAAAGATTTATTTATCCTCAAACGACATCTCAATGTAATATGAATCTTGAGATGAGCACTGTCGTC
>BOPP01000038.1:1398077-1442392 GCA_017312745.1 Gryllus bimaculatus
CCTGAGGAAGCCTGCGACATGTCAGGCAAAACGTCGGCACCCCACCCAACGACGCGGCGTCTCCCGGATAGCCGAGAATTTATGGATTCGAGCCGCGTAAGCTTACGTATATATGCAGCTAGCACCAAAAATACGCTACCGTCGGAACTCAAACCCTATGACTTCCGGACGATGCTGCAGAGGGAAGCGGTAATACCACTGAGCCCTCGCAGTCTGTCCAGATGACATGAAATGATCCCGCGACATTCATCACACGTCTCAAAGCTCACAGCGTGGCGTGACAGCCTCGCTTTCGGGCGCGGAGGCGATCAAATTTAGTAGCGTTTCGCGACAGGTGGTGCGCAATCGCCCTGACAGCATTTGAACGGCGTCGCATCGCATCGCTCACGCGCTCTGCAGGGGTCGTCAAGCGGGCGATCCGTCACCTGAGGCAGCACGGAAACGACTGAAAGTGGCGGTGGAGGTGGTGGTGAGAGTGATGCTAGTGAGGGTGATGGTGTTGGTGGCTGTGCGATTGATGCTTGTGAGTGTGATGGTGGTGGTGGTGGTGGAGGTGACGGTGATTGAGGTGAGGGTGATGGTGGTGGTGAGGGTTATGGCTGTGGTGGTGAGGATGAATAGTGGGGGTGAATGTGATGTTGGTGGTGGTCGTGAGGGTGGTGATGAGAGTGATGGTGGTGGTGAGGGTGATGGTGTTGGAAGAGGTGATGGTGGTGGTGAGGGTAATAGTGGTGGAAGAGGCGATGGTGGTGAGGGTGAAGGTGATTTATAACGGGAGGAGGCGGTATCTGCTCCCGCTGAATGTTGAGATCAGGCGCCGATGTACACTCCAGCTTGCGAGCTTTTGACCAACCATGTACCTGCAGGGAAGGCCTCAGTCCGGCCTAACTTTCTTCTTTCGGTGACTACCGAGTAACCGCTCGCCGAATTCCGAGTAGTGTGGATGAGTTGATCTCTATTTGCCGAATGACGAAAATTCGGTGTTTGCCCTCATCACAGCGTGTTGGTGTTTGCAATACTTCAAAGGGAGCAAACATTCGCCGAACACATCAGTTGTTGGAAATTGGTTGAGCAGTAGCTCGCTGCCCGGCGAATGCCGAATGTGTGGAGCCACCTTTAAGCTCCCAACTGGTCATCCGACAAGTGTGTCAGTGCAGTACATGTAGGTGGAAGTGTAAGTAAGAAGAGAGTATAGGACAAGGAAGAGGTATGCGTTCGGAGGTATATCGTACGCGGATAGTTTATCAGGGTACTGCTGCGGTCCTTGCTTGGTGTTGATTGAAGAAATCACGAGGAAAACTGATCAGAGCAGTCGGATGCTAGAATTGTCATTTCTCATCCTGCGTTCTGAACTCGACCTAGCTATGCAAACATCATGCCACCGTCGTACCTCTACCCTAGGACCTCCCACTCAGAAGAACTGCACTGACATCAGTTGATGCTCTGAGCCACCAAAGCCGGCTGGTGCTGGGGATAATAGGGTGAAACGACTGGTGCTGGGGGTAATAGGGTGAAGGTGCTGGTGGTTATGGTGGTGGTGTAGGTGAGGCAGAGCACAAGGATGTCTGAGTGACGGTTGTGATCGGTGAAGGTAGGATTTAGGGTGTGTAGGAAGTAATGAAAGCTACGATAGAATCAGAGAGCGATCCAATAGGATAGGAACTATTTCTTATTCATTTGCTTTGGGGCCGTTGCCCTAATCAAACAGTGCGTGATGGACTCATATACAGCAGCAACTCCATGAGGAGTTGGGTTAGAGGTTGTTGTGATGATTAATTCTAAAATGTATTTGTAGGGTGTGTACAATGTTATATCGCTTTTGTTTTTGTTTGTTTAGCCCAGATGAAGGAATTAAAATATTCCGAAACGTAAAACTGATTGTTTAATTTTAATATTTCATGACTTATATTGAATATTAAATTTCGTGACTACATTCCTCATTTTAATTACGTAAAGTTTATCAATTTCTGAATTTATCCTATTTTAAGCTGATACTTTGAGGAACGACATTGGGAAAGAATCTTTTTAAACCATCTGTCGACTCTGTACTCTGTTGAACATAATATTCGATGGTGATGATTCGATGGTTCGGAAAACTGCTAAAGTTGAAAAGCAACCGTTAAATAGATAATATTATCAACAAAACTGACAGAAAACAGAAAAATAAAAATAAAAAACCAATGACATTAATTTATATCTGTACGTGACGTTGTTTAATATATTTTCATTCAAATTCTTAGTTTCTGAAATTGAAGATACTTGTACTCTTGTATTTAAACAGTATAGAAATAAAATACACCATTTAATTTATTCGTAATTAAACTGACAATAAAATAAAACAAATGAAAAACTTCATGATCCAACAGTCAAAACAGATGAATGCAAATATGGGCACTAATAAAACTGCAGAAAAAGAGGAACGACCGACAGCGCAATCACAAGGCTGCTGTGACGAGGAGGGTCGGTAGAGTGGATTTCACGTCCGTCGCGAAGGGGTCTCCCGAGACGCGAGGCCAAGAGGGCGGAGGGTTCAGGCACAGCAACCTCCGGAACGCAGCATTCGCCAGCGTTCGACAGTGGTCACGTGATCCAGCTGCACCGTCGACCAGGGTGCGCTCCGCGGTGGCAGAGAGGCCACGCGATGTGGATGCCAGAAGACGCGTTGGTATGGACTGATTAGTTAGTGATTCCGGGCCCGTCAACTATAAAGACCATTAGTATCGTAAGTGTAGTACGTGTTTTAGTAGAGGGGATGGAGATCTTCCCCGGCAGGATGGGGGAATACGGCGCCGACCTACATGTCGGCTTGCTGGGATATTCCTCAATCAGGTACCCCCCGCGTGGCACCGCCCCAGCCGAGACACATTCTAAGCTCCCGACTAGTCTCATGGTGGTAGAGAATTCTTGTAAATATAAGTGTGTGAAAGCAAGGGGTGAGGGTTTGTTCAAAGAAAGGGAAGGAAAGACTATGCGGCCCATTTGTTAGAACACTGCTCCGGTTTTCGCCTGGTATTGATCGGAGAAACTACGGAAAACTACCAATCACAGCAGCCGACCCACTAGAATTCGTCTCCAGGAAAAGGCTGAATTCAATCTAGCTAGTGCCAAAAATCCGCAGCGACAGAGCCTCGAAACCTAGCATCTCCGGGTCAGAACTGCATAGGGAGTAGCACTGCCGGCTCTGGGCTCAACTGAACCGGCGCGAGGGAGTTGGGGTGTGGGTGGAGGAGGGACACGTGCAAATCCACACACGTGTGAGCGAGCGCGCTGCCGGAGTCCCGACGTGTGGCATTCATCATTGCGGGCGCGGCGCGATGTGCGTGCACGTGGCAGATGGCCGGCCAGCCGCACCTGCGAGCGAAACGCCGCTGGAGCGGCCCCAGTAATCAGGCAGAGAGAGAGACAGAGAAGAAAGTAGAGGCAGATAGGGAAGAGGAAGTGAGAGAATTCTGACGAGTAGAAAAAGAGGAATAGAGAGAGAGAATGGGAGAAATATTGAGAGAGAGAGAGAGAGAGAGAGAGAGAGAGAGAGAGAGAGAGAGAGAATTAGTTAGAATAAGACAGAGAGAATGAGATAGAGAGAATGAGTTAGAATAAGACAGAGAGAATGAGATAGAGAGAATGAGATAGAGAGAATGAGATAGAGAGAATGAGATAGAGAGAATGAGATAGAGAGAATGGGAGAGCGAATGTGAAAGAGAATAAGAGTGTGAGAGAGACAGAGAGAGGGAGGTAGTAGTGTATAGAGTGGAGCGAGACATACAAAAGTTTATTTGTTTCTGGTTGCTTCTAGGAACCTACTATGTATTGTGGCAGCAGGAAGTCAGAAAGGGAGAGACGAGAAAAGAACAGACGAAAAAGAGCTACGAAGATACGAAAGAGGCAGGAACAAAATACGGAGGTACTACAAAAGCCTTGGGTGTACCAAGAAGTAATGGAGCTCCCAGGTGGCATGGCATGTATCAAGAAGCTATGGAGATAGTAAGTGATGTTGGAGGTTCTACAGAAGATACGAGTGGGAGAAATAGAATTGCAAAACCATAATATCGATAATAGAAAAAACAAATGCAATAAATAGAATTAATAAAACTAGCAATAAATAGCGTTCCAGGGGCATGAATGCAATGAATTATTTATTATCACTTTTACTTCCTTACAATTATTAAATGTTTTCATGCACGATTGTATGTGTTCAACACCCGGTAATACGAGAGGGAGAAGAATCCTACCGGTGTGTGCGGCTGAAGGCGAAATACATTTTTCTATAACTTAGTCAATACAATATGAATACCACACTTGTTCAACTATTTCAGTCTCCACGCTTCCCTTTAAAAGAAAAATAATATTTTTTTTTCAATAAATTAAATAAAAACAACAATTTACGTTTCCATTTTGGGCAAAGCACCTTGCAATTTTCTTTTATTTGCAAACGTAATGCGGCTACGTCACAATGAGAAACGCTCTCTGTCGTGGGTGGGAATGGGTTCGCACAGAGGTGCCACTAAGCTACGCGAAGCGTAGTGAGCGTGGGTGCAAGGCAAAATGTATCTACGAGCCACCAAGGAACAGTGACGCGAACGGAGGAAATATCAGGGCGAAGAAATGTGAGCGAGCAAGAGAGAGAAAGAGAGGGGGGATGGGCAGTGTATAGCAGGATGCGAAAACCAACACCCAGCGGAAATACGTCGAGCGAATAGAAAGGTGAGGTTGAGGAAACAGGCATTGCAAAGCAGTGACACGTGCGGGGATGAAGGTGGAAGCAGACGAGAAAGAAGGGGGATAAAAAATCGGAACATATGAGCGATGGATGTCATGGATGAAAAATGAAGGACGCCAGAGTGGAAGAGTCAGGAAGGAAGAAAATACTCAGGGGAGGCGAGAAGGTGCTATGTAACTAGACGGAGGAGAAGGGTTGGAATAGCGAGACGTAACAGACGTAGACGGATATGAAAGGTGATAAGAGAACAATATCAACGCCGAGGAAGGGAGCGACTGTACATAAGTGCAGGAGCAGGGATAAGGGAACGAAGGGCGGGTCCAGTTTGGGTGCGGCAGGCGTACCACAAGGGCCGTCACTGAGAAAAAGAACAGAAAGCGGGCGTGGGAGGAGTAGGGGGCTTGAGGTCGTATCTTCGGCCGCGGTGGCGGTGGTGGAGGGAACGGCATGTGCTCCTTGCGGAGGAGTAAGCATGATTTGGAGAAAGGAGTAGGGGCGAGGTTGGGGTTGAGAGAGAGGGGGAGAGAGATGGAGGTGGGAGGACCCCCCGAGATTAAGAGAGATCGCGGAGAGAAAGGGAAAGGCCATTGAGGTGGGGTGGGCGCGAGAGATGAGGCGGGGCATAGTGTGTGGTAGGGACGGGAGGCACAGAGGGATGGGAGGAGGCAAGGAGGGCGTTACTGATGTAGGTAGGAGGTTACAGGTGCTACCGGAGGCGTGATCGAGGAAACTGAATCGGCGCGGTGACAGGGCGTGTGTGGCGGGGACAAAGGGGAAAGAAGACGATGTGGTAGACTGGGACGGAAGCGTGAGGATGGGCGGGGTAACAGACTCTATACCCGGGGGTGGGAGGAATGGGGCGATAGTGGGACTGAGGCTGTGTCAAAGGATGGAGGGAGAAATGGAGGACGGAGGACAGGGCGGAGAGCGAACGGGAAGTTTGGGGTCCGAGTCGGTAGGCGACGGCGGAGAAGGCTCGAAGCGTTAAAGGCTGGATCACGAGTGCAGGAGAGTGCGTGTGACGCGAAAGTTGAGGCGGTTGGTGACGGGGGGGAGTTTTGGGCAATATCGGCAGCGGAGCCGGTGGGTTTGAAGCGGAAGGGGCCAGTCTGCGGCAATGTCGTGGTGTATTGGCGGGGGTGGAGGTCGGGAAGGGGGATGCGAGGGCGGAGAAAGAGGGGAGCGGGGACGGGCAGAGGTGGGAGGGGGGCATAGCGCAGCGCAGCATATGGGAATGGGAGAAAGTGTGGGAGGGTTGGCTAGAGTTGGTTAGGGAGGATGGGTTATCGGGGGCGGGGCCCGCCCGGGGGGGGGGTTTTTGGGAAAAAAAAAGGGGTGACGGGGCGGGGCATAAGTCAGTAGTGTGGTGGGTGGGCGTGGGGCGGGGACGCAACACTGACGTTGGGCTAGGGAGCGAGGAGAAGCGGCCGTACCGCAGGACAGTATATGGAGCGGAGTCAGAAGATGTTGGAGGGGGGGAGGGGTGGCCAGAGTTTGGTGACTTAAGAGGAGGAGGTATCCGCGGCGGAGTGAAGGGGCGGGGAAGAAGTCAGTAGCGAGGGTGTGAGGCGGGCGGAGGACGCAACACTGACGTGGTAGGACGGAGGCGGGAGCGGCGTAAACCGGCAGCGAACAGTATATGGAGTGAGGCAGAAGTGTAGGAGAAGGAGGGGTCGCAGAGTTGGTGGCTATAGGGGAGGGGTATCGCGAGGTTGAAGGGGCGGGAAGAGTCAGTAGCGAGGTGTGGAGGCGAGGGCGCGGGACGACGACGACGTGGCTAGGGTGACAGACAGGAGCGAGTAGTGGTCCGGCAGAGCGGATAGGCATGTGGAGTGAGACGGGGGCGTGGCATAGCGGATGAGGAGAGGCGGCGGGTGCGAGAGTGACGGGGCGTGGCGGCAAGCGTGTTGTCTGGGGAGGGGCAGAGGATCAGAGTCGGCTAAGTGGGGAGGGGACAGGCGGGGGTCGGCGGCCCAGCGCAGGTTTCGACGCGGTCGGGGGGTGCCGGTGAGAACATTCGCCCCTGTGCGGTCGAGACGGGGAATTGCACTCCCAGCGCCGCCGCCGAGCGTGCATAGCAGGTGGGCGGCAGGTGACGCATGGGTTGCACACACACACAACAAAATTCCTCTCACGACCGCTCGATGCCACAGATTCATCCGATATGCTGCGCTAGGAGCGGTGCCAACAAATTTCCCTCTTTCGAGTTTGGGTCGGAGCTATGCGAGGATAACCCAAATTCAAAACTGTTCAATATTACACGAGGTAACAATCGAAGATATACCATATTATCTCTTCTATTAATCAGATTTACAAATTATACAACTGACAGAACATACTTTAGTTCCGAGCAAGGATCGCCAAACCGCCGATCACGACATACTTGAGGAAATTTTCGGCAGATCGCAAAATCACGTTTAGACAGATAAATCACTAAAACAGCTCGTTGCATATTGCCACATAACTTTCACTGCCAGTTTCATGATTGTAAGCGCTTGACGTTATGCCCGTTATGTTTTGTGTGTGTGCATCAAACATTTGCTAATGTGAATAGTTTGGTGAAAGTTCTTATTTCTGTCCTGGTATCTTTCGGCAGCACACATTAAGACATAAGAAAGGTACATTTTCTGAGAAGTTTTATAATATTAGCGGCCACTGAAAATTCAAAATTCATAAAAAAATTTAATTGCAAGGCTCATGGAAAGAAAATGCTGAAAGAAAATGTGTCGAATTAGATACGGAAGGGGCAACAAAAATTTTCATTAATGGTTGAAAAGGAGTAACAGTATTAGAAGGAGTGTCTTATGGGCTCATTTCTTATTCTATATGGTCCAGCCATCATAAAAGTCTCCATTGCTATCGAGGCAGTTCGTAAGTGACAGGTCAAGGCTCTCCATTGCACTGTGTCGCCCAAAGCAAAAAATCTCAATAAGAGATCAATGAATCAAAAGAAGCTGATGAATTCTTTGCTATCTTGGGTACCACTTGTGTCAGAATATACCTTGTGTCTGGCTCAGCATATGTATGAATTTGAAGTGGACTGCAGAATAAATACGTTGGGATTATACAAGTAACCAGACCCTAAGATAGATCAGAAGGCTAATTTGAATGGGATGTGGTCGCGGAATTCTTCGTACATTATTCACTTCCGAAATGTAGATAATCAAGTAACATTCATTCATTTTGAATGCACCAGCTCCTATTAAATAGAAAACACATGCATATTACATAACAGTGGCTTGTGGCATTGTCCATGATGACTTTGCGTGCTTATAATAAAGTATGCCTGCACAAAGAAGGCGTCATTTCTTGTTTTTTGCATTGTTAGCAGCACGTATTAGGTGTTCTCCCAAGCAAACGGAACGGATTCGAAAGAACACTGCGATTAGAACACGACATGAGCTCAAGTTTGCGCCAGTAAATTGGCAACGTTAACATGTAAAAGCTGTGAAATAAATCACAATTTAGTATGTTGTGATTGCACAATTAAAACACACTTTGTACAATATTCACATTAGTGTTAATGCTGAACGAAAGATACCTCTTTGAATTGCACAAAGGCGCGAAACTTTACGTGACGAGCAGACACACCATCACGGGAGAAAATATTTTCATTCTCAGTTTTACTAAGCTTACTGCTGCGGGCGATGCGTTGGAGTATAAACAAAAGTTGGAGGTGCTGCGAACAACCAAATTAACAAGTTTGAATCCTTCTGGAGGGTTCGATTGAATTGAGTACGTAATTGGCTGGATTTAGGGCACTGACTGTTTTCGCTCTACTTGTGCAAGAGGTCAGCACATCTTGCTCGTCTCACCAGCGCAGAACGTCTGCTGATGTTTCAACGCCAACTGCAAATCATTCACAGTTCATATCACAGAGTAACCGTACCTGTCGCCTCAATATAGATATTTTTTTTTTAAATCAAGTAGCTGAGATACGATGCAGTGAAAAAAAAATATCAGAACAATACAGATTAAAGAAAGTCGATGAAATACACATTTCGATTAAATATAATTTTTCAAATGGATACAAGAAGAATCTAAAAATATCTCTCCTATCACATTACAAGGGGCAGAACAGCTTTCCTAAGCCAGCGAGAAAAAACAATGCAACCCAAAAAATCGGCCTTGTAAATAAGACTCCTCCGGCTATTCCAAGCAAAGCGACAAACCGAGAGAGACATTCCAATAAAGCACGGGAAAGGTTAGAATGTTCGTTTCTTACCCCTAGCACGAGGCGCGTGGGGCGGTCTCCATTTCCACGCACGGCACGGCGAGAAGGCCGCACTGCGACAGACGCTATGTCGTATTTTGTCCCCGCGGGAGAAGTGATATGGGAGGGGGCGAGGAGGACCAAGGCAGTTTGTGCAACGACTAGCACCTCCGGTCGCCCTCCTGCCATGAAGCATCTGCACGGTGCTCCTGCTGTATTGCCTTTGTGCCGTTACCGGTTCTACAGTATTTTCGAAGTTGCCGGTTAATAATATCGAATATTTATCGCTTGGAAACATTCAATGTTTTGTACTATTCAGGTATCTCTTGTAATGTGAATAATTTAATGTAATGAAATGTACACAATTTTAGTGGAATTTTATTGGCCTGGTAAAGATTATTCTGGAAATAAATTATTTTAGATTCAATTAGAAATGTAAAATATTATTCATATATATCGATTATCACTTTTCTACGGAATTCTATTCAAATGTACTCTTACAGTTTCTGATTACGTGATATTAGAAAAGCTAAGATAATTATGATAATTGGCGAGAGATTCCGGAGATCGTCTCTACTAGAAAGTTGTGTGAAAAATATTTGATTTGTCCTTGCAAGTGATACAATACTTCGTTTAAGATTTCCACTCTGAAAAGTTGAAATAAAGAAATCTAATCTATAAATTTGGAAAATGAAAATTTCCCCGGAACATCCTTAGTATTTATTCACTTTTTTCATACTGCTTAAGAGATGATGCTTTTCGTTGCACTCATCATTTGGGTCAACCAATCCGACATTGAAATTTTGTGCGACACCATCGCCTGCGGAAAATTACCAATTCGCACCTTTGACGAAAGTTCCATTCATATCGTTTCACTCATCCGGGTACACATGACTGTCTGAAGCGACAACTCGGAAAGCAAAATGAACACTAATGAACAGGTGGGTATTTAGTTTTACTTGAGGATTCTTCGGATTTGTGATTTACAGTATAACCTTGAACGCCTGCGTGAATAAACTTATACCAGATAGAGTTGTGTAAAACCCCCTCTACGATTCTTGAATTGATACCTTAATTTAAGTGGTGAGACTCAGACCATGAGACCTGCTCTTCCGTCTGACCACGCAAATTTCGATACGCTCCTTTCACCAACTAGCGAAGAAAAGAGGTATTTCTTGGGCGACGAAACAGGCGATTTGAATTTAGCTCACAGGCTTCACTTGGACTTGAGGATATTTCACATGCAGTAAATCTACAAACATGGAACAGTCGGCTTTACGTCCTTTCCGAAGGAAGCCCAAATTATATTTTTGCCCTTAAAAATCCACGGCTTCGATTGGGTTTGAACCCGCTTGGGTATAACAGTCCGAAACTCTAACCGTTACACCATCGCCTCCGCGGGCCGGATCCCACGATTACGGGAAGCCGCGCGCCCTCGTTTTGGAGGAGGATAGAGGAAGTTGGGCAGGTGAGACGCAAGTGAGGCACTCAGACACACTCCCGCAGTGGTGGGTCCACTACTCGCGCAAACCCGTACTGGGGCAACTATCGTAAATACTGAACGTGTAGGGCCCGTTAAGAGAGGAGTTCCTGCGGCGAAGACGCCTTCCGTAGCCACGCCGGCCCAACCCTTCGCCCAGCCCTCTCGCCCCGCGCTCGTTCGCTGGTGCGCTCCCTCTAGGCCTCGCCCCGGCGCTTCGCGGGCGGTTATTTCCGGGGCACTTATCAGTGGTTAGGAGGCGGGCGGCCGCTGCGCCGCTCTGCGGAGGGGCGGCATCGAAGCGGGGTGGGGGCGGTGAAATATTCCCCTTGACCCGCGTGTCCTCGTGCGGGAGGGGGTGGACCATGCAATCATGTGCGCCTGCCTGCTAATATACGCCTCCGCCACGTGTCATGAGAGGTGGGGAAGGGGAGGGGGAAGTTACGGCGGGGGAAGGAGTGGGAAGAAAGAAAAGCAGGGAACTAACTGAAGAAAGAAAGGAAGGAAGAAAGGAAGGAAGGAAAGACACGGAGGTTCTCGATTCGAATCCCGACAACGGCGAATTTTACACACTATAACTATATACCTGTATTTAATGCAACCACAATAATTACCACAATAATTACTCAAAAGTTGATTTGCAAAAAATGCTTTGAAGGCAAAAATTTGCATTGCAGACGCATAGAAACACTCTAGAAAAATGTAAATTGTTTATTATTTACAAATGAAATGAATATATTTGTTCCATCAGAAGAATTAACCCAGAAATAAAAAAAGGACCCAATTTTTAACAATTCGACTCCTTTTGTATTTTTTGGTTAATTTTTCTTTTCTGTTTCCTCCCTGGGCACCCTGTATAGTTAAAGTGTTCTCGAGTTCCGCCAGTGCCGGGACTCGAGTCCTAAAACCTCCCAGTCAGAGCCTCTACTCAGGCGGTGGTCAGTCTGGCTCCGAGCTAAACGCAACCGGTCACAGAGGGGAGAATAGGGAGTTAGTGATGGAAGGGTGAAAGGGTAGAGTTTGGAGGGAGAGCAGAGAGTGGAGATAGTCCAGCTTTCGAATCGGTGTAGGATTTTAGGCAGCGGGTAACTAGCTGGATTGCAGCGTGTTCCTTTCAAGGTGGGAATTCTGAAGATTAGTTGCTCTTATCGGTCGAATTTGTGGTTTCATTGCACCAATTCCGACAGATAAGGGAGAATTCGTAAATACTAGTTTCTCGTGGTACTAATTAGCATGTTAGGACGCACTGCTTCTGTGTCTTCGTGGATACTATGGGGACTCATGCATTATGGATGAAAGATTACTTCTACAGTACCTTTAATAACGTGTTCTATGATATTTCGACTTGTCGAGATGGTGCGTTTGATATCGAATTATATTTTAAGTAACTTTGAGAACAAGAAAGCTAGTGTGAAAGGCAATGAATGAAATATCAGTGCGAAAACGCGCTACCTACGCAGTCAATTTCTTAACAACAGGACATTCTGCACAGCCGTAACACACAAAAAAATAATTAAATAATATAATTTTCTTTATTGGTGGCAAGATTCAGTGCGCTATGAATGCTCTTACGCCTAACCACATTCAAAAGAGTAATACGTAATGAATAGGACGTCATTAAAATACAATACGTACTCTTGAGGGGAAGAACTTTTCACTAGTTTGAAAAGAGAATAACAAATGAAGTGGGGGTTCCTTGGAGAAGGAAACTTCTCATAATATATTTGTGATTAAGTTAACTTTTAATTAGAAATTATTTGAAAATAGATCAGAAATGTATCTAGAGATTTAACTTAATACTCTATGACATTTTAATTATATTTAAATTAGTATAGCAAGTTAAAACAGTCCGTCACTAAAATTGTACAGCCAGTCGTGTATTGATAAGAATACAGGTGACTTTGAATAGTAAATTACTATTCCCGGTAACATGTTGGAAACAAGTACACTAATTGATCCGAAAAATAGAGTAAACTTGATACATAAAACACAAGAAATAAACAGCAACGAACAACTAGTACTAATTAGTATTCTAATAACCAATATTGTTGTGTAAACAACGCGACTCGCTCGTGGCAATAAACACTTTATCAGGATGGAAAATAAATGAAACCAATTTCGAACCGCAAATGTAAAAATGAAAACAAATTAGAGCCCACAGGGGCTACTGCTTCCCATATGAATTCAATGGCCTCCAAATGAGATGGTGTGGGGGCAATGAATTAACACAGTAACGTAATGGCTGTAATTAATGAAATTAAAGGAAAGAAACAAAACTGACATTCATTCGATCGAGCACCCCATAATTTAAAACATACTTTTCTCACATTAGAAATCTACGCATTTATAAGAAATTTTATTAACGTCAATGGCAAACAATTTATTACCAAATTTACAGTAAAATTCAGCAAATTCGCCAAGACGGCAAAACCAGTAAGAAAATACTACAATGGGTTTTCAAAGGTGATATCACAAACTCAGATGGGAGAGCAGCGAAAACGAAAATAAATTTAGTTACAACAGCCAGAATATGAATAATTGGAGGTATATGAGGTAAGAAAAGAAGAAAAAGTAGAGAAGGGAATAGGAGGGAGAGAGAAAGGAAAATGACAAAGATATGACGATTAGCGAGAAGGAGGATAAACTTGTGACAGAAGGCACGCATGATAGAATGGGATGGATTTCTTAAGTCTTATTCCACAACCAATTTTTTTTTGCTCTTATACACTTTTTGTCGCATCAGCACTTCCTTATCAGCAAGAGGGGAAAGCTCAGCTGCTGCAGGTTGGGGTAAGCCTCCGAGACTTCTCCAAAGGTACGTCCGCCATGATGGCATTTTCGCGGTACGGCTTTAGTAAGCCAGCAGTTCGTCATCAACTGCACCACCACCGCCACCGCAATACGTTCATACCACAGCTGCACGCACGGCGCAAACTCTACGCGCGGTGCGTGGTCAGCTTTAATATTTAAGCGTCCATCCACGTTCAAAAATTTACGGCGCTGCACGACAGGCGCTAACCGAAAAAATAACTTCGAAAATATCACACGGCACGACGCGTCTCGCCAAACTTGGCACTGGCCGACACGCACGCGGTCTATCGGCCCGTGCAAAAGACCGGATAATTAACGGATATAATCGTGTGGGGGACCAAACGAAACCGACAGCTGGGTGATGGGGAGCTTTTGTCAGCGCCGTCATCGCTTCACGCCTCTGCCCTCTATGCGCGAGATCGAATTTCGCTGAAACAAAAGCGCAATGCGTGATCGTAAATGAAATATTTAGGGTAGTATTCACTTTGATGGTATTCTAGCAAATGTTCGGGCTTGGCCGGAAGAAAATTATTTTTAAAAAGTTGTTAATACAGTGTACCTTCACTGCATTGAATATGAAAAATAGAAGAGAAAGTTCGAGTTATCTAAAATTTCGACCAAAAGTATTCCGGCTAATAATAGCACTTTGAATTAGACACTTCGAATTTAAGTAAAATAACGAAATATTTTAATGTATCTGCAAAATCGCTTGGTAATGGAAAAATCATGGAATGTGTAGGGTGGAGAAGGCACCATTTGTATGGTTATAACAACAGAAAGCTTTTGGCGTTCTCGCGTGGTTCACAGTATCTTAATTAAAGCGATGGGCAGGGCCTGCGAGGGTATTTGAAATTTGACGAACAGTTGTAAATAGCTTGTCTTGGTAAGAAGGAAACTAAAATACTCCCAAAGTTTTGAAGTATGCTTAGCACTTTTTACAATAATGTCCATCGGTAGCGAAACACTTTACTGTTTACCTACTTCCATTTAAGAAAAAACAGCATCACATAGAATACATGAAATATACAAAAAATAGCAAAATTAGACGTAATATCACAGAAGTTCATATTTCATATTATACCACTTATGTGAAATAATACAATTATAATATCAACATAATAGACGATGTATGGAAAAATGTCTCCTGATACTTTTTTGAATCATGTGTGTTCGTTCAAGTACACTCATGATATTAGGGCACACTTTTTTTTAATTTTACTAACGGCACCCATTCGAAAAACTATTCAATTCCCAACCACAAATCACTGCTCGAAACCAAACCTAACACAATCATTACTCAATTACAGTGATTTGAGAATTTATAAATAATACGCTATAACACAAACTGACATGACATTGAAAACCCGTAATTGTACGCCAGTCGGATGAAAAACGCACAAAGTATCTGATCCAAACCCATTGTGTTGCCCCTAACCGCACATTTCTTGGCTTTCGTTCACAAAGGCGTCACGGCAACGCCCCCTCCAACACGGCAGCCGCATTGAGACGCCGAACACGTACGGCACATCGCGCTGTGTTCCCGGGCGACGTCCCGTCTCGTCCCGTCCCGTCCCGTCCCGTCGCGGGCGCTTTCTCTCGCGACGCCTCCAGATGTTCCACGCACGTCGCTCCGACCGTCGTATCTGGGGCGTTAATCGCCCGCGTTCGGAATCGCCTCAAAGGAGCGGAGGGAAATTACACAGCCTCTGCCGCCCTTCAATGGCTGGGCGGATCCACGCGGTCACCACGGCGACCACCGCCCGAGAGGTGGACGGCGGCGATCGCCGTGGGAGCGGTGATGAAGGAAGGGAGAGGGCAAAAGAAAGAAGAAGAGGGTGAGTGGAGCGAGGAGGAAGAGTGTGGAGGAGATGGAGGGAGATGAGAACAAGAAAAGTTATAACGGAATAACTTTTCTAAGGAAGAATATTGTGGGGGAGGCGCTAGGGAAGGAGAGAGACAGAGAAAGAAAGAGGAATGGGGTAAGTGAAGAGAAGGTAAGAAAGGGTGGTAGAGAAGGTAAGAAAGACAGAAAATAAAGAAGGTCGTGTATGAATGGGAGAAGGGAGGAAGCAAGTATGACTTGAATGGCAGAGGATATTAGGTGAGGAAAACAGAAAAAATAGAGAATGGCAATGGAAGGAGAAAGGAAGATGACCCAAATGTGACGATTAGAGAGGAGGATAAACTTGTGGCAGAAGGTACGAATCATATAGGAAAATGAAGTTCTTAAGTCGTATTCCACAAACTTACATCTTTTTGGCTCTAATACTCTTTCTGCTTAAACATGAGGAGAACGTTTAAGGGGACACCGTACAGAGAGAGAATAATTCTAAATCCACAGTAAAGGGAGAGGTAGTTTGCAGTAGGGAAAATGTGAAACTTTTTTCCTTTTAAAACAATGATTAACAAATAGAGGAATGCTCATTAGGGCTCTACAAATGTTATCTACTTCTAATACAATACTTCTTTATAGTTGTCATACTGTATTCAATATTTCTGTCCTGGAAATGAAATTCATCAATCAGAAAAATATTGATAAAATGTTATAAATCAATTTTGTTATCAATCCATTAGATATTGTGTAATATAAATGTAACTTAGTAATTTTAATGGATGCAATTATATTTTCATGGAATCCATACACTATCATGTTATTTATTCAGAGTCTATTAAATATTTATTCTGTGGTATTAATTAATTCAGCACGCATTCATTTCTGTAAATTGTGAGCATTACTTTTTAATAAGTTTCGAAAACACAATACAAAAATGTTCCAAAACTAAGCGCCTGTTTTCCACAACTGAGTTAAATTCTCCCTAAATCTTACTAAAAAATCCAGCCTACATTCGGATCATATTTATGTAAGTACCAAGTGGTTTTATAAAGATAAATATGCAATGGAAAGCCATGGCTTTACGCAAGTACAAGGAACTTCGAGATGCAGGATTTACATATCAATAGCAGTCAATCTTCTTCTATTTTTATACTTATCTCAGAAGTTTTCTAAAAATGTAAATAATCCCAGAAAATACGGTCTTTTCTTGAGTACTCACGGTCTGCCGGAGACTATTTGTAAAAGAGGAAGGAGATTTTGGAAAATTCAAGCTCCCTTCAAACTGTGATTCGATTTTGGAAAAAATACTTGTTGCGTAATAATAATGCTTGTAAAAAATAAAGTATGTAATGCTCAATAATACTATTTAATACGTAGTATTTATTAATAAATACAAGTATATACTTGTATATGTAAGAATAAAAACAAAACATAAACACGTTATATGTAGAAACCGAAATTTTTGCAGAAAAAATAGATTAGGCATGTACGACAGTTAGTACATGTAAGTGTGTAGATGGGGTAGGATAGGACAAGGACGAGAAAAGAAAGATCCCACGCAGTGCATGGCCCCTTTTAGGGAGGTTCTCAGCCATTCACCAGGTGTTGCTCGCAGAAACCATATTAAACTACCAATCAGAGCAGCCAGCCTCTACAATTCTCCAGACAGCGACAGAACACGACTTAGCTACCTGGCTAGTGTCGAATATCCTGCCATGAAACATCCGGTCTCGAACCCCGTACCTCCTGGTCGAAGCCGTCGCACAGTCAACGGCTATGCCGCCTCCCAGCCGCACTCAGCCGGTCGGGGGTCTCGAAGCGAAGCCCGAGGCAAGCATCGATCCGATCGGCGTGGGCGTGGGCGTGGGTAATCCGCGCCGGTAGCCGCCGCTTCGTATTCACGGGGCGGCCGCGAGGTGGGGCGTCGGTGGGTGGAGTAGCGCACGACGGCCCCGCGCCCGAAGACAGCTGCGGCCTCCGCAGCCGTCGAAGCCTCGGAAATCGCCGCGTCACGCACACCGCGTCGCTCGCACCGTGCTCCGGCGGAGGCGCGGGGTGAGAACTTGGGCGCCGCGCCGGGCGACAAAGCCGACCCTGAGGGGAGGGGATGATGAGATGCGATGGCTAGTAGCGGGAAGGACTGGGTCTGGATTATGTTGTTGAAGGATTACGCAACGCGAGATGGTAATGGTGTGAAACGCTAGACTGTAATGGTGAGACAGAACAGTTTTCAAAGCTGTAGAATGGTAAATTATAATGGTGAGATAGACGAGATTCTATGGATGTGATAGAACAGATATCAATATAAAATAGCTCACTACAACATTTCTAAGAGTTGAGACTGAAGGTTTTATAGACTAGCTTATTATGGTTTACAGATATTTTCTCTAAGGTGCACTTGAGTACTATTTAAAGTCGTTTTAACTCAACAGTGCGGGTGGGAGGGACGGCGCCGCGCCAGGCGACAAAGCTGACCCAGAGGGGAGGGGATGATGAGATGCGGTGGCTGGTAGCGGGAAGGACTGGGTCTGGATTGTGTTGTTGGAGGATATAGAATAGAGGACAGGGGTCTGTTAGACAACGCGAGATGGTAATGGTGTGAGACGCTACCGTAAAGTTGTGACAGAATATATTTTAAAGCTGTGAAGCGGTCAATTATAATGGTGTGGTAGATAAAGCTTTACGGATGTGATCGATCAAAATGTATCCATATATTAAATACTACACTACATCGATTCTATGAGATCAGGGTACAGGTTTTATAGACTAGCTTATAATGTTTTACAGATATTACCTCTAAGGTGCACTTGAGTACTGTACAAAGCCGTTTTAACTCAGAATGTTGGGTATTTGTCGTCTAGTAAATCAGAGAATATACGAGTAGAGTGGCAAATGTAATGAAAATTCATGCGGACTTTTCAGAGAGAAACGTGAAAACATTACTATCAAAATTAAGAACAGCTTGGAAATATAATTTTCATTTCTCTCCCCTAGCAATTTGGGAAGAATCGGAAATCAGTGCGGGACGGAGATGGAAAATGTACTGAGCTTATGTTATTAGTTATCACCAATCGTTTGTAAACTTTTCCGACGAATCCTAAAATGTTGCAGAAACAATGCAATAATCTCGCGAAATATCTTGAATCAAATGAGAGTAATTGAAGTTGTGATGTTCAGAGCGGAATTTTAAATGTTAATTTTACTGACAATTCTTAATTGAGTCCCTCAATTTTCCATTGTTCTAAAAAAAGAGAGACGAATACGTTTCTGAAAGGAAGCATATGGCATGCCAATATACGAACACGTACTACATAAAGTCGAATTCAAGATAAATGATTTACGATAGTCCCTCGCTATCTAGAACAGATTGTCACGAAAACTAGCGTGTATGATCAGTATAATAACAGGTAGCTTCTATTGGACGGAACTCAACACCGTTCGTCCTCAAAAAACTCAACTGTGGTTGGATAAAGGTAGTTGAAATGACCGTGAATCATTGAGGATGACGTAGACGGAATTTTCTCATGATATTGGAGAGTGGTCTATGCGATCTAGGATCTGAAACAAGTGGATTACAGAGGAGAAATGCAGGGTAGAATTGAAATAGGGGGTCGATACCCAACAAAGTACAACAGTCTTGTTTAGCAATGCTTAGAGTCAGTAGAAAAAATACAGAATAAACGACTGTTGCTAGGAAATATTCAGCTCCATAAATAATTTTTTCTACTCACACAGCATGAGAGAGTAAAAGTTTTGTTGATTGATTAGTGATTCCGGCCGCATTTACTGCAAAAGTCATTGGTCAAGTAAGTATAGTGCATGTTTAAAAGTGGCGGACATTTTGCCCGCTGGATAGAGATCCGGGGCCGACCTAATAATCGACTATCGCCCCCCTCCTACCAGTAGGGCACCGCTCCAGCAAGAACAACCTCTAAGCTACCGACTGACTTCCCGGCATGTGTGGTAGTGTAGTGCATGTAAGTGAGAGTATACGTAAATAAGGGGTGGGGATAGGACAAAGAAAAAAGAAAGGAACTATCGCGCGCGGTTCGTAAACCGTTTGTTAGGGTACTGCACCACCATTTGCCTGCTGTTGATCGAAAAAAAGAACGCGAAAATCTACCGATCAGACACAACCGGCCGCTACAATTCTCTTTCAGACAACAACTGAATTCTACGTAGCTATGTATCTAGTGTCCACAATTCTTCCCTCGGCGGATCTTGAACCGTAGGACTTTCCATTCAGAAGCACCGCGGTGTCATCACCTCATTCCCTGAGCCACCTCAGCCGGTAGCAAAGTTCGAACCGCACCACAAAAGCAGGAAGCAGAACAACGAAAGGAGACAAGACTGGAGTCCATAGCTGACGCAGTCGTGGCAGCGACCAATGGTTATCCGTGCGTACAACCGGCAGCGCCGCTGCCATCACCGCAAGGAAGCATCTTTACAGGACGTCGGCGGCTTTGACAGGCGATACAAAAGGCATCCAAGTCGACGCGACACGGCTCTGAAAGGGAATGAGAGAGCAGGAATCGAGAAACAACCAGGCCTCCCCCCCCTCCGGGTCACGTGAGTGGGTGAAGTCCGTGACGTGTCTGACCTCGCGAGGCGGAGTGGAAGCGAAATCACGTAATGATGCGTGTCGGACCAAAGCGCGTGGGATGACAGCACAAAGCGTGCGTGTGTTTCCGGCAGCCCTTCAGGTGGGCGTGGAACGTGTGTATTGTTTGCACAAGGAAGCGAGAGGAATGTAGCGAGATGGATGGGCATAATGTGAACATCGCCGTTACGCCAATTCGAATTTTTCCAAAGCGTTTGTAAATAGATAATAGATTTTTTTCTTTGCATTGTGTTGGCAGATCACGTAATATACGTGCGATATATCGTACTTAAATATTTACATAAAAATGAAAGTGCAATAAATCAAGTTACAAAGTTATATTTACAGTTATTAAGTTAAATTTTAAACAAGTTACAGAAATAGTCTTCTCATCGGTGATTCCAGCTTCAATACTCTAAAAAATAAATAGTGTTACTTAAGGTTCATCAAATAAATGTAATTAATTATGACATCAGCAGGGCAGAAAAGCAATAACATTAGCTATTTGTTATTTAAAGAGGCGACTCGAAGCAAGTCATTGTATTACTTAACAGAAATAACTTTCTGCATCTTCAGGATTTTTTATAGTACTCGTAACATGTTGCCAAGTAACATCATTTAACACTATCGCAAATCAAACAAGTGAAGATATGAGTCATATTACAGATGTAATGTACGAGGGAACCTCCGATGGACTCCAACAAAAAGACAGATTTAAAAAATGAATTTATTACCAAAGGTTGTACAAACTGTTTATTTTACTACATAATCGCCCTGAAGATTCAGGCATTGCTTCTATCTGTGAACACATTTTGATTCCCTCTTCGTCGAACATTGCCGCCAATACCGTGACACGGGCCTGAACTTTGCTTTTAAGCTCCTCATTGGTCTGGAAGCTTTACCCTCCGAGACATTTCTTCAATTTGAGAAAGAGATGAAAATCACTACTGCTAAGTCGGGCCGAATGATCAAGGGAATCATCGCCCCCGGATATTTTGTTACAGCATCACTGTGAGGGTCGGCGTTATCATGAAAGAGAACATCTCCAGAGGCCCGAATTCCATTGTTTGAAAGTTTACCACACCGTATACTCGGCTCATTCTTTTATGAATTTCTCCTACATTATTTCCATCTTGGAAAAAAAAGCGAACAGCAATACACAGCTCGCATTTGGCGAGAGCGTCAATCGTATCAGTCTTCTTTATGTGATTACATTTCAGCTCAAATTGGAGATATGGCGTCGGTTTTGGTGGAGTTTATGGTAGTTAAGATGTGCATTTCTTAAACATCCTTGTCTAGTGGTTTAAAGGCTCGATCGGAGGTTAAACCAAAGTGCCTAGTATATGAGGGAATGACATATATTGTATTATATATCGTTTGGATTGTATATTTGTAAAGAATCTGTAAGACGCATTGTATTTCAGCTTCTGGGTCAATGACCACCATCTCAATCAGGTTTTCGTCCAGTTTCCCTGATCCTCGAGCAAATGTTGAGATAGCCTCTTGTTTTGCTTCTGGACATGCATGTAACTTCAAATTAACTTCTCCACATAGCACGTCACACACAGTTTTAAACTGTTTTTGACGTAAATAAATAAATTTAAATGGGTTGCGATCGTCAGGGTGGCGCGCGTTTTAAAGGTGTAATGTACAGAATATTGTAAACTTTGGATAAAATTAACTTTATTAATGCCGGCCGGGATAGCTGGGGTCACTAAGTCTGCTGCCTCCGTTCGCAGGATTTCGGGTTTGAATCCCGCGTCGGGTATTGTGGGTATTTGTGTTGTCCTTACGTTTCCCTGTACAGTTGCTACCAATCACATTAAAACAATCCCAGTGCTCGCTATATGACCTACAAGTTAGAGACCTGAAATAAAAAAAACACTTTTTATTCTTTCTACTTGTGACTCTTAATTGGAAAATTTCAACATAAAACAGTTTCCCGTTTTTGTAATAACACAAACAACTATAACCCGAACAATTGTATTTTGAGCGCAAAGCGCGTTTAAGGCTAACTTAAGTTTTACCAGAAACAGTTATTTGTTTATATCAGTTTAATTAAATGTTTGATAAAGGACAGAAACAGGTATACTTAATTTGTTGAACACACAGTTTGACGATTAAAATTGGAAAATGAACAGAAGTTTTCAGTCACAGCGTGAATTTTTAACAGAAAGGGTGCACACATTCACAATATCTCTGAAGTAAGACGAATGTTATAACTCACAAAAATGTACGTTCGTATTTTTGTTTTGCTACATGATGGACATAAAAATATATAATTCAAACGAAATATGCTTAGATTAATCCGTATACAGCTTAATATTTTCGCAGCCATAGAGAAATTCAAAATTTATTCTAGTACAAAATTAAAAACAAAATTTACATTCATTTTAAATTACTTCCTTCACACACCCCCAACATGTGCCATTATGTAAGTACAACTTTAATGCATCAACGATGTCATGAATCATATAGTATTTGTGTGCTTCTTCACGCCACACCACACGTCTACTATCCTTTGAAATTTGATCTACCGTACTCGCATTATTTCGTTATGGATCCAGTTAGTACAAAGATGGAGGAATAATAATTCAGTAAATGTCCAATGTCATAAATTCAACACAAATAACTACCGTCTAAAACAATCCACAGGACGCGGCATCTTTGGGACAGCCAAGTTGTAGATACTGACTCCGGTTACGGAAACCTACGCATGATTTGAACATGTTCATTCATTGTAGTGGGTTACTCTTTCCAATAGACCTTGCAATGTGGTGTTAAAAGCAATTACAATGTAGTACATCTGAATCCATTCATCATTTTGTAACTCTACAGAAATAAAATGTCTACTCTCACTACTCGTTAACTTTTCAATGGATATACATCAGCACGTATATCCATTTATTCTGAGTGAACATTTTCTGCCACTTAATCGAACATGTGTATCCTTTTATTGTAACATGAGATTACCATCCCTTCCCTATTTAAAAATACAGTAAAACTTGCTCAATGCGGAACGTGTTTAATACGGAAATCTGTCTAATATGATCATTAATCGCAGTCCTTCCAAACATATTCTAAAGTACTACATTGCATAAAGCAAAATCTTGTCTATTACGAAGAAAAATTCCGCATTAGGCAAGTTTTACTGTGTTATATTTGTTGCAGAGTTACATATTTTCTGGTCGTCTTTAATTTGAATGGATTTTAAAGGTTTTTAAATATTGACATTTTTTATATCATCTCTGTTACTAGATATGTATGTCATCGAATAATAATCATGAGTCATTTTTCGACATTTTTAAACGTATCGTTGAAATTGTAGATCATTCGTAAAATCTTCATCATCATGACGCAGCCTCAGAATGACACTTCTATCACAGAATTAGAGCGAAAATTATGTATTCGCACGCTCAAACTCTCTATTGTCAGATCTACAACACATTAAAAGTTTTCGAAACATATTTAAAGCACAATGTAAAAACAAAATGTCGCGGAAACGTCCTTATTATTAATAGACACTTCCAAACTTCCCAAAGGATCTCCTACAAAATTTACGCAATTTGAGATAGAACCTTGTCCTTCTGAGATGCCTATAATTTGGAGGGTTGTGGGCAATAGCATGGCAACCCACAATTTACAAATCAGAAGAATAGTTATGAATAGTGCCTTAGAAATATCTTGTACATCGACATTTTTTCGTCTTGAGATATGATTCTCAAGACAATGAAGAAAAGTGGTTCTTAAAAAAAGTTTTAAACAAAATTTAATTTTTGATAAGCTTATTATTATTATACTACATTAAATGATGACCAGGTGCCTCCTCTGAGGTTGCTTTACTGAAGTGTTTTCAGATGCTTCTGACAATACGGCATGTATTCCAAAATTATTATTATTATTATTATTATTATTATTATTATTATTATTATTATTATTATGATTGACGGTGGCAACGCCGCTGGCGCAAAACCAGCCTCATGTGAGTTACCATGTTATTTCTCACAATCCTTCATTTTTATCTGATTGATATTAGGTTGGATTTGTGAGAAGGGGAAAAAAACTTGGGCCCAGAAGCACAGTGAACAGCGTTCTTGCAACCGCGTGCTGCGTCGCGCCCCACGCGGCATGACACCGCAAACTGCGCAGAGCGCGTGCCGCGGCAGACAGCGTACGCTCGCGGGCCGCAACGATTCAATCCCCTCAATCAACATCATCACCAGGGGGCGTGGCCGTTCCGCTGGAACGCGCCTTGGAGCAATCACGGGGATTCCCCTGAGTAGCAGCTGCCCTGCCCGCTCTCGCGGTGGTCGGACAGTGGGCGCATTTCACTGATACGAGCACGCTGTTTGATACATTTAACTGTCACGTACACGCATTGCGTGACTTTATTGATTGTGAGGGTGTCGCAAAAGCACCTCCTACGGGGATAAAATAGAACAGATAAAAAGTCTCATATGAATTCTCATAAAAAAATTAAAATTCTCATATAATCTTTGATGATAACAAATCTTGTGACGGTGTTGTCCAAAATCTCTATTGTTAGATCTATAACATATTAAAAGTTTTCGAAACATATTTGAAGCAACGGCTGGATAACATTACTTCGTTTCCATTTATTCACTATAATTTTTTTGTGTATGTATTTGGCATTTGAGTCGATGGTCCGACTTTCAAATGCCGGCTAGCAAACGGTGTAACTGGATATAGTTAAATTCCCAAGCACGACGCATTTATTTCACCGTAACTAGCAAACTCCCGTCAAACAGCTACAGAAACAGACAATTTTAAAGAAAAGCTACAGATATGTTTTCCTTCGCCGAGAATCCAACTCGAGACTGCACCACGGGAAGCTAATACGCTACCCATGAACTATTCTAAAGGCAGGCATATTTTAATGTATTAAATAATATTTTATTTATTATTCTATATTTTTCTAACTACTTACTCTTTTTTTATTTTTTTATTTTTTGCTTCGCGGCTCTTTTGACCTGTTTTGGGCCAGTGTACTCCGGCGTCTTCTCCGCAGCGTCAATAGAAGCGAACACTCATTTGCCGTAACAAGCGCCACGCCGCGCGCCGGTGCCCGAGCGCGTGGCCGCAAACCCCTTGCGGTCGTCACAAGCCGCGCCTCGTCCATTGGCCGCTGACCGCCTAATCGCCCCCACGCGTCTTTACCGCCTCCTGCAGCCTCTTCCGCAACGTCTAACAACTCCCATGAGGTGCGGCTGGCTAACATTGCTTCGCGTAACGGCGGGGGGTGATTGACTGATGATTCTGGGCGCGTCAGCTGCTAAGGTCATTATTCTCATCAGTGAAGTGTATTTTTTTATCGCGAGAGACGCCGGGAGAGATGTTACGGCAGTTCCTCAGACCGGGATGTCCTAGTCCCAACGGTCCCAGGATTTGCGACACTATCTAGTTAGCTAGGTCGAATTCAGTCGCTACCTGGAGGAGAATTCTAGCGGCCGGCCGCTCTAGTTGGTGATTTCTCGGATCAACCCTAGGCGAATGCCGGAGCAGTTTCTTAACAAACGGGCCACGGACCGCACGCGATTTCACCTTCCTCTTCCTTGTCCAATCCTTACACACACACTTACACTAACATGCACTACCCTATCACACATGACAGGAGACTGATTAGGAGCACAGAGCTTGTTCCGGCTGGGGCGGTGCCCCGCTGCTGAGAGATATCTGGTTGGAGAAAAAAAACCGCTAGCCGAAGGTAGGTCGGCGCCAAATCGCGCCGAACTACCGCCTCCTACCGAGAAAATCGTGCATTAACTTACGGGACTAATGATCCCGGAAGTTGACGGGACGGGAATCAATAAACAATCAATTAATCAAATGTTATCGCGAGAGATGGCGTTGTTCGTCCTCCAGTGGCGTCAGCTACTAAGGTAATTATTATTCTCTTGAGTGTAGGGCATGGTTTTATTGCGGGAGGTGATGATGATTACCCTCGCAGGATGGCGAGATCCGGCGCCAACCTACGCGACGTCCGGTTACCTCAACCATGTATCTCTCAACAGCAAGGCACGGCCCCAGCCGGGGCAAGCTCTAAGTTCCCAACAGATGTGGTAGTGTAGTGTATGTGAGTGTAAGTGTGCAAGTAGCGGGTAGGGATAGAACAAGGATGAGTAAGGAAAAACCAGGCGCGGTCCATGAAAAAATTGTTAGATTACTGCTTCGGTTAGAATTCTGCTTCAGGTAGCCTCTGAATTCGACGGAGCTGTGTAGTTAGTGTTGAAAATCTGGCCGCTGCGCTGTCGGGGTTCGAACATTAGAACCTCCCGGTCAGAGGCACAGCAGTGACATCAGGTAATGCACTCAGCCACCCTTGTCAGCGCGGGAGTTGGAGTAGTGAATATTTCATAGAATAAAGAGTTCCATGAGCTTATGGACAGTTTTATCCGTGCGAATGAGAATAGGCCGTAATTAACTTTACCCGGACGCCGTCCACAGACATCTAATTTTGCCCGAATGCGGTCTTGGAACTAAAATGTGATCATTGTCGTCCAAATTTATCAGTGTAAAGGTCTTCTGTTTAATGGAGCTCTGAATGGGTTCATAACCAACTACTCTTTTCCGTACAGGTGTTCGGGTCCTGATCTTCCACTTTGCGGCCGTCTGATTGCGCACGCACGCACGCACGCACCACGCACGCGCGCGCGCGCGCACACACACACACACACACACACACACACACTGACGCTCCCTAATCGGTCTTTGACCACGCGACAGCGCTTCATTGCCCGTCCCGTTAATGATGAACGAAACAGTATTCCACACAGATTCCTGCTCACAGACGTTCTAGAAAAATCTATATAGGTCAATTAATGTACCCTTTTGGGCCTCAAAATGAGACCGACATAAATGATTTGCAATTAGAAGCAAGCAGTGTGAAATGATTCCGTTCGTGAAATAATGTTGTCATTATTGCTTACGATGGCATCTCCCGAAGCATTTTTATTGCATGTATAATATAATTATGTTCTAGGTATTAAACATGCTACGCATTTGTTTGAAGACCCGCTAAAACGGGAAAATAATTACCGAAAGCGTGTTACAGGCTTAATGTTATTAATATTAATATTATAAAAAAATACTAATCACATGTGTTATTTAATTTCTGCATCAATTACTTCATATTCATTAGCAACAACATATTTTTCATGTATTCAACTTGTGGCACCCGTAAGATTACCTTACAGTGCAGAGTGTGAGTGTGAGTTAGCAATTGTTTCCTGAGGAAGACATTCAACACTTCAAGGCGGGATAAAAGAACTTGTGAATGAAACGAAGACGATCTTCATTTATTCCGCATCATCTGCATAAATTCTATGAATTCTCTCGGGAATGTTAAAATAATAAATAAGGGGCCTAACATGGATTAATAATATCCCTGGCAATGCGAAATCACTTATTCTCGAGCAGGGATCAGCGGTTATGGGGAGCCAATCCCCGGTACCCCCTTGCACTCCGCTTAAGCAGAATCTCCCTTCGGAATCACTGATTTCAGAATTGATTCATTGTTAGTGATTTCGGTCACGTCGACTGTTCAAGTCATTAGTCCCGTTAGCGTAGTGCACGTTTTCCCCCTCGGGAGGAGACGATGATACGCCGCGGGATAGCGAGACCCGCGGGGCGACCTACCGTCGGCTAGCGGGGTTTTCCTTAACCAGGTATCTCCCACCAGCGGGACACTGCCGCAGCCCAGAACAGCTCCAAAGTCCTGTCGGGTATCTCGACATGTGTGGTAGTTTAGTTAATGTAAGTGTATGTGTAAATTAGGGTTGAGGATAGAACAAGGAAGAGGAAGGAACAATTACGCACGGTCCGTGGGTACTAGCATTCGTCTGGTGTTGATCGGATAAACGGAAAACTATTGATCACCTGCCACCGCCAGGGCTCAAACTAAAGAACTCCCGGTCAGAGGCACAACAGTGACATCAGTTGATTCCCTGAACCATATCTCCGGGCCTGATTACGAGGTAATTTAAATGGTCCATACAGATTCTCTTCATCTGTTCCACCACTCTGAACCGAATTAGTTGCAGTGTATTCGCACTTGTCAGCCTGCTCCGAGCTAATAAAATTAACGTAAGACTGAGGGAATGACACAAAAGTGTAACGAACGTTCTTTCCCTAATCGTTAAGCGGCTTTTCTCGCCTCGATGTCAAAATATTTAGCTTCCACAATCTTCCGTGGTATTCCGGGTGCGTTCTCGGAAGAATTTTATTTTTTCCTTCCACAGAATCCGAAAGTATTCCGTTTAAGTGTGAGGGAGTTGAGAGAGGAAGAGTGGTTCAGTAAAAGAACAAAATATATTATCTGGAGAGTTGAGGAAGCATTCCATGAATTTTTATTGCCAGGCTTCTCAAATCCGAGCTATTTTTCAGGCTTTCAGATATGTGAAGTAAATTCCTGAGTTAAAACGGAAAACTTTTTCATAAAAACTTCAACAAATTGAAATATTCTCACAGCTTTTGATTCAAAGTAGGCAAATATGTATACAGCGTTTCATTTCAAACAGAAATTTCATCAAACAGAAAAATCATTTGAATCAACGCGAATGATCGAATATAACAGACTTCGATTTTAGTTTGCGTTTTGTTCTGCCTGACACTTGTTGTGAATATTTATTACGTGTACATTGACCACCACGCGACTTATACAAATTCCAATACTCATAAAAATTCACAAGTGTATTTGAACCATCAGCACGTCCAACGAACAAAAAATATTCGTTAGTATGTTTCACCAAGTTCCAAAAGGTAGTTTTGCTGTTTTTTTAGTTGACTACAATAACATTCAACATATAAAACTTCATCCGTTGGTTTACATATATGAAACTACCATCATTGTACTATAAAGGCGAGAATCGTAAAAGAAAAAAGTATATCTTGTGTTTGTAAACTTTTTCTCCATATCATACGTGCAACAAATGTCTCGGAAGATTCAAAATTTTAGGTTCTTTGAGAGATGAAAAAGAAGTAAAATAGAGAAAAAAGAAAGAAAAAAAGGCCCCGCAAATATCTGAAGGAAATGAAATTTGGAACCCAGACATTTTCAATATCAATATCATATATTCAATTATCAGGGAATCAATCATATCTATTTTCTTATTACTAGTCCACCATTAGCATAAGAACTAATGTATATCCAGAAATTTTACGTACCCATAATCTTGATGGTTATCTTTATTTAATGAAGATACTCATTCAGTGCCAAACAATTCTATTATTGAAATCAAAAACGAGCAGCTCCTCCTGAAGAGGAATGTCTTGAGATTTGCATTGAAGTCTTTTACAAAAATTTATCGATTCATTCACTACGGATGCTGCTTTATATTGTTAAGAAATGAAGTGTTATTTGCCTACTACGATTCTCAGCAAACAATCCTTCCCTAAATACACGTTTCTCACGGACTGAATCAATCCTCGGCCCTGGAACAGACATCGTCACCCAGATCGACTCCGGAGTGAGAAAACCTCGTGCTGCACGAATAATTCACTCGCACCACGTCATCAAACATTCACAAGCGCGTTCACAAAACTCTTCATGTAAATTCTCTCCCTGCTGGCGAGCGCTTGTAGTGACGGTGGGGGGGGGGAGCGAGGGGAGGGGAAAGCAGGAAAGGAGGGGAAGTGTTACGCGTTGCGGGGTAACCAGCCGCAGCCGACCTACATCGACCGGATGCCGATACAGTATTTATGCGCCGGAGGAGAGTGCGGAAGACGTACTCGGGCAGAATGTTAACGAAGTACAAAAGGCCGGGGAATTATTTTTGGAGGCGCACTCGTTCGGGAGGTGGAGCGACTTAATTTCGCTCCGCAGACGCCGGCACGCCTCTCAAAGGATTCCGTTTTACGTCCTCGGAGCGTTGAGGATTTGAGGACGTAATTCTGAGACGTTCGACCTCGTGAATGTAGCAGGGATATCCCGTTTTATGAAGCGCGTAAAACTCGACTCCCGACCCTGGATTATAATACCCCGGTGTTTGTTCCGAAAACGTGCACTTGTCATTTAAAATAAATAGATTAAAGTAAAAATCACTTAAAGCAAATATAAACTTTTGACGTGCCACTTGATATTTTGATATATATATTAGTGTCATGAAACTGTTTTTCTTTCGTCTTATTTCTAAGCTCTCTAAATTTGTTCATGTGAATGTCATGTGTATAATAAAAGAACATGATAATGTGGAAATTAATAACAATGTTATTATTTATTTGGCGGGAACAAAAACACGTGAATACAACGTGGGTGCAATATTCTACACGAGGGAAAGACGATTAAATTACGTTCCGATGTTTATATTGGTGACACAAAATTATATTTCAAAATGACAATCTGCACAATTAAGATTTAATACGATACATACATTCATAAGCGGGATAATTCGATTTCAACTTGTAATTATATTGCGGGTGGCAAAATGAATGTCCCTAAATTGTAGTACTTTACAATTTGAATGAAACTAGGACAAGCTGAAGTACAACAATTCACATTCACAATGAAGGGAAAATGTATTGTTGCGCAACCTCGCCCATATTCTGCATACTAGCAGCAGTCGTCTAACTTTCACGATTGGGAACTGGAACGGAAACATGTAGTCGTTTCCTCGTCGAAGAACCTAAAGAGAGGGAAAAGGTACTATCTACATATATTTTCTTAGGGTAGATGACACTGGAGTAATAGAGCTGTAGCCTATCGCAAAAGCACTAGTACTGCGAAAGTACTGGAGATAAATTCAAGGTTTGAATAAAGATGAAAGAACCTTCCCTGTTCAGAGGGATTCAACTGCAAGAACAATAATAATAACAGGAAATAAAACATCTTTCAACACAAATGTCACCAGATAGACTATGTAACAACTATGAAACTGTGTAAGATGTAAGTCTATGTAAGAATATATATGTTTTATTTTCTTGGTTAACAATTTGGAAACCTGTTCATGGCCTCAGTATTTCTCGTTGCGCTACTGGGATGAAATGCGACTTACTATATCGCACGAAAATAACTTTATCTCAAAAACGTAACCCAAAGTTTAATATTCTTTATTTCTGCCCCCCGTTAACCCAATACACTTACCGTATTTTCTTTACCGGATTCTACCTTTGTGCACATGAGTTTGATTGTTAGTGATTCCGAGCACGTCAGCTGCTAAGAGCGTTGTTCCCGTAAGTGTAGTGAACTTCTTTGCTTGTAAGGTAGCTGTGGTCTTTTCTCACTGGATGGCGAGATCCGGCGCTGACCTACCGTCGGCTAGCAGGGTTTTCCCCAACGACATATCTCCCTCGAGCACCGCCCCAACCGGGACAAGCTCTTACCGGTCTCCCGGCATGTGTGGTAATGTCGTGCATATTAGTGTAAGTATGTGTAAGTAAAGAGTGAGGATAGGACACGAAAGAGGAGTAATCGCTCGCGGTGCGTGGCCCGTTTGTTAAGGAACTGCTCCGACAGTCTTAGCGCACCTGATGATCTTTTAGGCCTTTGTTCGGTGTCACTTCACCTTTGAACGAGTGAGTAAGAATATATTGATACTGAACTTATGTCTTTACTTCCGAAAGTGTAGTACACATTATATAAAGAAAGGTGGCGTTGGTCTTCCACGAAGGGAACGTGAGTTTCGACTACGATCTATCTCTTTCGTTTTGTGGGGGTTTTCCCTTTCATATAGCTCCGTCAATGGGCTACCTCCCAAGCCGGAACACGTTCAAAACTCCCGAATGGTCTAACATGTTTGATAGTGTAGATTATATGTAGGAGTGTGTGAGAGGAAGGGACAAAAATGAAGAAAAGAAAGCGCGCGGTTCGTGGCACCGTTTGTTAGGACACACGATACTCCGTTGTTCGCCTAGTATTGATCGGAGAAACCACAGAAAACTACAGATCGGTGCCGGCAGATTCATCCTCCGGACAGCGGTTGAATTCGGCTCAGCTCTGAAGACTGTGCCTTCGCTTTCGACTGCCTGAGGATTATGCTAATGTGTGAGCGCGTATGCAAAGGAAAACGTAATATCCCGGAGCTTAAGTACGCGGGCGAGAGATAGCGACGGTGTCTGCTTGGGCCTGTGGGCCTTTCAGTACAAGCGAAAACTGTCCACTCATATTGCCGACATCAATGTGGCACGGAGAGCTTTGTCGAATTATTAACCCAACACAAAACTGTTTTCATAAATACTGTTTTTACAAACAAACTTACATTTTGTACCAACATATCATCAATAACTCTATGTCATTTCTTTACCGTTCAATTTGTTTTTCTGAGACTTCGTCTAATAGTTTACGCCTTTGAATCGTTTGCTTCATTCGAAGAGAAATTTTCCCTAGCATAAACATTAAAGCTGTGAGAAGAACGTTTTTGATGTTCCTCCTAATCGGCACCTTGAGAACGGTTTTAAACAAGTGAGGAATCCCGAAAAAAAGAGTGGAGGTCACTATAAATTGAACAGTTTTCCTTTCTTAATAAAAATATACAAATTTGCGTTGTTTGCAATGCGCAGCTATAAGCGTCCACTGCAACTTGGCAAGTTCGCGGGAAATGGAAAAGCAGTTGGACTTTTTACAGAATATAGAATTGAGGCCTCGTTAAAACAATTGTTTGTAACTATCAATTATAAGTAATGAATGTACTTTCTTATATCCGTTTCATTCTTTAGATATCTATGGAAAACATCAAAGAAGTAAGGGAGTTCTGATAATAATTTGAATATTGTATTTCATACATTTTCTTTTTGATGTCATTCATTTCATTGATTTTGTTTTTAACGTCGTAATGATGAGATTTTTAAAAAAATAGACGTTACTGTAAAGTTGACTGCAGGATTTGCTGTTATAGATCACAACAATATTCAAGTATATATATGTAAGTATCTTAATAAAAATTAAACATATATACCCATGGTTATGCAGTATATTCAGGCATTACTTCTCTTCAACTCTTTCTTATTTCATTTCACCTTGATGCTTTTGGAGCCTTCCTGTCCTAAATATTGAATCGACCAGGCGACGAATACATTTTATGAACATGTTTTTTGTTTGTTTAAACAGGCGATATTTCATTTAGTAAACAATGACAAAAGAAAAGATCCTGATTTATTAAATAACTAAAAGTATAATTTTGTTTCTTTATTTTTATCATTTCAAGCCACGAAAATAAGTTTCGATTTAACCTAAATATTCATAATCGGGGAAAGCTCTATGAAAAGCGAATTAGCAATCAGATAATGTCTTAATTTAATTCAAGCTCTTTCGATGGAAAATGAATGTGAAAGAAATTTACACGTAGAAATAGAAATCAATGACACAAAACGTTTGTGATTGAAATGGCTTGTTATTGTGTATTATGCCTCAAGGACAAAAGAGAAGTTTGGCAAAATCGAATTTTAAAACAATATTGCTGGGCATTTTTTTCTCCTCTCTAACGCTTTCAATGTACTTAAAAAAATGAACAGTTTAGCCACACAAAGAGTGATGAATGCATTCTATTGTATGCTGACGACCATTGTTGGTGCCTTGCTATCGGGAAAACATTTACTTTTATGATCGAATGATGAAATATTTTCAATAGCTTACATGATTGTTTGTCAGGAAATACTGACATGAGTGACTTTTTTAAAAAATTACATACATTTTCCAACAAAACTTAAACAGTGCTATTTCTCACACAGCCAATAATGTTAAAATATATTACAAACAGTTTTAAGCCAATACTTCGCATCAAATGACAACAGCAGTTCAATATTTTCGTGCGACACGTTAATACCTACGATGAAAAGAATAGCGTGAATGTTTCGGCCGTCGATATAATACATGCGTTGCGAGTTATGCGAATGAATTGAAAACTTTATTTAAACTGTGGTGCGGTATCCTGTTAAAGATGATGTAAAATATGGGGAGAGTTCCGATTGCTTTATCGAATTTTGCATGTTCTCATTGGGTTCTCATTTGGCAATATGTTTTTGACATGAAAATAATCATTCAATGGCTCCAATTCGTCCCCAAATGTGTGAGATTTCCCTTTCTCTTCTTCGCAAGCACAGTCGTTGGCCAATCTGTATAAGAAAGTTTAGAGAACCTGACTTCGTCTTCTACAAATTTTCAACAGTGCACATTAAAGCAATTTCAACTCTAATGTATTTTTAGCTACGATAAAAATTGATATATGGAACTCAACATAACAACACTTTCTGTAATTCACTTTTCAATATGCATAAATAAGTAGTTTTCTTTACATTCTGATCAAAATGAATAAAATTCATTTTGATCAGAATTGTCGTCGGCGAGAGACAGTTTCTCTACAATATTATACTATTAAAATAAGGTCGCTTCAAATTCGTTCTATTGTTCTCCGGTGTTCAACATTGATTTGGATTCACGTTTCATATCTTTATTAAAGTGGTGCACGATAAGAAGTGCGTAAAGAAGTATTAAATTATTATTTGGGGTACAGCCGTACATTCAAACGCGACTAATTTTCATAAAAATATAAAACCAATAATATGTAAAATATAAGGTCTCTTAAAAAAGATAAAATTAATTGAAAACATCGTAAGAGGTATCAAATCCTCTTCGTACAGAATATATTAAACACAAGAGATTGTTGACAATTTAAAATGAACGTAAGTCTATTAACATCGTTAGGCATGTCACTAAACATCATGAAACACGGACAGAATTATTAGTCAATTACAGCTTGTTTGTTGCAAGCTCCGTTCAGTTCCAATTTAAGTGGAAAACATTCCTGAATTATAAAATACAATAATTCTATATTTTTATTTTGTTCCATCAACAAAATAGTTTTATGTGTGTGTTTAACTTAACATATCTACTTCCTCGCTAATTAAGTCTACCGAAATTAAAATACCCGTCTATTCACGAAAAATTTCGTAGTGGACAAAAAAGTAACCAGCAGTTTCTTAGAGATCCTGATTTTTAATAACTCATAACAAATCATTATAATCATCTATTCATCAAATTATCCACCTATTCCACATACGGTGAAAAGCTCTCGCAATCGCAAAAAAAACAAAACAACGTTGTTTCCTGACGGATTGCTCTCATTGCAGCTCTCATATTTACGAGGCGCGAAGGTCTATAAAGTGCGGTTTTTTAATGTACCTTTCCATCTTTTTAATGAATTAAAAACGTCTGGTTACCGATGAGATTCCGGTCTATCCACGAGAATTTTGTGGTTGACAACGCAAGCATGCGGCACTTTCCTAGGGATCCCTTCCTCCCATCGCTTCACCTGCTTTTTAATTATTCATATCAAATCATCGTGATCATCTTGTCATCAGACTACTCATCCATTCCACACATTGTGAAAGGCATTTGCACTATAATCGCAATAAAGCCGTTGTTTCCTGATGGACAGCTTTCATTGCAGCGGCAAACCCCTCATATTTATGAGGCGCGAAGGCCGATGAGGCGCGGGTCGGGCCGTGGCCGCCTCCCGCCCTGTGCGTCGAGTCGGGCACAGTCGTTCGCGGCGATTTACGCTGCGGGAGGCCGGGGTTGGCAGCACTGGGTGAGGCCGGGACGCGCCGCGGGGTTCATGACTATGGATCCGGCGAGCGGCCGTAGATCCTCGCAATGGTTTCATCTACTGCTAAGTGCGCCGCGCAAAGCCCCCTTTCTTCATAAAAAAAAAGCTCCGCTCGGGGACAGCGGCGGCGGACCCGCAAATCCTGGGCTGGACGACCGCCCGCCCAGCGCCCGGGCCCAAGGCACCCACTTCCGCTAGGGGCGATCGAAACTGCCCCTCGACGCCGGAGCGATCTCGCGATCCACTGCGGAAAGATCACCGACTCTTCCCGAGGCAAAACACGCAGTACACTTACAGGATTGATGACCTTAGCAGTTGTCGCTCCCGGAATCACTAGCAATCAATCAATCCACGTCGGCGCGTCCAGAATGTCTCTAGTGCACGGGGAAGAATCCCCGAAAATCAGATTATCAAAATCAATCTAAAAAACATTGCAGTATGTATATTGTATTTTAAGGGCATATAATATATGACATTGAACCGCGGAAGATCACCGCCACCTTCCGAAGAAAAGCCAAGCACTATAATTACGGGATTAATGATCTTAGCAGTTGTCGCATCCGGAAACACCAGCAATCAATCAATCAGTCGACACCGGCGCACCGTGAATATTTCCAGGGCACGGGGAAGAAACCCGCGAAATTGAAAAGCGAAGTCTAAACTAATCTCTTTTTAGACCCACTGTCTTAGGCCGCGATCTCATTCGAGCCGATTTAGATCGAAATTTCGGCTGCCTAATGTCGGACGGACGAAATCGAACAAAACACAGCTTCGTCAGACGATTTTTTCAGATGCCGCCGAAAGAGATCAGTCGTGTTCACAATGATCCTTTTCATTCATCAGTACTTGTTGGAAAGAATTCGGCACATCTGATTCGTATTCTCTTTTTGAAAGACAAAACAGAACAAACATATTTCTTGAAACAGATCAATTGTGTTTCCAGGTTACTCTTAGCGATTCAAATTATTCTAAGCACATCAATGTTTTCCCGATTTAAAACATAATTGAATATCACCTTGCATTAATGAATTTTGGATATTCCAAAACTTCTTGGAGACCAATAATAATAATAATAATAATAATAATAATAATAATAATAATAATAATAATAACAATAATAATAATAATAATAATAATAATAATCTTAACATAATAGTAATAAAGAAAGTGGTATCTCTCTAAATCATGTCTATAATTTTGTAGGATGTGCCGTCAATCTCCTTTTTCGCTAACATTACACATAGGAGTTTTAGTACATATTTTATTTTAAGGGTATATAATATATAACATTGCATTAAAAAGTTGTGGAGTAAACTGCTTGGCAATTTTTTCCCCCTCTTTTTCTGTGAGTTAGTACATCCTTCCGTCTCGGTGCGCGAGTGTTGATGATGAAAGTTGTGAAGAACAGGCAATTTGGAGTTGAAGCGGAAGCTCGAGAAGTCCTGAAGGGCTCAAGCACCATCTTCCCGAGTTGAAACACGACCTTAAGAAAAAAGTTTACCTCACACGCATCTCCTATGTACTTCGATTTTTCGGTAGTTACGTCCTTGTTACACCACCTTCCGTATAAAATTAAAATGTTTAACAGTGCTAAGCACATTTCTGAGTCCACGAGCCCCGATGACGATGTTCGCAAATTAATTTAAAATTTCATTTTATACAGCAAGGACTGTAACTGTGACCTAATGTCATCGGTCACTGTAGAACAATTGAAGTGTAGTTCTTAAACAAGAATAATGCTACTGAATTATTTTGTATTGTTTATGTGTTAATTATGTTTTATTTTTGTACAAATTGTACCACTCGTCGGACACATTTGATATGTGAGAGAGAGATTTTTTATGAAAAAATACTGTGATAAATAATTCACCCAAACAAATGAGTACAAATACAGTTTATAATCTCATGGAATCAAATCATAAGAAATAACCAACCTATGCTTCTTTAGGGCGCCCCATTATGTTTGCAATCGCAGCAAATTATCTATCCACCTTTGATACTCACAGCTGTTGTTGCACAACTTATGTTGAGTATCTAAGATTCGAAAAAAGCTCTTCTAAGAGCAATAATTTAAGAGATTCAAAGTTCATATGCTGTGAAATCTTGTATTTAATGGCATACATGTGTGTTTTTATAAGAGTAAGAAAATTGTTCGAGAAATACAGCCATTTGTATCTTTGAATATTATTTCCTTTTACGGTTTGCACAAAATTATGAGGACATCAATGCAAAATATAATTATTCCCTCGGCAAGTAGAAAAAATTCAGGATTGTATATATCCAAACCAAATAATGATATCCGAGTGTTAACGTACGGTCGTGTAAAATACCATGCGGTAGCGACTAGCAAAGGTTTACGAGACGTCACTGATTATCGGCTCAGATAACGACCACAACACAGAAACAAATCGGAAAACCGAGCACGTAATTTTCGATCGTCGCAATTTCATTGGGAAAACAACGTCAAACGAATACAACCGCATATGGCAAATTGATAATAAACAAAACCTTAGCACATTTCGTGCTCGATAATATTACAAATAACAAAATGTATCAGTTGTTATCAAGATGATGACTGCAATATATTCTTGTCGTCAGGGGAGCTGGCGATTTGCCACGTTGAGATATCGTGACCCGGATGAGAAAGTAAGTTTTTGTGGCGTTCTTAAAGACAAAATAAAGAGAATGTATTGATACAAAAAATTAATATTTTTAAGATAATGAATAAATATATTTAATACGGAAAGTGATGGTGCCACATAAATAAAAGTTGAGCAATGCTAAAGATTATAGAAGTCACGTAAAATATAACCAACTTTTATTTTATTAAAATCTTATTTATTCTTTCTTTGTGAAATCGTAAGACTATAACATTTTTTGAACGGGCTGTAAATACATATTGTTGAAAATGTTCCTCTGCAATTCTAATTTTCCATATTCTATGTATTTAATTAAATGAATTAATAACCGCAAATCATGCTCAAAATCCAAATCACGCAATACTCCATTAAAATGAAGTCTCCAACACATTTTTACAAATTCTAGGCGGCACAAAATAAATAACTCACAAAGGAGATAGAATATAAGTTATTTCACTTCTTTTGATATTCAGTCATAAAGACATATGATAGTTACGACCAGACGACACAAGCTGCGCAAAACGTACGCTGGCACTGCGTATCGAAAACACATAAACACACATTCACATATGCGTAATCTAAAAGTTATCTCGCGCGCAACATATTCCTACACCACGTCACCTTCACGTTCACGTTCACTATTTGCCGCCACGTTCACCCGTGGCTCAGCCTGAAATGTCGCGTCGCCGCCAGCTGTCGCCTACTTAACTCGTTGTGAAGTGGGTTCGCCCCTGTCGAGTATGCACATCTACACAACAGTCCCGTGCGCCGTGTTGTCTAAAGGGCAGGCGTCTGCCAGAAAGCTTGCTACTGCAGCAAAACATTTCTAACGTACGACACGGATGTGTTTGCGCAGTACACGGCATTAATACATCGTAAAAATGTGAAGCATTTCTAGGCTTATGATACCATACGCTTTTTACATACGCATCATGAACAGTTCTCACTAGATTTGTTGTAAATATACGAATGCCATTTCGATTATATTTATTATGCCCTTAACGATCTACGACTATGATATAATTGATTGTACACACACACACACGCACACACACACACTAATTTTTTACGAGTTTGTCTTTACCTATAATATCGCTGTGGCTCATAATTTTGAAGTTATTTTTATTTATTTTGACTATGGTTGTAAGCAAAGTAATACAACTTAATTTTGTAAATAGGTACGGATATCTTAGAGCTATTCGGGAAGTCAAGTTCCAAGACACAATTTAACGGAAAATAAGTTCCGCGGATTTCTTTCATTCGACCAAGGCTACAGCTTTTTCGTTTCAAACTTAGCACGATCAGTTTACATAGATAGATTGATCACGTTTTCTTTAAACTGCTTCCACTCTAAGTCACATGGAATTACGTGTATTATTTTATTTTCATATAATTTTTATCACTTCCCGTCCGCTCTCTTCGACAACACGCAAACATAAAAAAATGTTTGCATGTTGTTGAGCAGGGCAATGTTGCAATTAGAGATGAAACAAAAAATATGAAAAGCAAATAATGCACGAAATTCGATATTGCGTAGAATAGAAAAATCGGGAAAAATAAAATAAAAATTTTTGACAGTAGGAAAACCAGAGAAAATTAAATATTTTTTTTTTGTTTTCCTCGATTTTCCTATTACCAATTTTTCTTTCCCATTACTTAGTCATGTGATAGTACAGCGAGTAAAAAACAAAATAAAAACAAATATTTCGTGTTTGCTAAATCATAATTATTCCTTCCTTCCTTCCTTCCTTCATTCGTTCATGAGAACAAACTGAAACATCAATTCATTTTATTCTATCGCCTCTAAACTTCCTCAGAAGCTTCTTTCGGTATACTACTCCGTACGCTTGCGCACAGCCAACATTTTCTCAGATCGTCTGCGTTGTAGCGCGCGACTAATCGAGCACTCAACGGCCTCTCGCTACTCCAAGGCACACGCTCGGCTATGACGCGTGTGAGGCACAGATGGCGACGCAGCAGAGAGAAACTCAAACACGCGCCTCCAGGAAAGCGCGGCGGTGGCCGGCTGGAGCGGTGAGGAGGGCAGGAGGTAAGGGAGAGTGAGAGGAAACGGAGAAGGGCAGAAGGATGGGTGGGTGGGCAAGTGAGAAAACCAGTGGGAAGAATGATTGATTGTCTTCGCGTTCGAAACGTGCTTTGGTCATTAGTTCAGTTATTGAATTCAATATTCTTATGCCGGGATGTGGCTGGTGTTTCTTCCCAGCAGCGTGGTGAATTTCTTCTCCAAGAATCTCCTTCAGCCAGTAAAAGTTATAATAAGCTCCCAACTGGTATCGTGCATGACTGGCAGAGTATGTGGGCAGCATGTGAGTGTGTGTGTGTAAGATCGCGTCGATTCGTGACCGGTCTCTTTGTGTAACTCCTGCATTCACATAGAAAATTCTTCACAATGAGAGGTCCGGGTTCGACCCCCGGTCGGTCATCCTGGCCGCGTTTTACGTGGTTTCCCTCGGTCATACAGGTGAATGCTGGGACGGTTAAACACGCCCAAGATCGCCTCCCCATCCCATCTGACTTGTCCTAGTCCTTTTACAACTCACCATCACCCTATCACTTAAACATTCGAAGCCCTTGTCCTTAATAGGATCTTAGTTGGCTAATAATAATAATAATAATAATAATAATAATAATAATATCTGGCTAGTGTCGAAAATCCTGCCACCACATAGACTCGAACCTTATGACTTTCCTGCCAGACTGGATGCAGAGACAGCGGCAATGCTGGCTCGGAGCTCAAGTCAGCCGGTCAGACTAAGGGGAAGGGCGGGCGAGCCGACGAAGGGCACGGCCGACAAGGGGGCGGGGGAGCCAGCACGTCCGCTGCTGACGAGACCCGTGCGTAAGCAGGGGACGCCGCGACAATTTCTAGAACCAACACGACCGCCCGCGTCGCAGCGGCGGCCGACGCGAGAGTCAACAGAACGGCGCTGCGCGGCCTCGGGGCTCCGTGTTAATAAGGGACGCGCGACGGGCAGTTCGAGAGACGCGTCCGCGTTCAACCCACATGCCCGGGCGCCTGGGGTCTCAAATACTTGTTGTCGTTTCCTCGACAATGTGTGTTACATATTTTCAATATTTAATAAGAACTAGAAGGCCACAGATCCCCAAAATGTGAAGATGTATTCATCTGGATCTGCTCATAAAAACATGACTGAATCTAATACCTCCAACATTCTAATACTAAATGGCTTTAATAGACATCGAATTCGGAAGAGAAATGGGAATATTGATACATGGAAATTTAAAAGATTTAAGAAAAAATAAGTTAGACGTAATTACCGAATTAATAAAAATCGTTTTGGAGTGGTTTCCTGGGAGTAGGAAGAAAAGAATACTTGAACATAGCTGGTTAAGAGAAATTTACGGAGTTATGGAAGAGAAGAATTTAACGGATACAAGTTATGAATATCGCGGCAAGTGGAAAAATAAAATTAAAATTATACGAAATACAAGAATTTTGAGTATCATAAAGTTGTTTTTTATCGACGTAAAACTCGGAAATAAAAGTTTTCATTTCCTCAGCAGTCGCGTACAAATCTCTTCCGTTGATCCTGGTTCATTGATGGGCCCCAGAGTACACTTTTTCATATATATTTGTTTAGGCAAAGCTTTACTACTTCATCTTTTAGAATTTTAACTATTAGAATCTTTCTTAACAGTTATAGTATAGTCTTTCAAATGTTTGTGTTTTCCGAATTCCGCTTTTTCAAATAATACTTATTCAATCTTTACTACAAAATAATAATAAAAAAACTGGAAACCCTCGTTAATGCATATTTGATTTGGGGAAACTGGTGTTCTCTAATACTTGTAGCGAAACCTGTCCAGAAATACAATAAAATATTAAGTTCTATCGCACGTTGGAATCTTTTTCTTCTGCAGAGTTTTCGATCGTGCTACTTGGAACCTGTGTGTCACACGCCCTTAAATACTGACTGTAAAGGCCTTGGAAAGGAACAACGAGTCACGTACATTCGGGCATGATCTAAACCGAGAGAATTTTTTTTCCTTCTATTACTTTGGGGGAGGGTAGCTCTTCGGGATGACCTAGTTCTGGGGCTTGGTGCTTGGAGAGCGCAGAATCTCGAACTCTATGTAGATTCGAACTATTTGCCGTCCTGCACGACGCAATCGAACATAAGTTAATAATGAAATGTTAAAAATATTTTTACTCATGCCGAGTACCGGAACAACATGAAAATACGAACAATTCAAAGCTTGATCGACGAAATACGAAAGGCTTGAAACAATAAACAAATGATAATGGAACATAGTCAACATGCTAGTTTTTAACGAAAGTGTCTCTGTTTTCGTTGCTGCATAGCCAACCATTTCAGTTAGAGTTTAATTATTGCGCGAAATATGTATTTTTCACGGAATCGATTTGGCATGCCCCGGCGCTTCCCAATCGCTATCAAGGCAATTCATTAACAGCACGCACCGTATCCAGCGTAATGCAACGCAAATGAAAATCTACATTGCGGAACAATTTGCATCAGTTCCGATATGTCGTGCGGCAACTTCGTGATCGTACGCAAACATGCTCCTTTATTTAAAACTATGCGATAGTCCTCGCGCAAAGCGGTCGCTCTAAAATTGAACGACACTAAAAAAGAGGAGATGAAACAGATCCAGCAGTCGGATCGCACGACCGTAAGGGCGCTCTAAAATCGGTAATAAAAGACAGGTAGATACTGCACACTTATTCGGCGACCAGAGGCTACGATTTTATGCGGGGGGTGCAATATTTGTGGGAGATAGGTGTGATCTATGAATGAAGTATGGAGAGAAGAAGTGGGATGATTCAATATAGAATGTAACAGAACGGAAGGAGGAATAGAGGGAACGGAAATTTGAAACATGTAGTGTCAGAAGTGGTACAAAACCAATATGTCGCAGTGTAGAAGAGGCAGTGTAGAAAGGGAAGGCGTCGAGTTTAAATGATTCGTAATAAAATCTTTACACATTTTTATTTAGGGTGACTCAGAATAAATGGTACTAACTTCTATAGCATATAGATCGGTAAACAATGTTCTCTTTTGCAAATGAACATATAGTGGGAAAAAGTGTATAACACACACATCCATTTATAGAGGTGGAATTTCTCTTACATATCAATACGTTATGTAAAAATGTTCACGTCTTCATGTGCATTAATTTATTATTTTCTACCCCTCTACATTAAGTTATTTTTGGTCGAGTTGTTTATAACACTTATTCTGTGATACTCTATGTATTCCTTTTTTCTTTTTTAGCGAGACAATAATTAGAGAAAAATGAAAGCAATACGTTTAAGTATCACTTCTCTTTCATATCTCTAAATTTATTGGACAGGATGAACTAATAATTATTTATTGGATTACTATTATTATTATTATTATTATTATTATTATTATTATTATTATTATTATTTGTTTACCTCTAGTCTGAAATTGACGCAATAACATACCAAAAAATTAATGTTTCAATTGCAGGGTAGAAGTCGGGGTATCATTACGAGTATACGCAGCGCTATCTCCAGTCCCTTTAAAGTTCTCATTCACCCCATCCGAGGGCCTCTGGAGGGTCGCGCATTGCACGTGAGGCGTCCTGGCCATTAGGCTGCGGACGCCCCCCCCCCCCCTGGCGACCACACAAAGGCGGCGCCCGCCCACTCGTTCCCACGCCCCGCGCCGCCTCGCCCAGCGTAGCAACGCACCTGCACGTCCAGTCCCACTTCACTATACTGAGATTTTTCTAACTCTGCCCCTCAAGCGCTGCTTCACAATGACATTCTGTCACTGTTTTTCGCGTCTTTCTCCGATGATTCCTAGATCCGTCGATGGTCTAGCAGTACTGGATACGGTCGCAATCATGCGACATCTAGCGGCTAATGTGCGAAATACAATGACATAATGCCATCATGCAGTAGGGTCTTCAGCGGCAGAGTTAGAAAAATCGCAGTAAAGTTCCCGCCGTCACTGCTGATGAACCGCCTCGCCACGCCTAGCCCTACTTGCGCCTTCCCGCGCAGACACTCTCCGTCGTCCTATTGCCCTCTCTTTCTCTACTATGCTACCGGTTTAAGTGGCTCAGGGCATCAATTGATGTCACTGCAGTGCCTACGGCCGGGATTAGAGGACGCAGTAATTTCACGGAAAAGTACTCATGAGAGCAACCCCCCACATCTTTCCTTCAGAGAGTAGTTGAATTTGACCCAGCCCTGTGCAGTAGACTCCCATTATTGTGAATTTCTGGAAATTAACAATTTTAATTAACTATATCAGAGGTTAACTATAGGGATGTCAAAATTAAATACAATTTCTCCACAATTATTGATTGCATTAATATATGTAGATATACAGAAAACACATTAACATCACAAATTGAAAGTTTCAATATCTTTATTTTTTCTTTTAAAACATCAATCATTTTCAATTGTTTGCTTGATAAATTTTTCAATA
>BOPP01000038.1:1443742-1453923 GCA_017312745.1 Gryllus bimaculatus
AAAAAGAATAATCGGTTTTGGATCGTCCCGCGATTCAAGGATAGTAAGGTTTTAAAATCATAAGCCCTTTAAGGGTGTAAAAAAAAAAAGTAGATTAATTAAGTGTTAAAATATTGTTTTTGGTTTGTTTCTTGGATGATAAATTATATTTGCTTAATGAAAGCTCTGTGTCGTGGTGCTGTGAGTATCCATGACCTCACACATGTCTGTGACGCGGGTTACGTCCTAATTAGCCTAGAATACATCCTTCCAATCAACTACATGACTGCGCTGCAACGAGAGCGCGCACCGCGTAGCTGGCGCGGTGCGGCGGTGCCGTTGGCAGGGCCCGTTCGCTCGTGGCGCGGTGCGTTAGCGCAGTCCGGGTTTTCTATTCACCCGGCGGGCGGGCGTGTCGTTTCGAACGCGTCGCGCTGGAGTGTTACAATGCGCGCGCGTGCCTTTGGGGGCTCGTAAACAGATGAAGCGACGAACATGCGGATCTGCCGGGGTCTTGGCCTTGAGTCGCCCCCACCCCGGCTCACTGTGATATGTCGTCTTTTTTGTGTCACGCTGCTTTTTTCCTCTTGGTCGTTTTCGCTCTACGTCTTCCCCTCACTCTGCTCGTTGGTGTTTTGTAGTCCTTCTATGTTTCTTGATATCTCTCAGTTTCGGCTCTTAGTTTTCTCTTGTTCACTCGTCCTTTCCGTTCTTATTATGCTGTCCTCTTACTGTCTCTTTTTGTCGCTCATTCTATCTGTATCTCTCTCTCCTTCTCTCATCTCTCCTCTCCTCTTCTCTCTTCTCTCGCTCCTCATTAATCTCCTCTCTATTGTTCTTCATTTACTTCTTCCGCCTTCTGTCCCAGCTGTCCTGTACTAGTTTTACGTTTGCCTGAGGTCCTTTTTAACTCTCTCGTTCTTTCTCAATTCCTCTTACTACCTTCTCTCGTATGTAAGGATGTTGTGTGTTCCGTCAGGCAAGCGCAGAACGCTTTATTCAGTTGATATGACGTCGTGAGCGAGGTGTCTGGTCTCTTGCGTACTTCGGCATGTAGTAACATGTTTATTTTTATTTTTCGTGTCGGTCGGTGCAGGCACAGAGAAAGGGAGAATGCTTGTTTGAAACTTTTTTATTTGTGCGTTGCTGCGCAGATGTAAAAACACAAGTGATACAAAAAAGAGCCGAGTCCTATTTTTTCTTTTTTTGACTGAGATTATTTTGAGCTTCGTTATCTCCGCGTGTTTCACTCGTCTCCTCCAACCGATCCCTAATAATTGTAAAATGTACTTTTTGAATTCATGTTGTTTTGTTAATTATACCGCAAAAGTTTGTTGTTTTCAAATGAACGTAAAATGAAGTAAGCAAATTAATACGATTTTAACGCATTTTCTTATTTGTTTCTTCCGGCTGTATGCAACAAACTATGAACGATCGTTTTACTATTGCACTGGAAGAACAAGTTTAATTAGCAACCTTTGGAGGTTATTCTGCATATTATTTTTAGCAATCCACAAATGCATGAAAGTTGAGCTTCATCTGGCCACGCGGAAATATTTCTCGCCTTCATAAAGTCATACTGTCAAGTATAATAGAAATTGTAATTGAATGTAACTAAAATATCTAAATTGAATCAAGTGCGATATCGCAATACTCGCGTTTTATATGTGCACGTTTCCGTTTACCTCTCCCTATTTTGATGAACGTTCAGTTCAAATTCTGTGGGCCATCTCTCTTGTTAGAGCCATTCATTAGTTCCGCGGGCAAAACACAACGGTTCGTCGTTTGTTTTCGCGACCTGCAGCGCGTTGCGTGTAGCATTGCGGACCGGACGCGAATTGTTTCGGCGCGTGCGGGGCAGCGGGAAGGGAAATATACAAAAACATTGGTTTTCTTCGAACCATTGAAACGGAACTTGCCGCTGCGTTTACCGAGGCAGTTGCACACGTACGCGCAGCAGTGTGGTGGGGAGACCGAGGTGGGAACGCAGGCGAAGACAGAAGCGAGAAAGGAAGATAGTGAGATGTGAAAGCAATGAAAGAGATGAGCGGCAGTCGTAAATAGGGCCAGGGACAAGGGAGGAGGTGAAAGGGAGGCAGCGAAGAGCAGAGCAAGGAGTGGGGAATGGGGAATGTGGTAGTGGAGAGTTGTGAGGCAAGAAAAATGGTAGGCGGAGTCAGAAAGGACGGCAGAGTCAGGGACGAGGGCGGAGAGCAGGGACGGAGCGGAGAGCCAGGACGGAGCGAAAGACAAGTTCTGATGGAGACGAAGGCGAATTCAGGAACGGAGGGAGCTTGGGGCGAAGACGGAGCGTAGGCAATGATCTCAGGGGCCAGAACGAAGCAGGGATGCAGGAAACGATGGCCGAACAGGAGAGGCGATGAGGAGGGCGAGGCGGAGGCTTGAAAAATGGGCAGACTGAGGCACACAGACGATACAAATGCGGAACCGTCGGCTGAAGCGGAAGGGATGCGAAAGGGACAGACATGTGAAGGGCGCTGTGAGGAAGACGGTGCATGCGAGCGGAAAAGAGGTGGCTAGCACGCAACGTGTACATCATCACGGCAGAAGGCAAAAAATGGTGCAGATGAGGTTGGGTCGGGAGGGTCCGACGGGTGATGTGGAGGGACACGGTGGTGACAGCGTCGGGCAGGCGTGAGTTCGCTAGGAGAGAGTAAATCAAGTCCCCGAGATTTTATGGGCGCGCCGCAAAAGCGCAGCGTACGCGTCGCTGCTCGCTTTTTTCCCTCCCGTGGCTTGGAATCCCGGGGCGTGGTTCGCTGATGGGCGTCCCGTAGGGAGCGAGTTGTGTTGTCACATTCGAGTTTGAACTGCGTGGGCCGTTTTGTGGCGTTATTGCTTGATCATAGCAGTGGCGTGAATCTGGTTTATTTTCGGAGAGTGCGTTTCCGCTGCGAAATTTGGAAATCCAATCAGGTGGTTTTCATAAAATTTGTAGTTGAACGGAAAGTAAAAAAATATATCTAGTCATTCTTTAAATCGTTTAAAGATATTCAAAAGAATACTTGGGTGTTTTGTTTTTTGCGGTATTGATTTGGAAATATTCCGTTATATTATTACAGGAATATAATTAAATAATTGATTCGGTGTATAAGAAAATTATTCACACCCATTTTATTGTTAAGTGTTTGTTATCCAATTCTATTTACTGTATCAATAAATGCTTAATTAATAGGGTTAACAAGTACGTAATTGGGCCTGTTATTTAAATGATTCTAACACTCAGACTTAAAAAATAAATTTCAAAATTAATTTTTTTGATAAATATTGCTAATTTAATACTTCAGGAACCAGATACACCTTTTTATTTTATAATTACGTAGTATAACTTTCTTATTATATTTTATTTATTTCGGAACGACCACGTATTCCAAACGCTTCATCATCAAGTCCGTTCTATCTTTAGTGGGATAGAGAGTACCGCCAGTGACGTCAAACGTAGAGATAGTCACTTGAATACTTTGCAAAAAAATCAGGGCCTGATTGTTTTTAAAATTAAAGTTTTAATTACGCGCGCGAACAAAGTTTGGAATTGGCATATTTTATTGATGATTTAAAGTCATTGCGCTGACAAGGCTGAATAAGAAACGAATATCATGAAATATCTCTAATTTATCTTTCATTTTTTTTACATATACTTTTACGTTAATTTATAACTATAATTGAGATGATTGATTTATTTAATTTTGATAAAGGTGTTTATTTATATTTATGGGACGCCAAGAAAATGAAGATTTATTGGGTTCCTTATTAATATATTTCTATATAGTGCTTTATACATTGTGTTTCAGCAGTATTTATTGTTTGTGCTTTAGATGGAATATTTAGTACAGGAATTCTCAATATAATTAAGCAGACATTTTTTATATATCAGAACGTATTTCAGTGAATCAGAATGCTTTTCTGAATGCCAAACTGTAATATGTTATGCAGTATAACGAGTCGTGTGAGACGGTGCAGCGAATCGAATACTAAAATATCTAGTGCGGACCTCAGCTGTCATAAAGCAAAACCACACAAACATTGTGAAGCAAATGTTTAGCGATGGCCGGCTGATCGGGTTTTCCTCGTGAGGGCGTCGGGGATATTTATATTGGGTGAGTGGTTTATTGGTGAGAAACACGCTGCCACATGTATGCGTGTGTGTGTAATTATTACGCAACTAACAGCACTTTTTGACTGACGGTGAGGCAGTGTCAATACCATTTAGTGAGCACGATTGATCACTTGTAGTATAACCAAAATACCTATCTTCTATTGATCTCATGTAAAGACTGTAATTAATTATGCAAGTTCTCCCTAAACTATATACTTTAAAGCAGATAAGCATTTATAAGAATTTTATGGTTTTTACCACACTCCTTTTTCATAACCCTTCATCATAAACCTTAGTTACCTCATATATCATATCATCACTATAATACAAATTACTTTATACTTATAAGTTTTATCCCAGTCACGGCTTAGTGTGTTAATCCCATCCATTCCGTTCCTGGCGCGGGTAAGCGGACGCTCTACTGTGGAGAAAAATTGTCTTTGATGGGAATTGTGTGTGTATAGAGAGGGAGAGAGGAGAGCGAGAGAGGAGGGAAGAGAGGAGCGAGAGAGGGAGGGAAGAGAGAGCGAAGAGGGAGGAGACAGAGCGTGAGAGGGGGGGAGGATAGCGAGAGAGAGAGAGGCGAGGGAGGGAGAGGAGAGGCGAGAGAGGGAGGGAGAGAGAGCCGAGCAGAGGGAGGAAGTGAGAGAGCGAGAGAGGAGGAGGAGAGAGCGAGAGGGCGAGGGAGAGCAGCGAGAGAGGAGGGAGAAGGGCAGGAGAAACAACCACGCCGTTTTGTGAAGAGGCTCATCGATTCACCTGTCCTCTCACGCTCTCTCTCCCTCCCTCTCTCGCTCTCTCTCTCCCTCCCTCTCTCGCTCTCTCTCTCCCTCCCTCTCTCGCTCTCTCTCTCCCTCTCTCATACACACACAATTCCCATAAAGACAATTTTGCTACACAGTAGACCGTCCGGCTTACCGCGCCAGGAACGGTAACTGGATGGTGGGATTAACACCAAGCCGTGACGGGGATATCCAAAACTTATAAGTATAAAGTAATTTTGTATTAGTAGTGAAATATGATGAGGTGTGTGAACTAAGGTGTTATGATGAAGGGTTATGAAAAAAGGAGGTGGTAAAAACCATAAAATTCTTTAAATGATTTATCTGCTTTAAAAGTATATAGTTTAGGGGAACTTGCATATTAATACAGTTTTAATGAATAATAGAAGATAGGTATTTTGTTATATAAAGTGATCAACGTGCTCAACTAATGTATTGACACCTGCCTCACCGTAGTCAAAAAGTGGCTGTAGTTGCGTAAAAATTACACACACACGCATACATGTGTGCAGCGTGTTCTCACCAATAACACACTCACCAATAAAATATCCCCGACGACCGCTCACGAGGAAAACCCGACTCAAGCGGCATCGCTAAACATTTGCTTACAATGTTTGTGTGGTTTGCTTTATTGACAGCTAGGTCCGCACTAGAGATTTAGTTCGATTCGCTGCCACGTCTCACACACTCGTATACTGCATACATACTACGTTTGGCATTCAGAAAGAGCAATTCTATTCACTGAAATACGTTCTGATATATAATAAAATGTTCTGCTTAATTTAATTGAGATTCCCTGTACTAAATATTCCATCTAAAGCACAAACAATAAAGACTGCTGAAACACAATGTGATAAATGCACTATATAGAAATATATTAATAAGGAACCAATTAAATCTTCATTTTCTGGCGTCCCACTAAATATAAATACAAACACCTTTATCAAATTAATTAAATCAATCATCTCAATGTATAGTTATAAATTAACGTAAAATATATGTAAAAAAAATGAAAGATAAATTAGAGAATAATTTCATGAGTATTCGTTCTTATTCAGCCTTGTCACAGCGCAATGACTTTAAATCATCAATAAAAAATATGCCAATTCAAACTTTGTTCGCGCGCGAATTAAAACTTTAATTTTAAAAACAATCAGCCCTGATTTTTTGCAAAGTATTCAAGTGACTATTCTCCTACGTTGACGTCACTGGGGTAACCTCTCTAGCCCACAAAGATAGAACGGACTGTGATGATGAAGCGTTTGGAATTACGTGGTCGTTCCCGAAATAAATAAAATATAATAAGAAAGTTATACTGTTAATAAAAATAAATAAGGTGTATCTGGTTCCTGAAGTATTAATAGCAATTTTATCAAAAAAATTAATTTTTGAAAATTTATTTTTTAAAGTCTGAGTGTCTAGAATCATTTAAATAACAGCCCAATTACGTACTTGTTAAACCATATTATTAAGCATTTATTTGATACAGTAAATTAAATTGTGATCAACAAACCTACTTAACAATAAAATGGTGTGAATAATTTTCTTTATAATCACGAAATCAATTAGTTATTTAATTCCTCTAAATAATATAACGGAATATTTTCCAATCAATACCGCAAAAAAACAAAACCAAGTATTCATTGGAATATCTTTAAACATTTAAAGAATGACTAGATATTTTCTTACTTTCCGTTCACGTACATAATTTTATGAAACCACCTGATGGAGTTTCCAAATTTCGCAGCGGAACGCACTTCTCCGAAATAAACCAGATTCACGCCACTGCTATTGATCACAATACCGCCACAAACGCCGCAGTTCCAAACTCGAATGTGACAACACAACTCGCCTCCCTACGGGACGCCCCATCAGCGAACCACGCCCCCGGGGATTCCCAAGCCACGGGAGGGAAAAAAAGCGAGCAGCGACGGCGACGCTAGCGCATTCTTGCGGCGCGCCCATAAATCTCGGGGACTTGATTTACTCTCTCCCAGCGGAACTCACCCTGCCCCCGACCGCTGTCACCGCCACCGTCGTCCCCTCCACCATCACCACGTCGGCCCTCCGGCGACCCAAACCTCTCTGCCACCATTTTTGCCTTCTGCCCGTGATGATGTACACGTTGCGTGCTAGCCACCTCTTTCCGCCTCGCATGCACCGTCTCCTCACAGCCGCCCTTCACATGCTGTCCCTTTCGCATCCCCTTCCGCTTCCACTGCCGACGGTTCCGCATTGTGTATCGCTGTGTGTGCCTCAGTCTGCCCCATTTTTCAGCCTCCGCCTCGCCCTCCTTCATCGCCTCTCCTGTTCCCGCCATCGTTCCTGCATCCCTGCCTTCGTTCCTGCCCCTGAGAATCCATGCCTACCGCTCCGTCTTCGCCCCCAACTCCGCCTCCGTTCCTGATTCCGCCTTCGTCTCCATCAGACTTCGTCTTCGCCTCCGTCCCTGCCTCTCCGCCTCCGTCCCTGCCTCTCCGCCCTCGTCCCTGACTCTGCCTCCTTCTCTGACTCCGCCTACATTATTCTCTTAGCCTCCACTCTTGCCACTACCACATTCCCCACTTCCGCCACTTCCTTGCATCTGCCTCTTCGCTGCCTCCGTTTCCTCCTCACCCTTGTCTCCATGGCCCTATTTCGACTGCCTCCATCTCTTTCACTGCCTTCACATCTCACATATCTTCCTTTCTCGCTTCTGTCTTCGCCTGCGTTCCCACCTCTCGTCTCCCCCCACCACACTGCTGCGCGTACGTGTGCAACTGCCTCGGTAAACGCACGGCAAGTCGCGTTTCCAATGGTTCGAAAGAAAACCAATTTCATTTTTGTGATATTTCCCCTCCCGCTGCCCCGCACGCGCCGAAACAATTCGCGTCCGGTCGCAATGCACACGCACGCGCGCAGGTCGCGAAACAAACGACGGACGTGTGTTTCTGCCCGCGGGAACGTAATGAATGGCTCTAAAGAGAGATGGCCCACAGAAATCTAGGAACCTGAACGTTCATCAAAAGGGGAGAGGTAAACGGAAACGTGCACATATAAGAACGCGAGTTATTGCGATATACCGCAATGATTCATTTAGATATTTTAGTTACATTCAATTACAATTATCTATTATTACTTGACAGTTATGACCGTTATGAAGGCGAGAAATATTTCGCGTGGCCCAATGAAGCTCAACTTTCATCATTTGTGGGATTGCTAAAAATAATTGCAAATAACCTCCAAAGGTTGCTAATAAACTTGTTCTTTCCCAGTGCAATATAAAACGATCGTTCAAAGTTTGGTTGCAACAGTCCCGAGAAAGAACAAATAAGGAAAATGCGTAAAAATCGTATAATTTTCTTACTTCATTTTACTGTCATTTGAAAAAACAAACTTTTGCGGTATAATTAACGAAAAACATGATTCAAAAAGTACATTTTACAAGTATTAGGACGGTTGGAGGAGACGAGTGGAAACACGGGAGATAACGAAGCTCAAATATATCTCAGTCAAAAAAAGGAAAAGAAAGGACTCGGCGCTTTTTTGTACACCTTTGTGTTTTTACAACTGCAGCACGCACGCACAAATAAAAAGTCAAACAAGGCTTTCCCTTTCTCTGTGCCTCCACCAACCGACACGCAAAACATAAAAATAAACATGTTTGCACATGCCGAAGTACGCAGAGACGAGGACACCGCCTCACGGACGTCATACAACTGATAAAGCGCTTCTGCGGCTTCCCTGACGGAACACACACACATCCTTACATAACGAGAGAAGGTAGTCAGAGGAAGAGAAAGAACGAGAGAGTTAAAAAGGGACCCAGCAAACGTAAAACTAGTACAGGACAGACTGGGACAGAGCGGAAAGAAGTAAATAAGAACAATAGAAAGAGAGAGATATATAGATAGAGAGCGAGAGAGAGAGAGAGAGAGAGAGAGAGAGAGAGAGAGAGAGAGAGAGAGAGATACAGATAGAATGAGCGAGCAAGAAAGAGACAGTAAGAGACAGCAGTAATAAGAGACGGAAAGGACGAGTGAACAAGAGAAAACATCAGAGGGAGAAAGACTGAGAGATAACAGAGAAACATAGAGGGACTAAAAACACCAAACGAGCAAGAGTGAGGGCGAGAGACGAGAGCGAAAACGACCAAGAGAAAGAAAGCAGCGTGACACAAAAAAGACGACATAATCAGCAGTGCAGCGCGGGGGTGGGGGCGGAGCCTCGAAGGCCAAGGACCCCGCGCAGATCCGCATGTCGTCGCTCATCTGTTTACAGAGGGGGCCCTCCAAAGGCAGCAGCGCGCATTTTAACCACTCCACGCGACGCCGCGTCGCGTCGCCGCAGCCGCTTCGAAACGACCGCCCGCCCCCGCGCGTGGAATAGCAACCGGACGCGCTTACGCACGACGCCACGACGCGACGGGCCCTGCCAACGGCACCGGCTGCATCGGGCCCAGCTACGCGGTGCTGCGCCTTTCGTTGCAGCGGCAGTCACCTGCGAGCTGTCTGGAAGGATGATATCTAGACATATCTAGGACGAACCGCGTCACAGACATGTGTGACGTCATGGATACTCACAGCGACCACAGACACAGAGCTTCCTGCTCTGAATAGACCTACTATCCCCTGATCGCGGACGATGCAACCGATTGAAGATGTTTTGATTGTGGCTTGCGCCACTCTCTACTTTTGAAGCGCGCACAAAGCCTAGCTTCCGTGACGGACGTCATGTCGGGAACCAAAGTCCGTTCTGGCGCACCACGGTGGTTTGCCTCGATGCAGGAGCATTTATCATGAGATCGGGTTGAATCGTGCACTCAACCATCTTCACCTCGGCACGCCCAGCATCGCTCCCTACGCTCCAAGGACCTAAAGTCCGCAGGCTTCTAATAGTGAACTCGCGTCCGGCCTGGCTTGCATATGCACCGACTGGGCCAGTTTTGTGAAACGACGACTGTTTCCCACTGTCCCAATAACCCCACCACTGCTCTTACACTCTGTTAATAGGCGAGGCCACTGGGGTTTTTTTTGAATTTTTTACTACTCGACACACCCTCGCTGTGTATACAGTGAAAAGTTTCTATGGCCGGACTACTCCCAAACCTTGTGTTCTCCGTTTCCGCTTCATGCCTTTACGGAAAAACCTTCTTTCTGTGCGAGGCTAATCCTTCTGCAAGCGTCCCCATAGAGCCACGAGCACGGTGGCTAATACGTTAACATGGTGGCTAACTTTTGGGTCGAGCGTATTGTGGCCCTTCCTCAGAGCGTACTGTGACGCTTCGGTCTTCGGAGGGGCAGTAGTCGGGTCCCATTTAGTAG
>BOPP01000038.1:1453948-1464275 GCA_017312745.1 Gryllus bimaculatus
TCATTTAAGCAAAATATATTTATCACCAAGAAACACCAAAAACAATATTTTAACACTTAATTAATCTACTTTTTTTTTTTACACCCTTAAAGGGCTTATGATTTTAAAACCTTACTATCCTTGAATCGCGGGACGATCCAAAACCGATTATTCTTTTTTAGTAGATTTACTTGCATGTAAAATATCCTCAAGCCTAAATGACGCCTCTGAGCAAAATTCAAATCGCGTGTTTCTCGCCTAAGAAATGCCTCATTTCTCTGCTAGTTGATGAAAGGAGCGTAGCGAAATTTGCGTGGTCAGACGGAAGGGCGGGCCTAATGGCCCCGAGTCTCGCCACGTAAAATAAGGCAAATTCAATTCAATTCAATTCAACGCTCAGCATGTCAGTGACGCGGCTCGTCCCGGATAGCCTACGTAACACAAACTCCGGCCGCGGAAGCCTAAGCAACCATATGACTCGAAGGATACTTCGTCCCCGACAACTGATGAAGTTTTCTGCAGTTGTAGACAAAACGTATGGAAAAATAATTTCCGCCAAGCCACGGCCGTCCAGCCCGCAAGATAATTATAATCATGTCAAAAATGTGTATTTGTGCTTCGCAAGTTCATAATAATAACAATTTTACAGATAATACTGTTACCAGTCTACTTCAATTTAAAGGTATAAAATATTAAAGAAAAGTTTCGATTGATTTTTTTAAAAATTGTAAGCTATATTTTAGCATTATATACAAAGCCTGTTTTAATTATTTCAATACGATAACTCAAATCTTAACCACTCCCGCTGTGCTTGAAAGGCAGAATAGTAATTCAGCGCATTTGACGGTCTTCAAACGCTCCTCCGATAAAGCAGCTTTTTCTAAAATTCTTCGAGAATATTATAGAAAGGTCCAGCTACGAATATTGCCAACTAATTGGCCTTGTCGAGAGGAATCGAATGAGAAATTGATCGCCTCTGTTCACGCCCTAATGCCCCACCTAAACACCTTTTTTTCGATAATTCTCATTGATAGAATTATTATGTATTTCTGGGCGCGTCAGTTCCCAAGTCAATGTTCCGGTAAGTGTAGTGTATGATTTTATTAGAGGAATGGTTGCTTTCTCCCGCTGGAAAATGAGATTCGGCACCAATCGTTTTCCCCAACCAAATATCTTCCACCAGCGAGGCACTGCTCCAGCTGGGGGCAAGCTCTAAGCTCCCGACTGGTCACCGGGCATGTGTAGTGCATGTGAGGGTAAGGGGAGGGATGTGTAATCATGTGTGTAAGGGAAAAAGAGAGGACATGGAAGAGGAAAGAAAGATCAGACGCGATTCGTGGCCCGTTTGTTAGGCCACTTCTCCAGCACTCACCCGGTGTTGACCAGAGAAACCATTAGAGTAGCCGGTCGCCTCCTCCTGTCAGCAGTTGGACTCGGCCCAACTACTTAGCTTGTATCGAAAATCCTGCGCTCGTCGGGACTCGAACAATACGATCTCGAGGTCAGAGGCACTGCAGTTACATCGGTAGATGCTCTTAACAACCTCAGCTAGTAAATATCTTTGAATGTTCGTAACAGATCCGAAAATAGTTTCAGTTCCCCACTCGATACTCGTCAAGGTCACCTTACTTACCTTCGAATGTTGAACCGAAAGAGCTCTAACACTGAGTAAGGAACATACGCGAAATAACCAATTACGATACGTAAGATTAAGAAAAAATAATCAAAGTTAAATAGGAGCGCAAAGAAAAGGACGAATTTGTTGAACGACAGCAATAAAAATGTTAACACATGGCTACGAAAAGTGGTCTCTAAATAATATATGGGAAACGAAAATCAAATCATATAAAATCACCTTCCTCCGCAATAATGCGGTCCTTTGACTACTTGCTGTTACAGATACCAACTTCAACTGATCTATATCGTCACTTTTACTGACAAAATTTAGAAACCTATCATTATTGTTGCATACAAAACGAATGGAAGAACATTTTCTTATCAAAACATTTCTAAATATTTTTTTAAAGGAAAAGAAACTACAGTGGGCAAAATAGACAGTTGGTTGTTGGGTGAAATGAATCTTCCAGGCGGAGCAGACCACGTTGCCATATCCTAGACGGTGGAACAGACGTCGAGAAAAAATTGTAATGGCACATGCACGGGCGCGGAACCGTGACGCGGAACACTAAGAGAAGACCCAACATAATTGTACAACTTGGAGAGACTAGAAACAACAGAAGCTGATGTTGGAAGTGCTCCCTGAAAGCCGAAAGTGGCTTATCCCGAAAGGCAAAAACGAGAACTCAATCGCTCACTCAAATTCATGTTGCAAAGCTTTACAGTTGCCCAACCATTTGCAGACAAACCTCCCGAAAGGCCACTCAAAGAATTCATTACGTGTGTGCACCACGCGGGTCTTTGAATTGGCGGGTCTCCCAAGCCCATTCAAAGAGTCCGTGATGTGTGTGCGTTCTACCCTTTGGGGCCACGCGTGCCGGGCGGGGCGCGCGCACGCGTGGATTTTGTCACGCGTGTCCCTGTGTCACGCAGGGCGCTGGCAGCAGTTCAAACAGCGGTTAGCTCCTGGTTTGCTCAGTGGAATATCCGCACCGCCACGGAATGGTAATAAGGGTGTCAGGCTTTGCAAAGCTTTGGAAGTACTTAGGTTCATGTGGGAATAAGCGACCAGAGAAATATTCTGAAAGTTAATGCGATAAAGCAAAGTTTAATTATGTGATTTTTACCATTTTATACTCCTGTTTAAACATAATGGGACTTGAAGGTCACGAGCTGGAAGGTCAGGGAGACATTGATATTAAATCAGGAGATTCAGTACCAACAACGCAAGTAGTATTGAAGCTCCCGATTGAATAACAGTGACTCCCTATCCGTCCAGCTCATGACCGTGAAGTGCCATTTCATTTAAATCGTAGTTTATCGCCCTATTTCTTTTCAGCGAGTCTTGAAACATGTGTGACCGAGTACGTATACGATGTAGCAAGGCTGCGGGTTGCAATTCTGCGTCAGTCGTGGATGTTTTCGCTTGGGCCGAGGCACTGCCTCTATTACGTACCAGTATAATCTGTATTTCCTGCGAACTCGGATCTTTCCTCTAAGCGGATCTTTCCCGAAGCTCTCCCGACAATTGAGATTTCGAGTGTGTAACATTCGTAATTTCAAATACGATAGAAGCCTTTAAGAGCGTATAATATTTTGTACGCCTTCATTCGGAGGGGAAATAAAGACAGCTGTCCGATGTTGTAGATTTACAGAACATGAAAGATTCTGAAGCCCAGAAGAAGTTCTTTAGCAAACTTCTAATGGCCTGTTTCGTTGCACTAGAGTTCAACAACGTTTCGTTCCTAGATGGCAAAAGGAGCGAAATTTCCATGATCAGGCGAAAGATGACTTGAGCCTCGCCGATTTCAACAAGGTACAATTGAACTGAGATCCATTGAAATCGTGTGTAAAAATAGAAGATTGAGTCGAGTCAGCCAATATAAGCAATATAATAATATTACAGAAATATGATATATACTGAACGTACATGAAGTGATATACTATTATTATGTCGCACATTCTTGAGATTTGTATCATTACTTTATTGTAGCTATAATTTAGTAGGTTGGTACTGATAAGTTTCCCAATCATATTTATTTTCTTTTTGCATAGACCAGAATACCAGAGTTTCTCGACAGAATCCAGTACTATTAATTTTTTTGAGAATTTATATAAGAGCATCAATATTTACTACTGTCTTACGATTCTAAGGTGGTTAGGGCAAAGATAAAATCACTATAATGCTTGCAATCTTAACGTCTAAGCTATCAGGCACTACTTTTATAAAACTCGATATTCTGATTAATTTTTTTTGAATAAAAATCACAGGTAAGAAACGGAAGGTTGATAAGGCAAAGGAGAATAATGTATCATTGGAACAAGAAATCATCTATATTTCCAATTTCCAATGCACCAATTTCAAGAAACTTGAAGAAAATGCTGTATCAAGCCACGTGATGGGTGTTTATGGTTTTCGTAAATACGCAAGATTGCGGGGGAAATCCCAAACCAATTAAATTGTTCAATATATCATTATGAGAATTCTAAGATTCTATTGAAAGCAGTCGACATTTGGTTACGTATATAGTTAGCGATGTGAAAATTGCGATCTTCGAGAATAAGTAGTAAACAACATGAACTTTATTTTGTGTGTGGGGGGGAGGAGAATCGATTTCCTTATCATATTACATAAGGCTTATAGGGCATGGAACAAATGTGGTTCTTTTCGGTAGTATCGTTCCTACAGCTCTTCATTCAGATGTGATCGCAAGGGTTCAGCTAGTAGTTTATTAAGCAACGACTACATTTATATGACACGAGAGGTGACGTAACGCTATTCATGTTAATACCGTCACTTCTTATGGCGGCGGCATAACGACGTACTAAACACACTTTTTTATTTCAATTAGACCTAATCCCGATATTCCGACTGCTGAGCCATTTAATCTGGAAAAATAAGACGTCTGGAGCGCACGAGTCGAAAGAAGCCGAACACGGCCTACGTCATTACGTCACTGGACGTCTTGATCTTCTTCTGGACACGACACAGCGCTCTACAGAGCCCGCCGGTTCTGACGAGGCATTTAGATAACACGGCGCACGCCGCGCCGGCGACCCTCTCAAAGACGGGCCCTGTATACGTGCCCCAGAAGCTTTTGGAGCGCGAGTGGCGAAAGCGGGGCAACGGTTCGAGGTAGACCTCAGGCCACAGGCGAAAAAACACTACTTGACACTAGGTGGATATTGATATTGTGAGTCTATATTATCCTAATTTTGTTTCCTCACTCTCGTTTTTAATGTTTTTTTTAATATTTCTAGTACTCGAAAACTGATGATGATGATAGCTAACCCAATGAAAGCTGCTCATATAATAAACAAAATTAATGGCAACGACGACTCATTTAAGTATTTCATAGCCAGGTGGAGTTTAGCCGCTGTCTGGAGGAGAATTTTAGCGACCAGCTGCTCTGATCGGTAGTTTTCCGTGTTGTTTTTTTCGACCAACACTAGGCGAATGCTGCAACAGAACCATAACAAGTAGGTCACGGAGCGTGCGCGATCTGTGGCTGGCATGTGGTCGAGTCGCCTTCGCTCCATCGCAGCATCGGTTTTGAACTTGATGTCGTAGGTTTCGCGGCCAGAGTCATGATCTGGGCTGTCCGGGTGACCCCGCGTCGATGACTGAGGTGCCGTCGTTTCGACCGAAATATCGCGGTCCTCTTCAGGACACTACAGCAGTACAGCAGCCCTGAAGAGGACCGCGATTTGTCGGTCGAAACGTTGGCACCTCAGCCATCGACGCGGGGTCACCCGGACAGCCCACATCATAGTTTCGGTACGTTCGTACCAATGGACTTTCATTGCGTTTATCGAAATACACTGTAGCAGTGATAATTTTAGTAGCCGCGTATTATCTCAACATTTAGAGAAGTTGAATTGTAAAATAAGGCATAATTCAATTGAAAGCAAACGAGTACGTGGTTCTCATTGGCGTTGACATTGGTTCTTTGAAGGACTCCCTAGGAATGATTAGCTGGAACACTAAATGAACAGGAGCAAGGAAGCGAGGGCGGCGGCGGAAGTCATTGCACGCGGTGGCGACGGGAGCGGGGGTATGGGTGGAGCGGTGTGGGGTGGGGGACGCCAGAGATGAGGTCGTTGCGCCGCCAAACGAGAGCGGCAAAAACAAACGCAGCTTCTTCCGCCACAGCCGCCGCATGGACGATTACCACCTGCCCCAGAACGCGCACGCCCGCACGCACGCATACGCATGCGCGGCCGCAGGGCATCAAAGGGCAGCGGCGAGAACCGACCACGCCCCCCACTCTCCAAAGAGTCACACCAAACCCAGTCCGTCTCTGCAAACTTTATCTCCGTGGACGCCACTGTTTCCGCTTCTTCCATCATCTCAAGCCCTTCCCAAAAATCTGTCCCATCCACTGCAAACGCCACCACACCCACACCACCAACATAATCAGCTCCACCCGTATCTACTTTCTACTACGACACTTTTAACACTGCAAACTATTTTTGTCTTACCGTCACAATCATAAGCTCACCTCTGGCAAATGCAATTCCGCCTACAGGTTCAATTCATTTTAAATGGTCTAGCACTGGTCGCTTGAGGATTTCGAAAAAAAATCATATTCTTTAGATAAATTTCCTTATGTTTTGGCCATTCAAAAATTTGGCTTGTTTTTAGACATTTACTCTTTTCTAATATACATTTCCTTTTGTTCATTATGAACGTGATTTTCTCTGAGTGTTATTAACTATTGTAACGCTCTTGAAGGTAAATTATTTCTTTAATTATCACGCCAAAACAAATGTTAATTACGAAGGACTTTTGTCACAATTAACCAAATGTTTCAAGTTTTTTTAGCGAAAATGAACACAATTAAAAAAATCAAGTAAACAAATGTTTAATAATCATTCGTACTTGTAGCTTCTCTGAACTAAACCGACTGTGCATTCCAACAATATACTTTCGTGTTTCTGAATTTTTTTAAAACTTATTTTATAACTGAAGTAAGACATTGTAAGGAAAAATAAATTTACAAATGACAGTTAAATAATGCATGAAAACTATTCGCTACTGTTTGTATATACCTCGCCGTCGTTTTAGTCCTGGGATTGCAATGAACCTGAATACCCCTTTTTGATCTTCTCCACTAAATATTTTCGATGAAGCTCGTTCATCAAACCACTCATCATCTAATACATTAGTATAGTTTTCGAGACAATGAAAGTTGGAAGAGCCTCTTCCATGACAAACAGAATAAGAACATTTTTAATGTTATTGTAGACCTTAATAAGAAGCGAATAATTCGAAATTTCATTCGAAAGCTGATGAATACGGAACGCTCTTCAGGAGTGAATGTTTTGAACGTTTTCTATACCACCTTTACGTTTCAGATGAGATGTTCGGGATGGCAAAGGAATTACTACAATTCACTTCAACTGCATCTAACGGAATATGTCCTCATCTCATATATATATATATATATATATATATATATAAGAGAGAGAGAGAGAGAGAGAGGGAGATATTGATTCCAATCCAGCCACAATTAACATTGCTGGAATTCTTCGAACAACCACAACCTCCGTCCTCCATTCAAATAACACGTAACATTTGCGGAGCAACTTCAGAAGCCCGCATCAGAGCAGGAGGCTGCGAGAGGTAAAACGAACGCACGAGCCCTCCACAGAAATACCTTTCCGCCGGAGAAGTCAAAAGAAAGAGAGAAAGAGAAACCCATTCTTCTCCCGGAGGCAGCCCGATGCAAATTTGACAGGTGCGTCTCGTTAAGTCATATTCCGGCCTGACGCGCGCCCATTACGTCATTGCATATGCATGAGGCTCCCCCCCCCCGCCGCCACCGCCACCGCCGCCGCGACCTGGACACGCGTAAAGTCGAGATTAATCTCATCGGGAGCGCTTCTTGCCTGGCGGTAAAAACAACTCGGCCGCGGGAGGAGGCGTTGCGCGCGCGAGGCTACAGCTGTTTTTGACGAGCGGCGCGCTTCTTGTGTTCTGCGACCACTGCGCGCGCCCGGCTGCCTGGCGGCTGGGCCATGCCGTCTCTCGCCGGGTGGGCACGAACGACCTCGAAGAAATGGAAAGTGCTCGATCCAGATGCATTCCTATCCGGAGATGTGGTTCATGGAATCAACTGATGTCTCTGCAGTCGACCGTGGCAGGGAAATCCAGTACATGATGGCAGGATTTTCGATAATAGCTCGGTCGAATTCAGTCACTTCCTGAAGGAGAATTCTAGTGGCCGGCTGGTCTGATCAGTGGTTTTCTGTGATTAATCCAGGCGAATTCCGGAGCAGTATCCTAACTAACGGGCCACAAACTGGGCGCAATCTTTCCTTTCTCTTCCCTGTCATATCCATACCATCATCATCACCCCTGACTTACACATGTAAATACATGCAGTACACAATCACACCTGCCGGGAGACCAGTCGAGAGCTCAGATCTTATCTTCGGCGGTGGCGGTGACGCTTGTGGGAGACACCTTGTTAGGGAAAATTCCCGCAAGCCGAGGTAGGTCGGCGACGAATCTCGCCATCCAGCAGACAATGATCACCACCTCCTCACGTGATACAAAATATACCCTATACTTAAGAGATAAATGACTGATATGGATATAACAGGGAAGACCCTGAGCAGATGATGCGCATGGACTCATGAGTATATCAATGAATCAGTGAATGGGCTGCACGGCGTTCATGGGGATCTCTCGTTGGGCGAACACAAGCTCGAAGAAATTGAATAGATACCTTCCCCTAGAGCTCCCATACATTCCAGAGAGGCTCGTACGCGATCCAGTATCTCTACTGGAAGAGTTCGTATTCACTCAACATAGGCTTCATAAGGGCCTAAACATACAGGTTCGAGATCAATGCAGAGAACCACGTACGCGCTCCAAATTCGTTAGCGAGCAGCGAGTACGAGCCTAAGGGATGTACATGCTCAAAATACATTCAAAGGGGCAAACTCTGTCAAGTTGTGTTCCGTAGGGAGACATACGCGTTTAATATATTTACTACAGAGATATTTAAGCGCTCCTGGTACATTTTGCATGTGTACGTTCAAGGTCACGTTCCATGAGCGCGTTTCACGATTGAAATACATATCAGAAAGGCACGTACGCTCGCGGCATTTACTCCAGAAAGATACGTACAACGTGAACGTTCATCATATATTCCGGGTGGGTTCGTGTTCACTCAACGTAAGCTTCGAACAAGCTTATTATAGGTATGAGATACATTCCATAGGGACATGTACGCGCTCGAGATACACGCGGTAAATAAACTTCCGATATACTAACTAAAGAGGTATACGCTCTAAATAGTTTCCATAAGGGCACTTGCACGCCCTACACAAGAAAAGACATATACACGTTCGAAGCTCCTTCAGAGGACGTGTACAGGCTCGAGAATCGATCCACAGAATACAGGGTAGAAATGCCCTGGGGCACGTACACTGAAAAGTTACGGTGCAGACGAAGAAATTACAAACTTTTTCAGAACACTATTTTTTTTATAAATTACAGAATTACTAATATTAATATTGAAATGTAAAAATTGTTAGGTATGACATTTATTCAGTACAATATACCTGTTCAATTTGAAGATGAACACTTAAAATTTAAATTAGGAAGAATTTTCTAGATGTCCAGACTAGAAAATAAATAATGTAGACAATCAGGCGTACCACTGAATCTATAGAAGTTCATTGCTTAACGAATAGAATCAGGATCTCAAACAAGTTTTAATTATGAAATTGTCCTGCTTTTAAAAGGAGTTACAGAATAGCTGACAATAATTACACTATATGTTTCGGTTTCATTCAATAAATAGAAACAAATAGTCGATATCAAAACAACTTGGACTAATTATTAGATGTGATTAATTAGTGTCTTGAGAAGCACTTGGCAAAAGTAATGGGTTGAAGCGTAATGCTTTTTCATAGTACTGAAAATGTGTACGAAGTTGAGTGTAATGAGGGACAATCTAATGTCGAGGAGTTCTATAGAACCAATTGCTCCCTCAAATGACTGAGTGGCTGGAATATTCATACATGACCATGCATGCTAACACATTTGTTTGGTGATGCGGAGATTTTGCGAAAAACTTTCAGGATCGCGATCTAAACATTACTCACACGCATTGAGCGCATGTGCATTTCGGAGGACTTCAAGGTCTTCTGGTGATCCGGTGTGGGAAGATAGGGCTGCAAATTTCACGCCCCGCATCACATTTCTCGGTCGCATCCGGATGCCGGGGAGGGCGAGGGCCTTTGACGTCACGGGCCGCTGTGGATGGCAACGGCGATGTTGGGTGGGCCACGACGGTGCTGAAACTCGTGCAGGAATGGAGAGGGGGGGAGCGAGGCTGCAGGATCTAGACTGGAGTCCCCAGGGGAAGGAGGTAGCAGGGAAGGCTGATGTGGAGGCGGTGAAACTCCCGGAAAGGGTGATAAGAATGGGCGCAGGATGTAGACTAGGGATTGAGGTGATAGTGATGCGGCGGCAAACGGATCTCCCCTCGGAAGGGTCGTGGAGGGGATGACAGGTTGATTTATAGATTAGTGATTCCAGGCGTGTCAACTGCTAAGATTGTTAGTCCTGTAAATGTAGTGTTTTTATGAATGAGGTGGCGGTGATCTTTCTCCTTTGGATAAAGACATCCAGCGACGATCTATAAGCCGGTTTGCTGTTTTTTCCTAACCAGGCATCTCCCCCAAGGTAACCACCGCCTCAGTCAAGAAAACC